>KK351157.1:79838-553691 GCA_000671755.1 Glossina brevipalpis | reverse complement strand
AAAGATTTTAGCAAAGCAGAAAAACCCTTGAACTTGATTTTAGTTTGGTTTGATTATTCAAAACAGTCGTAGACAATATGAGTGTCACATCACCAGATAGCGTTTTTATTGCCCGTTCAGAAGGTATCTCCGCAGAAGGAGTTCGCGATCAATATGCGGATGGCAGGGCCGCCCAAGTTTGGGAAATATTCATCGGTGATAAAAACTCACGTACCGATAATTACAAAAAGTTTTTGATAAATTTGTTGAAATCTAAGAACTGTAAACGCATTTTGGATGTAGCGTGTGGTACTGGGTGAGAATAACCCTATTTTATGCTACTTATGCTATTTTCGACTGTTCGTCTAAATAAGTATTTTACAGAGTCGATTCGATTATGTTATTAGAAGAGGGTTTTGAAGTTGTCTCAGTAGATGCTTCCGATAAAATGTTGAAATACGCCTTAAAAGAGCGCTGGAATCGTCGCAAAGAGCCGGCTTTTGATAACTGGAGTGAGTCGATAAAGTGAAAGTTATGAATATATTCTTAACAAGTTTTAGTTGCATCTGTTGTGTTTAGTCATTGAAGAAGCTAATTGGCTAACTCTGTATAATGACATAAAAGAACTAATAGGAAAAGGTTTTGATGCCGTCATATGTTTAGGAAATTCTTTCGCTCATTTGATGGATTCTAGCCCTGAGCAATGTGAACACAAGAAAGCTATTAGAAGTTTCGAAAAATGCCTTCGGCCAGGTGGCATGCTTCTAATCGACCATCGCAACTATGACAATATCTTAGAAACTGGTTCGACTCCAGCCAAAAGTCTGTACTACAATGTAAGTAAGGTGATCTTTACTACATTAAGAGACATTTAATTTCAGCGTATTGAACATTTTTATTTTTTAGTTGAGCAGCCTAATAAGAAAAATAACTGTAGTGTACAAACAAACGTATATATCATCTTAGGATCAGATAATAATGTGACTGATTTGAACTCTTTTTTAAAATACGATTAGATTATTACTTGTTGTAGAATTGATACCGAAATGGAACTAATTTGTAGAACATATATTACAATGACGCATTTGTTGCTATACCGAAATCAGAACTTAGATCTATTGGAAGACTTGGTTTGGTGTTTTGTGTCAGATTCACCTAAAGTATATTTTAAGAAAGTCCATCGGAGAGAAAGCTGAGTAAAAAGTAATGTGCGTTTAAAATAACGAGCTCGATGACTGCCTGATTCTTCCATACTGAAAGTTCATAAAAGAAAAGCCAAAACACTGAACTCTGTCGCCTAAAGTCAGCCGATAAAATTTGCGAAGCTCTTCGCTAATCCATTGTATAAGTTGTACGAACATTTCTAGACAGGCCTGCACCGGGTAGTCAGAAGGCTTTAGATTAACAGAGCAGATTGTAGGTTTTTTGTTTCCCTCGAATATTGTGTTTGTCAGGCCTAAAGCATCACAATTTTGCGCGACCGATTCAACTACTCCGGAACGGATGAGTAGACACTGATAAATGTGGTAAATGGCAAACAGCCAAATTCCGTTACGATAATCACGAATATATAATGGATATATAAACATAAAAATATTATGCAAATATGAACACAACCTCCGAATCAATTAGACCTTCTTATTCTTCTAATATTTCTGCCATACGCTACTAAAAAGTAGATTTTGTCTAGTCTGTAGGCACACAAGATATCTTAAGGTGTCTACAGTTTCGTTGCTTCTCAAAGCTAGAAAGCAAATAGCATTTCGACGATAGAAAGACGATAGAAAGAATAATAGAATTGGAATCTTTTATAATAAATCAATAAAAAATTTAATCTTCATGTTTTGTTACAACTTTCAGACAAGCCATACCGCTGACATCAAAACATCTGTTCTGTTTTATTGCGGTAAACCGGCAATGGTTACTATGGATTACTTAATAGAAGCGAATAATTTGACCAGCGAGTTCCGGTTATCGTACTATCCGCACGAATTAAAAAGATTCACCGAGATTCTGAAGGAGATATTTGGCAGTAAAGCTAAACACCAACTGTTCGGAGATTTTAAGAATCTAAATGAAATTAAAAATCCAGCATTTTATATTCATTTAATCGAAAAGAATTTAAATTAACTGCACACAATCACGTACGGCAGGGTTGCCATAATTAGAAGAATTTTGCAAGAATGTTTCGATTATTGCTCTTTCATACTAACACCCGAACAATATGTTGGAGCTCTTTGACTATATTTAGTCCATTAAATTTCTTATATACGCACTTTTCCAAAGACAATATGTTTCTATTTATCATTTGTTTTCAAATTCCTTCATTTAATTCGAGTTTTGCATAATTTGCATAAACAAATAAAAAACCGACCTGCGACTTTTTTTGTCCACTTTTTATTATCTACAGTGTGCATTCAAGAGAACAAAAAAGCCAAGTACATATTTATTTACATTTTTAACCTATACAACTTAAACTACTTTAATACAATAATAAATATTTGTTAAGTATCACTCCGAAAAATAGCGCCACTATAGCCACATCGAGGACAGCATTCACATTTGTCTTTATACAATTCGACAACTTTAAATAAACGTTGGATAGTTTTGTTAAAATGGTTGACGCCATCTTAATATAAAAATGTTTCTTCAATAAGTACAAGAACAGCAAACCAAATTAAAAGTGAAATTGCGCAGGTTCCATAGGTAAACGGCGGTAGTCTAAGGGAGACCGTGCGAAAACTGACGGATACCAATGATCGGAAGACTGATCTACATGTAATGCATATAAAAATTTTAGCTCACAATGTTTTAATAAAAGCATTTCTCTCTGTAATCGCCTACTCTGGAAAGTGGAATGTAATAATTCATTTGAGGGAAAATTGGATACTCGCATAACGACAGAACAGTTGATCTAATACTTAGAGAACGGAAGAATGTAAAACAAATGCAAAAAGAAATGAGGCACAAATGATTGAAAGATAACGTAAACGAAAGTTTACCCTCTCCATATTAATTTTTAAAGGCTAACTTTGTTGTCAGAGCCTACCTAATGACAGCGACTACAAAAACATAAAGTTAAGTCTGCATATTTGATGAGAAAAGTAGCTTTTGTGAGAAATATATATCCCTATGGCCTAGTTGTGTGATAGATTTAGTTCTAACATTTTGCTCATTAAAGAAAAAAAGTTTATTGGTGCTTTATTTTTAGAAAAGTATTCGACACTAAAGGTAATTCAGACGATTGTCAATCCTGAGTTGCGTTTTTTCATCATAATGCCTGGGACATCCAAAAGGAAAGTTTAGAAACCTTATAAAGTGTATATATTCCTGGCCAGTGTCAGATTGTCAAGCAACGTCTATCCATAAGAAACATTGGAAGTTCCCGTATGCAGAGTGGTATTGAAAATGGTCCAAATAATGTTCAAAAATGACAAAAAATCGGCCACGCCCCCACAAAGTTACAAGTGATAAAATTTTCAATTTTTCACTTTTTTGACATTTTTCGCTTATTTCTCATGACGAAAACAAGACGATGTCAAAATTTTTTATTCTGTATATTTTATATATGAAGTATTGGTATTATTAACCGTAGTGGGTATACAAAATTCGGCCTTAGAGTATGTTTAGCCTATTTGCATTAAGTGTAACAGCAACATCGAAGGTTTCCTACCAACAGCAGGGCACAATATGCCGATAGAAGTAAGAATCAAGTGAGGTCTTTTAAGACGTGCTTTGATATTTAGTTTATTCCTACATATGTATGAGTTTTTATTACTGATAATAATCGAAACGAAAGGCATTCACGAAAAGTTCTCATGCAAGTGCGAGAAGCTAAAGTGGAAAAATTGCTGGTGTGAGTTAGCCCCCAAAATTGTTTGAGTTTGTGTCCTTGCTAAAAATGTCTTTGCTAAGGTAATTGATAATAAAGTAGCATGGAAAATAAACAAAATGCCTACAAATACTAAACAAAAATAGAAAATGCAAACATAAGTGAAAAGCTAAATCATACCTTATTATATAAAAAATAAAAAAAAATGTTATTATTACTAATCATCATGAACGGTGCGCTTGTATTTGGACAAAAACTACAATGTACAAACCACGTTATAAAAAATTTGTAAGAAATAATACACCTACAGTTTTTTGATGTATCTTAAAGGCTTTGGAAAGCTATCCTTCGTTAAGAGAGTTTTATTTGCGATTTGATATTACAATGTTCGTTATTTCTTACCTTTAACTCCACTCGTTCTTAAAATTGCCCTCATAGTTTTAGTGGCATCTATTACTAATTACAACCGTAGGTGGAAATATTTTATAATGGGATCAAATTAAATCATCTTGGGGGAATACAGGGCACTGATTGCCACACAAAAAATAGAAATTGTTAGATGGACAATATAGATAAAAATTTAAGAGACCACATTTTACTAAGAATATAACCAAATGTTGACCACTTAAACAGGCGGGTTACTTCTTTCTTTTGTGAGTTATCCGGAATATAAGGTATTGTGGGCCATCCGTACCGTGACCTGAAAAGTCTGTTGTACTCGCTCTTGCTTATAATCTTCCCTATAGGATTCTTATGAATCCTGCCACCTTCTTTTGTTGGGAACACCAAACACTTTACATCTGATTCTGCAGATGGTTGCACATTCGTGATAGGATGTGATGGGACGTTTCTATGGATATCTAAGATAATCTTATTTTTCAACTTGGACCTGAGACATTTATATTCCGCGTGGAAGCCAATGACCGAACATAAGTCGCTTCCCCGTAGTTTCAGTAGCTTGTGTGCTACAGCAGGGAATTTGATGAATCGTTTAACTTGCCGTTGTCCTGCGCCATATTTCCAATGGTTTGCTAACTTTTACTGCGCTATATGCCCTTTGCGAATATACAAAAAGACATGGATATTTTAACATTTATTTTCAGTAACTGCCCTGGCTGGCAGGAGTTAAACTTTATTGTACCACCATAGTAAAAATATAGGACAAAATAAAATGATTTATATTTATACATGAATTCTAAAAATAAAAACAATGAAGAAAATGAAATTATGCAGAAAATTATTATTGCACATAAAGAAGCGAGAAAAAGATTACAAACTACTTAATAAACATTTATTGATTGGCCTTTATATTGCACAAAATTCGAGTGAAAAGCTGTTAGCGTTACGTTCAAATAATAACATAAACATGTACACATAAATGTTTAGCAAATATAAAAAAAATTATTTTTTTTCTTGTTTACAGTAGTGATTACGTTTCGCAATAGAATTACGTTCAGCATGTGAATGTATGAGCGTAAACAATTTCACTGAGAAACATAAGCTTCTGTAGATTTACGTAATTATTTACAAAAAAAAAAAAAAAAAAAAAAAATGCACGAAACATATTCAAAAATTTTTGTCTTGTACATCAAATATTAAATAAATTATTCATAACTTAAATGCACGTTACTGTGAAAAAAATAAAAATACATTTGGAAAATATTATGGCAAATATCCTAGAGTCTCCTCCAATGAGGCACTAACAGCCCGCATTGATTGATAATTGTTTTGGAAATTCTCACGTAGTATAACTTCCTTGGTTTTACTTCGACCACTATGTACCGATGCTGCACGAGCAATATTTTTTTCAATGTACGACAATTTACTTAGGAGATCGTCGGCACTGCATGATTTTTGCGATGAATTAGATGAAAGCGATCGAATAGCGCTATTGCGTTCATTATGTCGTCCTATGCTGAATGACTCTCGCTTTCTGTAAGAATTTAATAGTTTGCGTGTTGCAACTGAGTGTGAACGACAGCTTTCTATATTTTTGGAGTCTTTATTTCCATTACAAAGACTTTTAATATCAGTGGTTTGGCTAAGCTTCACATCTGCAAAGATAGCAGCCGCCTCCACACTTTTCTTAACGCTTAATGCCTCTTGTGGTTCCATCGATTTAGTATTTCCATTGATATTAAAGAGTTCGTAATCTAAACCCAGTTTGTCAAATGTTTTGCAACTGCTTGAACGCGATTTGTGAGATTGGTCCTTGACATTCTCTCTTATTCGCTTGTGGGTATGTTTCCGTTCATTTTGTTTACAATAACACTTACTGGCGCTTTCACAGCTATCTGTGTCGCACCAGGTAGTATCTGAATGAATATTGCCCGAATCTTCTTCGACGCTTTCATTTCGATCCTCTTCCTCTACCATGGAGCAATAACACTTTTCGTCTGATTTACAGGAAATGTAAGAGTTGCGTTTGTTGTTATTATTTTTAGTTTTACTTTCGGGTTTCTTAGCATGCTTCCGATCGGCTTTTCGTCGTAAGTAATTATTGATTTGTTTTGCACGTAAACTGCAATAGCATCGATCGGCAGAAGTACACGTGCAAGCCTCCGAATCATAGCTGCATTCGGAACATGATACGTATCTGTGGTCATTAAAATCGCATAAGATTTGTAAGCTTTTTTCATAACGATGAAGTATATTTAAGTTTGGTTTCACTTACCCACTGCTACTGTTTCTATTCAGCCCGAGAAAGGCATTTTCCTGTGGAATTACTGAGACATCTGAACCACTCGTAGTCAGACGGTTGCGTTGATGCCGCTGTGATTGATGTAATTGGTGATGGCCACGAGTATTCTGCCGGGATATTATTGTGGGCGATTGCACAGTAGTAGCAGGCGGTGGTTCGGATTTACGTTGGTTGGCTAGCTCTTTGTTACGTGTTGGTTTCGACGGCTTTCCACGACAAGAGCGAAACTGGCCCAACTGAAAAACCTTTTTTAAGTTTTTTGCACCAAAAATTGTCGTTTTTACTTTTTTCTACAGAAGGGTTTAATTAGAAAATTGAAGATTGAAAAGATTATACATGCGTGCGTAAGAGTAAGAATAACACCGACCTGTGAACCGTTTGAATTTGTCCTTCGTTTTTGTTTTTTTTTTCTCTGGCGCCGCATAATATTTTTCGAACGTTGAAACAGTTCATCCTTTGTCAAAGTAACTGCTAACTTTAGCAGAAACTCTTTGTAAATCGGTTTCAAATCGTTGAATGACATTCCATCAGCATCAATTATGGCATAGAGGATCTCATCCAATGAGTGAAGGTTTTCGTGCAATCGGAACTCGTTGAAAAGTTCACTGAAACCGAGTGGAGAACTAGAAACGTAATTCGAAATAAAATTGAGGAAGAAAAAACTGTCAAACTAGATCCTGCTGGAAGAATATACGAGTTTTCCTTTCATCTCTATATACTTATACCTACCCGCCTCCGCCGCCGCCACCGCCACCATTTAACTTGTCAGTGTGACGACGTGCTGCTCTAGATTTATACCGCGTAAGACCTCCTGTGTTCAGGAAGCTACCGGATCTCGGTATTGCAACACGTGTCAGTATATCACCATTGTTATCATTACAACGAATCCCAGCATTTGTCGATGCTTCACTCAACGCTACTGGTTGGGCGTTCGCTCCTTCAATTATTGGCGATGTTTTGTAAACGGAATCGATTGTTGATTTTTTCGTATGATTCGATTGGGAGCGATAAGAATTTTTTCCGTTTGCTGATAATCTTTCAAATTTCTTAATAGCATCCGAAATATTCGAATTACTATGGCTGCCAGAGTTTAATTTGCGGCCGATCTCGCCTGGTATAGAAGTTGGCACCGGAGGTGCACGTTTCGTTTTGTGCGACTTGCGTTTTCTTTCTTCCGTTGAAGTTTCTGCGCCTTCATTAATAATATTACTGCTGGAACTTAATGAGCTGCTAGAAACACGTTTTTTCCGACTAGAACGTGATGTTGTTGGTGCAGCCGCAACGCTAGGTCCATCTGAACTTCGGAGTGAACTTTTGCGTTCACCAGACGTAAGTTGTGAACAGGCATGATAGTTCGAGCCAGTTAAAGCAGAACTGCTGGCAATACTCATACAACTGACTCCATTTTGATTGCGGGGTGTGCGTCGCTTCGTACTGCGATGGGTATTAGAGCTAACATGTGACATAAGACTCTGATAGAGTGTAGCCGCAATAACAATAGCATCTTCGGTACTCTTACATATGAAACCATGACATTCAAGCATTTTGGAAACTTCAGCAGAGCGCATAACTACCGCGAAAATGGGCGCATGAGGATTGTCGGATAAGCGTTGCTGCTCTGGTGAGCTGCAACAAAAGGAAATATAGAATATCTTCTGAGAGTTCGAAACCATTAGAGGGAAACTTTGAACAATAAACAACACGCACAACGTTAAGTTTATTTAAACAATTATCTCAAAAATGCATTCAGTTAATAATCACAAACCTGCCTATAATGACGATAAATTGTGCAATTTTGCACAATTTTGTAAATATAATACGCACCTGAGAGGTTGAAACAGTGAATTCTTATCAATGTTTTCAGGTGATGTAATCAGTGGTAGGAATGCTGCCCCACCATCCTCTTTAGACACGATAAACTTTACTGCAGACCACACTGCTATATTATGAAATGGGGTTATTTGACCGTCATTATTTGCATTCCCTCCACGATGATTTTGATGATTGTTGTTGTTGCCATTATTTGAGTTAACTTTTATGCGTAAACCGTTGGCACAAATTTCTAAAAGGCCAGATTTTTGTTTCTGAAATATATGCGAGTGAATGCAAGCCCAATAAAATTTGGAAAAATTATTCATTAGTTTGACTTACTTTGTCAGTCATCTCACGGAAATACAACTCTCGTAAAGGCTGTTGTAAACCTTGTAAGCTCGTAACTTTTTCCTTCAAAGGCAACGATCCTAAACACGTGACCGGAAAGCTACTTGTCGCATCTTTAGCTACATCAGTGAACAACTGCTCGATTTGTGCTTGAACACTATTGCTAATGCGTTGCACATCCTTTTTAGTATTATCAGTCAATATTTTACCCGCCTCGCTTGACTCATGCAGATAGCTCGTAATTGAGCGAGCACTTTCGCCTGCACTACTGGCCAATTCACTGCGTCCGTACATAATGATTGAGCGAGTACGATGGGAACCTCGTGGATCATCCAACCGATTACTTCGAATTGATCTACTAATTAAAAAGAGAAAACAAATAAACGCTATATATATGTTGAAACTGAGGACATGTTAGTGATAAGATATTGTGATATCATTCAGGTATATTGTGAGAGGAAATCCAAAATTTAAAGTATTTTCGATTGAATTGAAATGACGCTCTGTTTGATTCGTCTATTTTACATTATAAAGGCTTCCTAAGCTATTGTCAAAGTTGTCTGTATAGTGTTATTAAAACCATCTCTAATGAGAACTCAAGCAAGTGCTATTAATGAATAAGTGCCTTTCTATTATGCAAGAGAAATGCGGAGATGATATGTGGAAGCGAATAATTCAATCGGGAATTGGGATGAAAGCTGGAATTAAAAAAGCGATATGCATTCTATATTAAACTTTGTTGTTGTTTATGTTTTGCTTGTAAGATGAACATTTTTGAAGATTCCTAAAAATGTTGTGCAATTTGGATAGGAGCAGCCTACCACGTCTTTGCCCATTTCTAATGTGAGTGTGAGTATCTATTTTCTAAAATCGCTAAATATGCATAAAACGCTGTAGAGCGAATAGAAAGAGAGCTGAAGATTCTCTGCTTTACTAAGTCACAGCATTAATTGTCTTTCGTTAATGATTTCGTATGGCAGGATGTGATGCTGCAAAATGTGCGGTAACTTCTTTATTACTATTCATTTAAACAACGTAAACAACGAAGTTGACAGAAGTCGTCATTACTTTCTACACTTTTTTGTCCATACGTACGTACTACATATTTTCTTCACTTTGTTACTTTCGTAAAGACATTAAATTTAATAGCTTTAACAGTTCAAGAAGCATTTAATGTTTGTGTTTTGATTATGTTTCTCATGCACAAACCGCTATGTGACACAAAAATTCTTATCGATCGTTATAATCATAAAGTTCGAGTACTACAAACATGGATAGCGTTCCTCTTGAATGTATTGCGTTATTAACATAATAGAATAAATGATTACATTTTTATTTGTTCTTTTTAGAAAAGAAAAAAAAAAAAAAAAAAAAAAAAAAGAGAAAAAAAAAACCACATAAACGAGGTCAGTATAATTGATGGCCAATAACCATAAATTTCTTATTAAAATACTTTAAAAACTATACCAGAAGTATCTTCCATTACCAACTCAAACACAACAATGAGTAATTTAGAAGAACGTTAAACGTAGACACAGGCAGACGCAGTTGCCTTTATAAGTGAATATATGCGCGTCTCTGTCTAATGTTTTTTAAGAAAAAATAATTTCCAGGCTTACGACAGCAAGAAAAAACAAGTAAAGGAAATAATTGAAGAGAAAAAAATTCTGAACATAAGCTTAAGCGATTAACGTACAGTTAAAATTTGGAACATCTATTTGTAATCATTTGCTAGACGAAATAGAATCAAAATCTTTATTGTGGGACCTAATATAGAGCACACCGATGCTTAGGGAATATGCGAATATAGTCAATTCCGTCAACATGTTCACAATTAACTCTGCGGACTCACATATAAGTGACCATCTTCTGATTAAGTATATCGATGTCCGTTGCTTGTCTATTCGGGCCATATGTCTGCCGTTGGATTTCTCGAAGTGCGAATACAACTTGTGATTCAAACGTGAAACTTCGATCATATTTTTTGAAGGGAACATTGAAAACATTGTAATATTTTTATACGATTTCAAAATTCTTCCCAAATGGAGTAAAAAATGTTTATAATAACATATCACGTAATAAGTTCACACGATCACAATTTTTTTTATTTTTTTTGTCATTTTCCCTGTGCTGTGTTTGACTTGTGATGCGATGCATTGCCTTGGTGTCATATGTTATTATATTCTGTGTTATATACTTTTTACGATAATCGCATCCATAAATGCGGAAGCCAGAACCTTCTTAGGTGACTTTCGTGTTTTTGGTCGCTTTGCAGAGCTTTCATCCACTCCGATGACTGCTGATTTGCTCTGGAGGATAGTGATGAATCTATGTTTCATCTATTGCCATATCGTGTTCGTTAGATCTCGTTTAAAGCCAGCAAATCGCCAACGAATTGTTGTTCTTAGTAGAGAAGAGTCGTAATAACGCGTTTCAACTCGATTCTTAATTGAAATGACATTTTCCCTATGAAAAAGCAAAGCTTTATCAATACACGAAATTCAGATTTTCAATTGTTATGAATATTACAACTAAACAATTGTAACTTGTAAACTAATGGTCGAAATGTTATGAAATTCTTCATCTTAGGAACTTATTGAGTGATATGTTATTCCCCATAGATTATCAATAAATGAAATAAATGCTTAGTGTGCTATATATTACTTACCTTGTATCATCAAACATTAGATCGATCTTTAATTTATAGATCGAATTGCGGCTAATACTGGAGGAGGATTCCTGATGATCGCTTTCTAATAAATGAAACTCTGAAGAGTTGCTGCCATTGGCTTTACGTGACCGAACTGAATTCATTTTCGATACAGCAACAACTTGATTATCTGACTTGTATGTTACCATTCTAAGTTGAAACGAACGAAAATAAAAAAAAAAAAAAACGAAACTATAGTTAATTACTTGCGCTGAGATTATATGTTTTGTTTTGATGCAAATTTTTCCTCCTTAACTCGTAAAGTCTTTCTTTTCTACTCATTCCATTATTTTGATTATCATGCAGAAATTTTTTAAAAACGAAAGTAAAACTTTTTTTTTGTAGCATAGTAAATATGTAACGCGCTATGTTAGCGTAAGCAAACAAGCAAATATATTGTGGCATAAATGTATAACTCAAATTACAAAAGCGGATGATACGCATATTCAAACTCAACAGAGTGTTTATCACTTACTCACTCAATAAGTTCGTAGGAATGGTCGGAATATCATTAAACTTCATCATTTAGATCATCTAGATCTGTTAATAATGGCGACGTCTATATGTCGTTTTACGAACTTATTAAGTAATGCGTTACATGCAAGACATTAATAAAAGACTATTATACACAAGAATGCAAAGGATTTCAAAGTTCCGGTTGTAGCCGAATGTGTGTTTAAATCGCTTTCATTCTGTCTTCTAACCTTATGAAAGTGAAGGAGAAAACTGAAAAATGAAGCTCAAAATATTAGCAAACTTTCGATGACGTCACTTTTGTTCATAGAGAGTTTCCTAACCTTATTATACCAAAACCAATTAATCTGCCAAAGATGATTTTGTATAATAGAAGATTTAAAAATATTTAAATCATTTTTTTAATAGCAATGATGGATGTCTAAACAATGTTACTAAATCGTGCAATCGTGAATAATATGCAGTAAATATGCAATAAGTTGTACATAAAATGTTAATAACAAAGCGCTAATATTCCAAGTATTCGCTTCGCTTGTTGTTAGACGGTATTGATCTTGTCTTTTGTAAAACAAAATCTTGCATGTTTTTTTTTTTTTTTTTATCAAATATGCGCATATTATTATGGTTTTTTAATATACTCGCCACCGTAAAGTTTTCTATTAGTTTCACGATTACGTTTGTAGCAACAAGAACTTGGCTTCGAACACTTCGATACATTGTAAGCCATACATCGTATTATTGATACTACAGAATTTTTTTCCAATGATTAGCCATTCAGGCCCTGGCTCCTGTACGTTACAAACGAGGTCCGTAATTGCTACAAGAAAAGCGCAAAGAATTTTTTTATATTCATTTTTGTGCAAAAACATTTATGCGAACCAATCCAAGGAAAGTCAAGTTCACAGACCCGTAGCAAAATCTCTCCTAAAATTAATACAATTGGAATTTATTCTTTGGGGTCAACACAAACAATTACAGTTTTCCAATACATTTATAAGAGATTCAAAAAGAAATTCTCTTCAACTTAATTGCCGAGTTTTTGTGGGTAAGCAAAATTCGACGTTGACTTAATAATTCCTCAGGTACGATACATATTTAGAAGCAATTCCAATGGTATGCACCATCATATTTTAAGGAAACAAAAATTTAAAAAAGAAACGGGATTTTATTATAGTTTGCTAACATGCAAAATTACTAAATTACATTTTAATTATATTCGACTATTAAGTTACTCGTGTTTTTGATTTGATTATAACACATCTTGTAATGAACGAAAGATTATATAAAATATTTTTTTGATTTTATCCTAAAAGTGCCCGGATAATGTCTAATATATTCCTTATAGGGAAATATTAGAAACACAAACACACACAATCACGGTATCAAATAATTTTTAGATTATTTTTTTTTTTTTCAATTATGACACAAAAAAACTCTTTTGGTTTAAAAAAAAAAGAAGAAAACTTTCTCGGCGAAGATTTTTTTTTCTCAGACCATGAATACAAAATTGCATTTCGACAAACGTTAATAAATATGTCTTAACTGAAATTCATTTTTATTTGATTTGTTATTGCGTGTGTTTGTGTGTGTGTGTGTGTGTATGTGTGTGTATTGTACCTAAAACAAGTTAAAATTGCAATCGTTTGCTTGCATTCTTTTTCGATTTCTTCCTTAACGACAACTAAAGTTGTCTGTCACATAATGTACTACTGAATCAATCCACTGTGAAGAAGAAGGCTGACACAAGTTTCATATCCACAACCATTTTTTTTTCTTACTATTGGGATCGTTTTTATATTTTACTTATTATTATTATTATTATTTTTACTCCTCTTATATGTGTTTACTCAACGACTAAAATGAGTGAAGCAAAAAAAAAAAAAAAAAGTGAATTTAACAGAAGAATGCATTAATTATCAAACTCTCTGAAGAAGAGCTTTATTACATTTTTAATTGTAGTGTATTGTCAGATACGTCTAAACATGAAAGTACGATGTTTTTAGTTTCAGTTGTTAAGAGTTACACAAGTAAAATCCCGCCAATAAATAAAACGCGTTGTTTCACAGCGAGTGCGCACGCACATGTGTCGATGAGCCGAGTACACAGGCAGCTACGCTGAATGAACTCAATGCGGTGTGTCTGTCTCTCTAATGTGGTTAAAAAAGCCAAGACAAGAAGACGAACAAAAACACTTGTAAAAAAAAATAACAAAAAATATTTCGATAACAAAAATTTACTCCGAAAAGAAAACAATACATCTAATATTACATTACACACAACATACGTACACACTCAAACACTTTTTCTAATACACCTTACATATACTTAATCCATATACATTTGTATATATGAAATGTATTAAGCCTTACATTGATAACAAAATGTTCTGAGACAGTATTCAGTTAATAAAGCGAGAACAGATGGCTGCCATATCTAGGTAGACGGGTCGACCAAATATTCCTGTTGGGATATGAAAGTTCGACTTCTGACTTCAAAAATCATTTATGACTTTTTTTTTTGCCAATATATTTCGTTCAATATTGTATATACGCAAGCCTATGCGCACATACATGCATGCGTTTATGTACTAATAAATGCTTCAGTTGCGTTTGTTTAATGCTATGTTGAGATTAATTTTTGTTAGTTGTTCCATCCACATACACACACACACACACATGTCCATATAACACAGGCATGTGCCTTTATGGTAATAAATGCATATATTTTATATACATATTAACAAATGTTTCTACGATAAGTGTACGATGTTACCCTTGTTTCAATGACTTTTGTCTTCATTTGGTCATTTCGTTATTGAAGCCACCACTTACGTGCATTTTGTTTTGCTTTCCTTGCGCACTTCGTCTCTATGTTATTTGCAAAAATGCTGGCTGGTTCGCTACTCTGTGTGTGTGTGATCACTAACGAAAAATCTTTTAAAATATAACGCACACATATACGTTTACATTTATATATTATACATTATTCACTCACATATTCCGTTTTCGGTTCAAGTGTCTTCATTCGCGTTTGCTTTAAAACTGATTGAATTGAATGGTTTGCAACTTATAATTGAAATTGCTTATGTCTGCATTATTGCACTTACGTACACACATATATTTATTTTACTTATACGAGAGAGTAGGTAAGAAGTGTAGTTAGTATATATGGTTTTAAACAAAGAAAAAAAAAGATAAAAACTAAAAAACAAAAACTACCGTAAAGTGACCAGGTGGTCTTGAGCATTTCTAACTCGCGCTTCTCTGATAAACAAAAATTTATGATTTTATGAAATTTATAGATAAGATGATCTTTTAAAGTGAAGCTGGTTCTGAAATCAACTGCTATTTTAAATTTGATTTTGAAATCAATGATTATCAAGATCTTTTCGTTTACAGTTTTCGTTATAGATGCGGGGAAGGTTACCTTTCTAATGATGAAAAACTTAATAATTTTATTATTGATCCTTTGGCTTGGCATAGTTGAACTTTTTTTTTTGTCGTTAGAACTTTCCTAAGGAAAAATTGAAGAATTCATTGAAAAAATACAGCCCGAAGGCATAATAGTATTTGTAGCTTATTTTGTTTGGAATACACCTCACAACTAACTATCAGCAGTAAATTGGTGGTAGCCTTAATAAGTGCAATAAGCACTTTTGTAATGAACTAAATTAAAAAAGAAAAATGCTTTCCAAATAGATGGCCACCGTTTACTTTATGTTCTCAATAGACGTTCACCTAATACGCGATTTGTGTCTCTCCTCTTGTGATTTACAGTTTACTACAAAATAAATGCAATTTTTCTATACAAAATGCATTCTCGTCTTTCATGGTTTGATCTGTAAAAAAAAGGCAGATAAAAATTTCGAAATTGACGAGCAGTGGAAATAGTGATGATCAAATTGAAATTTCTATAGGAGAGTTTGTGTTTAATTAAATAAAAATATATAAAATTAAAAAGAGACTAAACAATCAAACAAAGGAGAAGATAACACTTTTTTTTTTAAATTTAATTTAATTTGTTTTGAAATCCATGCAATTTTCAACTATTAAGGTTTAAATGAGTCTGCAGGGCTTTTGCTCTGTGCTTATATATATGCACATATTAAGTAAAATTCGTTGCGGTTAATATACAAAAATAAACACTTTCTCTTGTGAATAAATTTATACGATTTTTTTTGCTGTTTTATAATTGAGTTCACATTTATTTGCCTAAAAATTGATGATAGTTCATTTAATTCGAGTATTTTTCATAGAGTACACAAGTGCGCAGTGCTGTCGTATCATTTACATTGAAAATTTATAGGTGTGCTTGCTGCAGATAGACAGATATCTTTACACACATATATATGCAACTCAAAGATATGTATATATACATGTAAACGCCAAAGAAGATGTTCATCTCTCACGAAAGTGTAATAACATAACATTGATGCATTGCAATTCCAAGTTTCACTTAAATAATTCTTTTTTAAGATATAAACAAATTCTATCGCTAGCTACCCCTGCTAGTCGTATGCATTTATTTTCACCTGTATTGTAGTTCATATTTTATATATTTTTGGTTTTTTTATATAATGTGTGTGCCGCATTATATACTGCATAATATTTACATTTTGTAATGCCAATAGAATACGATAATAGCTTTGTTGTGCAGCATATTGGATGGTTTTCTTAAAACCACATGTCTGACTTGCCTTCAAAATATGTCACAAACTGAACGCGATCAAGGCAAACCGTTTCGGGCTTAGACACTATACTTTCTCTGCAAATCGTGAAATTCTTTCTTTGATTGGAACAGACAAATATTTTATAATGTTTAACTATTTTCTTAATCGATATAAAATTCGATTATAAAATTCGTCCAAAGGGAAATCTTGAAGAAAACATTCTTTAACCGATTTGACCCATTTTCAATACCACACAAGAGTTTCAATGCTTCATATCTTAAAGTCTGCGACTTGGGGGTTGAGCGCACGTGAACAGACATCAGACAACTAGACGAACAGACAAACTTAAATCGATCCAGAAAATGATTCTAAATCGATTTGCATAATAAAAGGTAGATATATGTTAACCTCTTCTAAAAATAAAGTTTAAGTTTTCGCGACAATATAAGAAAGAACAATTTTCATTTCCTATATAAAGCATTGGAAAAATATGGTTCATATCCGACACCGTCGCGCATGTATTTGTCATTTTTTAATGCATAAAAATACGCATCGGAGACCTGATAAGATAAAGATAAACTAGTTCTTGTGCGCTTGACATTGACTGGATCCTGCGGTGAACTTATAACTGACGAATAGAATCTCTTCTATTTTCATATATCGCATAAAAAGAAGTTATACAAAATAATGTCCTGGAAAACAAATCGCAAACAAGTGAAAAACGAAGAAAAAAGCATCGCACAAAACCAAGTTCGACTGTAATAAACGATAGAAGCATTTAGTAATCACTGGACCACATTTTGTATTTCAACATAGAATAAGCATTAAGTCAAGATGAAAGCATATTCAGCTGTATTCAATTTCAATTTCAAAATTTAGTTTTTATATTTACTGACTTCGTATTTGAAGAAATTAATAATTCCCTACGGCACAAGGAGACTGACTCTACGTATACACATGAATAAATATTTTTGAAGTGCGCGCTGGTAAACAAAAATTAGTTATACGTAAATCATTTAAATACATTCATCTACGATAAATGTGTTTTCCTTCCGTTTTCGGTGTTAATCGCGCATATTAATGAACATTGAAATTTCATTGACAGATCGGCCGAATGGACAAGATGTATGGCAAGTTTGTTTTGGCTTAATGCAACTTGGCTCACCAAACAAATTAAACCGAAATTTCGTTATCTAGATACAAGAAAGTATTTTTAAGATTTTATAATGAGCCAATTTCTGCGACAACTGATGAATACTGATAATCAAATGAATGTAATGATGATAAAAATATTACGCATTCGTTTGCTTTAGTGTGAGTGAATGCTTCCGGCCCACATTGACTTCATTAATGTACATGTTCTTACTTCTTTGTAAAACATTTACCGATAAAGGCATAGAAGACTTTAATGTCTTTAGAAGAAAACAAAGAAAATGTTTCTTAATTTAGAATTATTTTCTATATGACTTAAAAAATATTCGTAAGCCATCGATTAGAGCGAACAGTAGCAGAATAATAAAGTGCAGATAGTTGTTGTCTTGCTGATAAATAAACTTTTAAACTTCAGTAGCAGTTAAGTGTAAAGTCAAACAATCTGGAGGACTGCAGTAAATTTTTAAAAGAAATTTTTTTTTTTTTTTTTTGAAATGTACTTGCAGCCATAAGTTCTTCCTTTTTGTTTGTCATTTCATTTCAATTAAATAATTTTCAATGCACATAAAGCGACTACTTTCACTTGCTACACAAATTAATTTTAAATCACTTTAAGCAAATACTTATATATGCATAAATATATAAAATTGTTTGTTTAAATATGTGTTTACTGGTGCCATTAACAAAGAGATTAGAAAACATAACACGAGACACGAATTGGACGAATAATTTGATTTCGATCTAGTTAACTAATCAGTTTATAAACAGTTCAAAATAAAAGTTTAACTACAAGATTAGGATATGGAATGGTCGACCTATTTTGAAAAACACACAAAACCCGTAACTTGAATTAGTTTGAACATTAGTGTTTGTAATGTCTTAGAGTAAGCGAATACTGTAAAAATCGGGTCCAGATTTGAAGAGAATTGAACTCAAATCAAGGAAGAAAAATATTTGAAGACTATTTCTGTAAACTTATTTTAAACATTACTTTAGCCGCTCTATTCCCTTTTCGAAGAACTTCCCAATAATTCTTCACATTAAAGCGATGAAGCTTTTAGCAGGAATACTAATAGATTTAACAATTTCTAAAAAATTACGTCTACTTTTTGTATCATTTCTGTAATCGACAAGTGTTCATACTTTTAGGACGATTTTGTGTTTCATTTACTGGCATATTTTTAAATTTTTGATCTCAATTAAACTATATTTGCAAACAAAAGAAAATCTTTTGCAGTTTTTTTTCTGTGTAAATTTCTTAACAAATCTTTGGCTCATTGTCTGTATTATCTGTATGTTTTGAGGTCACACGTGTCTTATTTGGAACGTTTTAACGCGAAATGCCTTCGGAATAAAAATGTAAAGTGAAAAGTTACAATTAATTACCGACCAGTTTATCTACAATTAGGCTCTAAATATATTAAATTTGGAAGACTCATACTAAACTGTTTTTTCCTATTGCAACATTTGTTCTCAATTACTTCTCCAGCAAATTATAAAAAGGCCTCGCTTTCGAACGTTCCATTATTCTTTCACGACAAAGCTGATTAACATCTTCTTATAGTAATTTAATAAAGTATTACGAACACACACACATCTCTCATGCTTCCTCAAATCAATTAATGTAATTCCAAAGTGAAACAAAATACACTAAGGCAGCTTGCGTTTTCTATTATTTCGTCTATTTTTTTTTTTTTTTTTGCATTTTCTACTATTTCTAGAAACTCAAAACCTGCAAAACAAATCAACTCACCAAAGCCACTAAATTTACAGCATACATGTTCGCCGTCTAATAAACCACTTTTAACCTTTATGTTGATTTCTATCTCGTGAGTAGAAAAACACTAGAAGTTAAAGAAAAACCATAAATAAACTTCCGTCTTTATATGCTTATGCAGTTTGGTTACAATTAATTTTATTTTGTTTTTTTGTCTTTTTTTTGGCTCTAACAGCTCAAACCGCATAATTGTATAAAAGTTGCCAATCATTGCAACAACACAAAACATTATGAAGATTTTTAGACCGTAAGTCAATTGCCACAAAAAGATGCTCATTGGATTAATAGGTCAGCGACGATAGAGTGAGAATGAAATGAATTGGATTTTAATAAAAGCATTTCTTTATAAGTTGAGGTTGCCTTCTTTTTGCGTTGAAACTATAAAAGCAAAAGTTGTAGAAAATAATTTTCATGTGATCTTAACATTGAATTCACGCTAATTATTGTAATTTAACTACAGCTTTCCTTAACTTTATAGTACACAGGTACAGTTTCAGAACAATGTTTAATGTTAAGGAAGGAATCAATAAAAATGGAATAAATAATTGCGTGGCTTGATTACAAAATTAGCGATAAAATGGAGGTGAATTTTTGAATAATCCTTTTCATTACAAAATATTTGCTAATTTGCATTTCGTCTAAAGGTTTGTTTACGTACTAAGCAACTAATTGTACATTATCGTAATTTCATAAACTCTCTTACTCAGTTGACTGAGTAAGTTTTTCGTAACTGTTCATTACAGGTGAACAATTGTTAATTGTACAAACGAACGGACAAGTAAAGTATATAAATAAATGCAAACTGTTTGTTTGTTAGTTCGTCTTAGAAATGTTCAACGAAGTCTTTTCATTTATTTTTCAATCAATTCTCTTATGTGACCTATCACGTATGCAAACTCTAAGATCTAAGAAGAGATCTGACGTTTGCACATTTATATAAAAAGTGAACAAAATAAATAACTTCCTCCGGCTTTTCTTTTCTTCAAAAAAAAAAAAATAAATAAATAAATAAATAACATAAACTTGTCGTGGTTTGTAGCGTTCTATATTCTAAGAAATCCTTATATCAATGGTTTGAATTTTCTTGAAAAAGAAAAAAATTCTTATTACAGACGATCGTGACAGATATTCAGCATATGGATTATATAGAAGGCAAGTATGACTATATGAGTGTGCGAGCGAGAAAAAAAAAAAGAAAAATATATAATGATAATAAAACTAATCCACAAAGACATTGTGTAAAAGCAAATGTACGTGAGTTGAAATTACTAACACTACTCCAAATATGTTTTAATAAAAACAATCAGACCGGCATTAAAAATCATGTTTTAAAGGAGAATCGTATAAAAGTATGAAACTTGTCGGACTACTGTAACAGTTTTCTAACCGTAAACCATTAAACATACGGCATAATGTTGTACAAATATTTGCAGCCACCGTTAGATGTGAAGTATTGGTATTGTTGTTGTTGTTGCTCGTTTACTATCTTTAGATATATATCAGTTCAAGCCTCATACTGCTGTCTGTGTTTATTGTGACCTACCTTTAGAACTGGAATGACTCGAGTTATTATTTCTGGTTTTTTTTTTCACTACGACTAGTATAGCATATGTGTAGCAGAAGTATCGAACAGTACGACTAGTTACATGAGGTGCGTATGTGCGTATCTATGATGCTCTAGTTTCTATGCTGCAAATCTGCCTAGAAATAATCAACTTGTGCTGGAAAAGTTTCGTGTGGAATATTAACACTGAAGAAATTGTACATATGTTTTAAGCCTATGAAGTAAATGATATTGAGTTTCTAACATACACATACACACGAGCATATATATATATATATATATATATATATATATATATAAAGCATTTGATGTCTACACATTCTTGTAAAGATTGTTATTTGTTATCCATTCTCAAGCAAACCCGCTTATATATTTCTGATGCCGCAAATATGGCGTTAAGTATATTTAAGACGAATAATGCTTTTAATTGCATTACTCGGTAATTGCTTTATGTGTTCTTTTCGTAAACGATTTAATTTCATCTTACAGTCCTGCGGCTTGAAATATTGCTCATTACAAAATTTTTTTAGTACTTCTTGTGTTTTATTGTAAACGATATGTTAAATGCATTTCAGTCGATGTTCTTGATGGATCTCCTACTGCATTACAAATGTAATAAAAAAAATTAGAGACAAAAAAATCTGTTACGATATAAGTTAACTCTAGTAAATGGTTCCTTTGACTTCTAATTCAATTTGTTTTCTATTAAATTTCCATTCGGTAAGTCTGTCAGAATACGGGCGGGAAAACATTGGAATAATGTCGGTTTTCTTATGTTCATAAGAATAATTTAATTATTTAAGTATAAGAATAGATGTACACATTCTGTTACCTTGAGCGTCAACGCATCATATTTGTATCATTTTTATTATAGATTTGAGGCCGTTTAAAGGACTTAACTTTCTAACGGATGTCTTCATCTTTTTGCGTTTCAATTCGGAATTGTCCTTTATCCAGAAAAATATCATTACCAACCGAAAATGACTCCAATTATCGATAATTTAACTTAGTATAACTTTCACAGCGAAAAATAGCAGCGAAAAGTGTTGAGGCTTGAGTTGTAAAGAAGTTAAACGTAGTTCCCTGCATCTTTTAATCTTCTTTCCCAGTACATAAAATAAATTTGAAATTAGCATGATATAGTTGGATCTAAAGATGGTTGAGATTTGCAACAATCTAGATATATATATATATATATGTATATATAAAATCTCACTCTGTCTCTATTTATTAGGTGACTGGCTGTTCACAGTAAATACGTATATAAAATTTTCTGTAGCCACTTACCACAATAATTTACAAATTTTATACAAAAATGTAAGTTTTTTTTTTTCGTTGCTCCTGAGTGGTGCGAATTTGTTATTCACCTCAAGGCGCAGACTTTGCTCTCAACTCTCTTTTTATTCATGTTTTGTTTAAATCGCTTCGAAAATGAAACACTTTCGAATAGTATTCTGAAGAGAAAGATTTTCTTTATTTTGAAAACTGTGCCTTATTTAATACTCGAACAGGTGAAGAGCATGTTTTGATATCTCGATTGAATAATCTTTAGAAAAGAAGGTCACTGTTTTGTCAAGTGTCTACCAATTTCCCGATTACTTTTATTAGATAGTTACATGATTAATATTTAATTCCCCTAAGTTCAAAATATTCGTTTTTTTTTTTTTTTTGGTTTTTTGTTTGTTTTGAAAATGATCCTTAATTCATTGAAATTTTAATTTAATTATTCGTAAGTAATTGTACACTGCTTTTACTATGTAAAGGGGAAGGAAGGCGTTTCATTCAATAAATTGTTGTATAATAAATATTTTTATATCACCGTAAGTCTTTTATTATTTATTATTGATCGCACTGAAGGTATAGGAGTATTAGCTTTAAGTTAGAAAAGTTCCAAGACTTTTTCTTTGTAATAGAAATAGTAATAGTAGTAGTAGTAGTAATATTGCACTATATCAACCGAATCGTTTGAAATCAATAACACAACTATTAAATGTAAAAGTCTTTTAACTGATAGAGACTGCACCACACTTTGTGGAAAACTATCGAATTATTACATATAGAGAAACATTTACTGTCAATGTTGATGTTGTTTGTTCACTTTTTACTTGTTCCTCTTCAAACATCTTTCGACACCTCTTACTGCTTACACCTTAAATTCGGTCGCCACTATACCGTCGCGCAGAGACGGTTTCAGGGACAAGAGACTGAATATCGATGTAAGTGAACATATGCAGGTAACGCGCGATTGAGGCTTTAGAGTCAGTTTCAATATTCTTTCGAAAACTTGCAACTAACGTTTGCTAGCACATTGATCATGGCATTTAAACGAATGGATGTGTGTTTATCTTTTTGAACACTAAACATATATATGCAGGTACACATAAAAACTCACACAAATACACACTTAGTTATTGCTATTGTTTAATAAATTACCAGAGTTTTACAGAATTATTGCTGTCGTTTCTATTTTGCAATGCCAAGCATTATTATTAACATAAAAAAAAAAATGTATGGATTTCTTCCTGTATAAGATGTCTGTTAGCTAATAACGGTTTAAAGTAAATACAAATTAAAAATAAAAACACTTGGAAGATAAAGAGATGAAAGGAAAAAACCGCTGTTAAGAAGATTCTTTGAACTTTCATATGTGGTCAAACCAAGTATCTACACAAAACCAGTTGTGAAATATTTGACCTAAAAACTTTGCAATCAGCCCGAACCACCTTGACTTCAATGAACGGTTTACATATATTTGTGCCAAATTTTCATTATTGTAATGTCTGCCACAGTTAGTATCCAGTTTCCGTATTGACATACTTCGGTACGATAAAACGCGACCGGGTTACAGTTATGAGAAGAAAACATTCATGTTTACAAACGTTTGTGTTCTTACATACATATGAAAATTTTAGCGACAGTTTTTTTTTTCTTACGCGAAAGCTTGGCTTTGCGTTCTTTGCAAAAATCCACTATGGGTGCAGTTGTTTAATATCTTCAATGCTTTGTCAGCAAATAAAGGAAATTAATTTAAAGGAATTCTTGTAAGTCTTTATTCTCTCCCTTAGCATTCAAGACCGCCAACTGGCTCATTTTTAATCTTATAATCCTTCTTTATAGGTCTTTTTTGTAATTAATAAAGAAGAAGAAGAAATTATATTTGGCTTCTAGAGTGCTGCCGTTTATGGTGGTTCCAATTATTTTTTGAATAAATCACAAAAACAACAACTGCAGACACCATGAAATATAAAACACGAAAAACACGTTTGATATGCAAATAAAATTATTATCGTAAGAGTAAAAATTACTTGGATCCGTTTCCCATGGATGGACTTAGCGATAGGTGGTGGTAAAAATAAACAGATGTGAGATGTCATGCAGTAAATTTAGGCATTTTTCAACAAAACCCCATCAAAACTTCAGTCGATTTATGTTCGCATTGTAAAGTTATCCTCGATTGAAACTGTCAGTTCATATTATCGCTTTTTGGGGGAAACTAGTTTTTATTCTTAACTCGGAGAGAGGTGCTCGTAAATCCTTGCGAGCAGTAAACTATAGTTGCGCTACGATATTCCAAGCACAAATAACAATAATTGCGAATTCGGCGGACCACTAAGAAAAGTTATGATATCGTTAGTTTCCAATAAGAAGAAATTCCTCTCTTTATAGCAAAACTCGCCTAGCCGTACTAATCTGGAATTTTCTCCACTCCTCGGTGCTATTGGCAGACACTATTCCTTCTGTTTAATGAGGATTACAATCGATTACTTATTTTTATAAGAGAGGACTTTTCTTGCACAGCTCCAACGCGCCAGTTGTCTTTGCCTTAAAGAGTTCATATCTTATTTAAAAGTGGGAATAAGTAATTTAGCTAGCGATGAACACTTTAATTAATCTTTTCGTTCATTTTGTTCTGAAAGACTGCATTTTTGACTACAAAATAAAAATAGACTGAACTAATTTGTACTCCCACCATTCAAAAAATATTCACCTAAGATTTTTCTGTCGATTTTTACATCCGTATGGAAAATTTTACAGATGGAAAATGTTTGCATCTGTATGAAGAAACCTTGCTCTTATTTTCCTCTATATAGAGCGATTTTCAAAGTCCAATAAAAAATTTTTCCGAAAGCAGCTTCTTATAAACTATTCGTCGTTGGAAAGGGTATTCATTAAGGAATCACGGTATATAATTGAATTTCCGACTTTTGAATGTCATATTGTCATATACGCACCTATCAGCCGCGTCTTCAAACGTGTATTTAGTGTAGATATAAATTCTCTGAATTTTTTGGTCAAACTTACTCAAGTATATTTAAAACGTGCTTGAAAATCGAAATATTACGACTTTCTATGATCCTATGCTGTTTATCGGATGGGTTGTGAATGCCAACGCGGTAGAACCTCCTGGTTTAAAGACGAAATAATCATCGATCTGCGGAAGGATTTCATCGAATTTATTCAGAAATCTTTTTTGAAATTTGCGTTATAGGGACAGTTTTGGGACCCTCAATGATCCTTACTACCTTATGGCAGTCGCCTAAAACTTATAAGGTTATCATCTCTGGTGAAAATAAAATAAAAAAATACTGAACGTACGTAAGGGGAAAGGTATTTGAGCGATACACAATACAAACTTCCACGGTATTCTATAAAAATTGAGAATATCTGCCATGCCCACCCAATATTGTAGACAAAGTTTTTCTAAGATGAAGATGGCGAGTATAAAAGGCTCTATCGTAGCCTAATATAATTTTCTTAGTCATTTTAGTTTATTTTATTCTTAAGTCCTATCAGTAGGAATTTTAAAGTAACGCAAAAAGCGTGGAGCCAAGATGGAGATCGATCTAGAAATCTCCAACTATCCCAAATATCCGTATAGAATGTTCGTTATGAACTGAAAGCATCAATTGTCGGAACAAAAGGCTCTTCCAAAACGCAAAAGATTGTTAGGATAATTCTTCAAATATCGTGAATATTCCGTGTATTTGGATAAATGGTAGTGAATGCAATTTTCTAAAAGTTCTTCATATAAAACTGAACTAATAGTGAGTACAAAAAAAATTCATCTTCAATCGAACATAATTTATTTTTGTTTTTATGTTTTTTTCCTTTTTTTTTTTTTTTGCGTTGCAATAATCAAACGATGTTGATGCAATTTCTCTCTTATCCAAATACCGAGTGTTCAGTGTCATCTTTATAACGTACATCACATAATCATTGCATTATTTAATGCAATTTTGTGGTTAATGCCGTAAAGAAGTCAAACCGGAATTTAATAATAATTTTGTAAAGTGTACCAATTATCGAGATCCAATCTCTTAAGTTGGCCATCAACAGATACGCAATTTCCAGTTTGTTTTCTGATTCGAATTTGGGTCATTCTGTGTGCTATTTGTTGTCTCTCGTTCAAGAAATACTGGAGAAATTTTTTTACAAAATTTAATTAATTGACCTAAAATTTCAATAAGCACAACATATGCAATCGCTAACTGCCAGTGTTCTTGTTGTTTGAGTGAACGATATTGCAGAATACTTCAAGTATACAATTTTTAATAAATTTCTCTTTGATTTACTTTTTATTTGAATTCGAAAATATATTTTTCCTTTCTCTGTATAAAAAACTATTGTTTTTTGTGAATTTTTCAAAGCAATAAAAAAGTTTTCATTATCAATAAAAACGAATAATAAATAAAGAACCGTTTAAACTAATGGCCAACGGTCACGAAGAGGAAGGGCCAATTTGGAAAGTATGAAAAACATTAGGGAAGGAAAGAATTTTATAAGTAAAGTTTTATGTGTGTGTGTGATTTAAAATTTCCAAATACATAGGAGTTACACCCACATATATATTATATATATATTTATTATGTCCATATCGTCTGATATTGATTGAAATTCTTTTAAGAAAGATACTGATATTTTCAACTCACTTCGAGCCGAGTTTGGAAGCAGAGTATCGCAAATTCAAAATTCGCCCAACATGTACTCCGTATGTTTTGCTTTTCACACTTCATAAGCGCTTTATTTTCTACTTCTATTTATGCTCACGTAATCGTAAAATTATTAAAAGTGTTTTATGTTTTTTTTACTTACATCAATCAATTGTCGAATTATTCCACTTTTTCCAAACACCTTTATAACGTCTATTTCATAAATGATTTAACTAAGGAAACCGTATTATCTGACATCCCGCGCAGCCTGTATTGAATATTAAAATAGCTTACCGCCATCAAAGCATTTCGTTTGCATAGAATATTAAGCACCTGATACTACTACCAGTAATTGGTAGAAACGATATGTGAGTTCCTTTTTAAATACATTTTAGAATACACCACCTCAAATAGTTACTTGAATATAATGTGAATAATTTGGTAATTTCTCAAACTATAATTATACAATTAAAATATTTAAATTTCATTTCATATTAAATCATTCTAAGAAATTATTTTATTTGGAAGTATCGAAGGTAATGAGAAACTTAACATGTTTCTCATTTATACATTTTTCATTTTGGTAAGAGAATAAAAATCCGAGCTATATAAAGAAAGGACTGCGCCGTAATGATTGCAATCATCGATTTCGACTGAAGCAAATAAAACAACTATGGTGCTGCTGAGTCAATCGAAAATTTTGCGTTTACTTATATTTACGATAATTTATTATGTGCTAGTAACACCGTCAATTTGTCGAAGCTTAGAGAGCAGTAAGAGCGCTACCAATGAACACAATTGGGAACGGAATGGTGTGGTTAATGCCGCAAATTCTCTAAATTCGGCATCATCTGTTTACTACTCAGATAAAAGGAGCTTACTGCAATCACTATTATCCTCGGCTAGAGAATCTCAGAAATTGGGAGATAAGTTTACACCGTCATGGGATTTTGTTGATATATTATTAACAGAACATGGACATGACGAACGGTCGAAACGCTTTGATGATTATGGGCACATGAGATTTGGTAAACGCGGCGTTGAGGAACACGTCGATGATTACGGTCATATGCGATTTGGTAGAAAAGTTCCAGTTAATGATTCCTTGATCAACTAATCTAATGATATTATAACCAAGCCAAACTAAATGATTAATAATTAATTAATGTAAATATTAAAGTATATGTATATATGTATGTATAGATATAAATAAATATTTCATTTGCAAGCATTTTATTAGTCAGTAGTATATGAGTTTCATTGCAGGTGGTACATATACATTTTTTTTGCTTTTCCAATTTAATTTTTAAAATATTTAGTGTTAAAAGAACAAACATAGTCTCAAATTCTTTCTATTCTCATCCATTTTAAAAGTCAGGAAAACAGTTTCGTTATTAGTCCAGTTAGTAGTTTTGCATTATCTTAAACTACAAAGAGCACAATTGAGAGCAAATAAATTCGTTTTCAATTTTTATTGAAGAGGATCTTTGCGAAAATTTTCTGCTCAAAATAGATTCGTATTTTGCTGTTCAAAAATCAGTTTATATATATATATATATAAGCTGCTAGCTAAAGCTCGTTTTTCTTTGTTTGAAAAAGTAACCATAAAATAAAAAGCATTGTAATGAATTTCATATACTCAACGTATAGGTCCTTGAATATTCTTGCACTGTAAAAAGCTTATTTAATTAAGCTGAGCATACTTTTAGGCAAATGAAAATTCAAATATTTAATTTTGCTCTTTAAGTTGAAACATACAATAAATGTGAATAAAATAAAATGTTTGAAATATATTATTTTTTTCACAATAAAATGAATTTAAGATGTAAAAGAACAAATGGAAATGGATGCGTTGACTTTTTGTTGAGATTTTGTTTGAAAAATCTTTAAATCTCTGTCTTTACGTATTTAGAGTTTTTAGTTTTTATAAACATTGTTATTGCTTAAAAGGTTCGAGACTCAGATAAAAGGCAAATTGGTATTCCATACATACAGCAACAGATGACTCTAATATCAAATAAAACAACCCGTTTTCGATTTGAAATGAAATCATGCTTCTCAAACATAAGCCGAGAGTAAAAATTTCTTCGTAATGGCGGCGAATTCCGGGCAAAAATATTTTTAAGAGTTCGGCTTACGTCTTGATTTAATTTGTTAAAAATGAAATACTGAAGATTTTATTATTTACATTCATATGTAGAGGATGAGCCTTGCCATGAATTTTAGGTTTGTGGAGCTCCTGCAGTACTCTTTCGTCCAAACACTCCAAATACTCAAGTGAATGTTGAGTTCTGCTTTCACCCTTTTGAAGCGATAGTTTTTCTAACCACAACCCCTTTTAGTGTTCGGCGGTGTCTGTCAGATAAGTTGGGCCAGACGCATCCGCTAACCGAGCATCAACTCTCTTGTCCTCTTTCAAAGTCTGAGAGACAAATTTCAATTGATCGCTATTTTCAACCTCTGCACAGAGCAAAGCGTATAACCTATAAGACTTGACACGTAAACTGACACGGAAATAGTGTTGCCAACATGCAACAAGATAATGCACTGTACAGCGTTCATATTATTTTGTCCCGAAATATGTCCTGTATGTAATTCCGTGAACAAACTGAAGCAAAGGTCGGCCTATTATTGCTTTAACGCGCACGAGTCTCTTCAATACTTCCTACTACCGTACATATGTGTTTCTGGTGCATATTCCTCGTATATATGTATAGCGCAGAAATCAACTGCTGCGTTCTTTTCAGTTCTTTCGTTCTCTTTATCTTGGTCTCTTACTAATTAGTTAAAGACGAAGTTATAGATATAACGATTTAGGCAAGTCTTAAATGCCTTTAGCAACTTGTAAATGCTCTGAGCAACTTTTAACAAAACCTTTAAACAAAAAAGAAAAAGTAAGAGAAAAATTCTCTAACAAAGCATTGAAAAGTGAAATTAAAAAAGAATTAAAACAAAACTCTGAAGTGATTAATACCGTAGCACAACATATAAATGGGTAAAGTAAACAGAGTTTAGCTCTTTAAACATTAAAAATATTAGGTAAATTAATCGAATACAATTTAAAAAAAAAAATTGAAACATCGAAGTTAATTAAGATATTGAAGAACAAGAAAAAGAAAAAGTTTTCATTAAGCACCAAAGAAATAAAAAAAGTTAAACAGATCAAGGTCATAAAAGATGGATCTTTTTACTTGTGTACGCATCAGCTATGGGTATGGCCGCGTTCAACGATTGTATTTGCATGTCCGCAGTGGTGCTATTGTCCTAAAACTGACATATGAAAGGAATTTTTTAAATTAGCTAGTGTTGATTTGAGTCATTTTCCAATAACAACGTAGGTGAAAGAACTTCCGGACAGACGGGGATGCTTTAATCGATTCTAAATTTAATACTGATCAAGAGTATATATACTTTGTGGGAACTCCAAAGTTTCCTTCTGGGAGTTATAAACCAAATGACAAAACCCCCTCACCTTCGGTGGTGGGTATATGAAATGTTCATATATTCTAACTAAACAGGAAACATAAGTAATTAATTATATATAATTAAAGGATTTTCACTATTAGTGTGTGCATGAGTTCAAAAATGAGTGCATATAGTTCAAAACACTCTGTACGGAAAATAATTTGCTTCACCGCTTTTGAAGCGGATGAGTACACGATTTTGATATTTACGGTTGACTTAAATAAAAACGATAAAATGTCCCGAATACAATTCTCTATAAACGTCAAACCTTTCTTGGCTAATATTTGAATAGCAACAATAAATTGGTTAACAATAAATACCAAATGACAAGAATAAGAAATGGTTAACATATGTATGTGTGTATGTATGTATATGGTCACATATAATACATAGATAAAATTATTCTCTTCTAATTGACTTTCTATTGCCGACATTCGTAAGTTTTGGTAGCACCTTAAAAATTTCATTATTAACCAGATTGTCCGCATTCCATTAATGCAATGAAAATGAGCAGTAAACACACAAGCGGCTTGTCAGTCGGTAAAAAACTGTAATCAACTGACAGATTAAACTGAGTAATGTACGAATGTACGTACATACGTATATACGATCTGAAATTGTACATATTATGCATGCAGAGACCAATACTAACAAAGAATTTTACACCCAATGGTAGTTGGTTGCGTTTGAGCACGTACGGACATACTTACACTTATATGGATATAGCTAGGTAGGTATACGAACCCATGAATGTGTTTCTATTTGCAAATTTATTGGTAAACATTAAACTGCAACAAAAGAAATCAACCTCAGAGCACACTTCAAGTGTTTGTCTCACAGTTGATTGCCACTGAGTTGACGTGCCATACTTGTCTGCTGCTGCGTTGCTGTTTGTTGTGGAAGCAAAGAATTCTTTAGACACACATTTGCCAAAGATTGTTTAAAACATAGTACACTTGCGATTGCTATAAAATGCAATCATTAGACAGATATTAAGTTTACGAAAATGGGGGAAATATTAAAAAGAATAAAAACAACAACAATTGTGACTTGCACAGTAAGCAATTTGTATGCGGATTAGTTGTTATTGTTGTAAGAGAACTCTAAGATAAGCCATCAAAGGCAATAATATTTCTATTCAGTTCAAACACTAGAGCCAAGCATGCATTGATGCTCAACAAATTTTTCATTTTAGTTGATTTTTGAGTATTTTAATCGTTTAAAAAAAATAATCTAATATTTCTCCTTTGTTACCACCACCACATATACCAATTTATTTATATAAGGCAGGAAATATTCAACTGAAATTATTTGTTAGTATTTTATTCAAGCATCTCATCATACACGATACGATTCTCAATTATGAGTGTAGGGTCGTGATTAACTCTTGTGCTTCATTGGGGGATTTAAAAAAAAAAAAAAAAAAAAGAAATGCGAGCTCATAGTCTGCAGTACGATTTCCCTAAAGGAAGACGATCGGTAAATTCATAAAGCTTAGCTCATGTAAATTTCCCTCAGATCGCTCAGCATGGTACGAAGTGGAAATTATAAATATTTATATTTCTGGTTATTTTGACCTGGAAAATAATGTAATAATGCAGGTTGGAAACTTGTTTCTTTATACATAACAATGAATGTGTGCATATTTGGACTCGTAAATTTGTGTAAGTGCAAATGTTGTTTATGCCTGCCTGCTTGCATGCCTACCTGCTCTCCACTGTGTGGTGTCTGTGGATGCTTTGCAGACAAACAAAAAAAAAAAAACAAAAAAAATCACTGTGTCTGTCTTTTGAGAAAATTGCGTAAGAGATTTATTTAGTCGATATATAGTCAAATGTGTGTGTGAGTGTGTGTGTGTGTGTGTGTATTACTTTTTGGCGGTATCGTTCAATTCATTTATGAAAACTGCAGTTGCATGTACCACATATATGCTTATGCACCCGTGTGTATGTGTGTGTGTGTGTACATATACCTGAATACCGATAAATTTGCTAAACTCAAATCTTAAGTAATTTTTGCCAATACATACATAGCGAGAGGAATTTCATATTGTCCGACCGACCGACTGGCTGCGCCAGTTGTGCTTCTGCTCCGCACTATATTATTACTTTTACACGTCAATATATATATATAATGAAAAGCCGTCTTTTATGCAACAACAAATTGATTGCGTTATGACAAATGAAAGCAACGAAATTTTCAGTTTTTTTTTTTTTTTCGCAAGTTTACGTTATCCCGTTATAATTTGTTATTCTTTCTTTCTTTCTTTTCGTTTTTCAAAGCATACGTGTGTCTATCCAGTGCATTGATGTCATTTCTATGAAATGAATTTCATAATTATTTTTTATTTTTATTTAAATTTTTATTAAGTAGATTTTCTTGTAAAAATAATTTTTATTCATTGGTTGGATTGTAATCCAATTAGTAATCATAGTAGTAATTGACTTCGGAAATACTTTGTACTTTTGCAACGAAATTGTTTTCTTTTCTAAAAAGGATGCGGATGCTAAAGTATTCCCTTTTACGATGCAGAGGAGAGAAAGTTACAATAATTTGTTGTACTTGTTAAGCAATTTACGTATCTACTGTTACATAAAATACCAAATGGAAAATCCTCAGAATAACAAGACACGATAATTTGGCGTTCACTGTAGGTGTAATTTTGCATATTTTCGCTTATCTCTTCAATTTCAAATTCAAATCAAATTCTTAAAACAACTAAAAGTACGAATTAAGTGTAAATGAAACTTACCACACTTTTTGTGAGATATTATTTTGAAAATATTCATACATTTGTAATTTGTTAGGTTTTATTCGAAATATATGTACTCGAAGTATATATGTGAAAATGTCACTTTGCATTAACATTATACGCGCACATGCTGTAGTAAAATATTTTAAACAAATGCGAAGTCGACGTTTGCAATATAGCTACTCTTATATATATGTGTGTGTGCGCAAAGTATATAGGCTCGTTTAATGCGTATTTTTGTCTAATCCATAATCTAGCACAAGTGCACATATATTCGCAAAATAGTTTATGACTTTTTTTGTGGAGACAGCTTTTTAGTTTGAAGATATCATACTTGTAGTGGGATAGTGGTGGATTTCATTACGTATAATTTCGTATATGTCACATTCGATCGCTATGCCAGTTTAATATGAGCAATCGTTTGGATTGGTGATGATCGGAAAGAAGTGGAGAAGGAGAGAGAAATTGAGTGGTTGTAAGAGTGGAGGACGGTGTATGTCCCACCAATCGAGGACTTATTGCACCTGCGATCATATACCAATCATTAGTGAAGTATGGCTATGCAATAGACTAAAAGGTTTTAAAAAAACTTTTCAGATTATTATTTAAAGAAGAAGAGTTGTGGGCAGTCGGGCGGCCTATTAACCGCTGTGGTAGGTTCTTAAAACAGGCTGGTGGCATCGAAAGGAAGAAATTCACTCTTGCTATATGACTTTATCAAACACTTTCGTTTTCGTTTCTGAATTGATTAACTTGGCGTAATTTTCCACAAAATTTCCAGATAATTCTAACAAATATTTATATCAAATGTTAGATCAATATCTCCTGTAGACTACAGGTCTGTAGACAATAGTTTACATTCTTTGATTTTTACTAGCTTTTCAATGTCTCCTGTAGACAATAAGTCCTGTAGACAATAGTTTAAATTCTTTGCCGTTTACTAGCTTTTCGTGTAATTTACGATTTAGCAGGATTGTCGTATTACTGTACCCAATAAATGTATAGAAAGGAGGGTCCTCGATGCGCATTTCGAAATTTTCCATATAATTTTTTGTTTCTATTCCGTTCTTTAACTACTTAATTGTGCTTTAATCGCACTTACTTTCTAATTCTATCTTTGATTCTTAATATAATATTTTTGTCAAAATTCAGATTTTCAGCTTCAGTTTTTCGATATCAACTACGCGATGATTAGAAGACAAAACAAAGACAACCACTTTCTTGAATTGTTTGATGCAACTCTTAAGAACTTACTTTGCTACATCGACATCTGATCGATGTCTAACTCTTCAAAGTTCAGGCCTTCATTCACTGAGCAGTATTAAGCACTGTTTTTCTGATTTGTTACCTTCGTACATACCAATCAGAAAGTTAACCAAGTCTATAATTTCTTTAAGAAAAAATTTCACAAGAGAGAGAGAGAGAGAGAGAAACTGGAGAACTGGAGTCAATACAAATAATGTTAATTTATTGATTTTTCTTTATAAATATATAATCGAAAGAACATTTAATAAATTTTTTTCATTTTTTTTTGTTAACACCGTATGCAGAACGTAGACGTATCTTTACATAAAGCTTATTGCAATTATATTATAAGTCTGAAATTGATCAAATATGTTGGCAAAAACATTGAGTCCTTAAAATACGCTCACATGTTAGTCGCATTCATAAAATTATTTTATACGATAACATATTAATGTAAACAACAGTCGTTGCGTGAAATTAATTAGGCGGCGGGGAAGGGGAATGGGTATCTATCTATCCTGTTATTTTTGGCACTTTTCCAATGAAATAAAAATCTGGGAAGTGGTAAAGTTGAGAATTGTGTTTTGTTGGTTTCTATTGACTTATTTGTAACTTCTAAACTAATTGATTTTATTATACATAAGATATGACGATTTTTAAATATTATTACTATATCAATATTATTAGCTAATGAATGTTTTAAAAATCATCTGATATATTTGTAATACTCTCGCTCTTATTATGTAGTTTGTGACGATGGATATCAATATTTTGAATTTTGCCCGATAAAATGTTCGTCATTGATTTCCATCGATTGTGTTTCGCAAAATTAACAATGGCTGGCTACACTTGAATACAATTCGTCTAAATTAAAATATATATTGAAGAGTGTGTGAAGATTCTGAAATAAAATGTACAATAAATGTTGTTTTCTTTTTTCTCTCTCGTTAATTTATATATTTCTTAAATATAAACCTAATAAGGCACATATTCTTATGTATGTTTGTGTTTAAATGTATATACGAGTTTATTTAATAATAACTCGAATCGAGTTTAAAATATTTTATTATAAAGATATGTTTTTGTTTTCTATTTTGAAGTAGAAAGGTTTTGATTCTCTTCTGCGTTTCATTTTTAAATACATATATGATTAAATCAATATTTTTGACCAGAATCGGAATACGAATGCATCTTATTACACCCCTTCGGCCAATGACTTAATGTTGTAAAAGTATCGAACGATTTTTAAGCAAAACAGTTGATTGATACAGTGCACGGCAAAACAATAGTAGCTTTTCTTCGTTAGGGCAATTGGTGTGATTTTCAAATAACAATATAGGCACAGCTTTAATCAACACCAGTTTAAATTGAGGTCAACTAAAATCAGAACTCATACGGTTATATCTCTGCGATAATTTTGCTTGGCTTTTGATAATTATTTTCAGTTTTTCAGTTCTTATTTTAGTAAAATTTTTATATTTTACAAGAGAAGACTTACTAAGACTAAATTTATTACAAATTGAAATAGTTGCGATAATCTTTCGGCACAAGGTTTGTAATTTCGTAAACTCATCCAAAATAATGTATATACGAAGATATACTCAAATACTCGAAATCAAATCTAGATCCACTAAAATGCAAGTTATAAAATACGAAACGTTTTGACTTTAAAGGAAATTGCAATTGTTTTGCCACCAACTGTACCTGCGAAAGTATTTAAAATTGTGCGGAGACAGACTTCAAGTTATTAGTCATTAATAAAAAAAAAAGACTAATATTTTTCGTCAGTTATTTCGTCAGGTATTTATTTTGTTGTTTTTTTTTTTTTTTAACAATTTTTCACCTTTATACGCATTTTTGTCGCCATGAACAAACTCTTTGAAATTCGCTCGCATTCCTTCTCTCAGTTTTTGAGATTAGTGACCTTTTTTCTGACATTCTTTTAGATTTTAATTAAATATTGAATAAATATTTCTTTTACTATTAACTTAAAATTAAGTCTTTACTAAACCGTAGCTCATTCTTTTTTTTTCAAATATGATCAATCACTTAAGGAATGTCTCCTATACATTTACACGCTGTTGGTCAGAAAGAAGTGGGCAAAGAAAAAGAGATAAGAAGAATGACCGCGCAGTCTAATGACTATACTGTACGATCAGTAAGTGTTACGCCTTTACCAAGTAAGTGCACTGAGACTTGAACTCTCGAACACACCGGCTAACTCTCGTCTACCACATCTTAATCTTGGGAAAGATGTTCGTTTCACTCGTTTCATTCAGAGAATATTTAAATGAAAATACAATTAATTAGAAGACTGTAAAATGTTTTGTGATAAGAAAAAATTAAAAATTTTTACATGTGCTGTGTAATTTACAAATTTAATAAAAATAATTCAAAGCACAAGAGACAAATCTTAATTAACTCATACTTGGCCAAAAAGGAGCTTTTAATAAAGTGTATAAGCGGGGCAATCAATACTAATAATATGAACGGAGCTTTGGAAAATGGCTCTAAACCACCACATGTGTTTGTTACTACGACTAACTGACTACGTTATCTCAGGGGCCAATAGCTTGCTTTACATACTTATAACAAAGACTTGAAACCACTCATCATACTCTAAAGATAAAGAGACTTTAAGAGAATTAAATTTAAATTTCTACGAGTGTCGAACTATTTTTCTCAAATTTGTCATGTTGGACATTGTACGGTCACTTTTCAATTGGTTACCTTCGATACAATGAGCAATTTATAGTAACGTTTGCTTTCTTTTTTTGTTTTTTGCAATGAAATATTTACTCATTAATGCTTAATTTTGATTATTTAGTGCTATATATATACATATATATATTACATTTATCTTCTTGGTTTGCCGAAATTATTTGACGGGCCATTTCCATAGATAGCAGCGGCTACTGCTGCTGATGATCCGCCATTTCCATAAATGGCACCGTTCCCATTCATGAGCGTTGTGTGTTTATGCTGTTGTATTGATGCTGCTGCTGCTGCTGCTGCTGCTGCTGCTGCTGCTGCGCCCATTGAACGTTGGTGTTCTTCGGAACCATCGTTCAAGTCGAGCCCAGCTATCATTTGGGCAATTTCTCGTTCTTTTTTCATATCAGGTGGATTAAATTGTAGACTAGCTAGAGAACCGTGACTACGACTACGATGCTCTTGACGTATGGAATAACTGAAAGCTCGCTCGTTTAGATGACCCTTGCGTCGATAAATGCCGGTACCGCCTGGAGATTCAGCACCCGAGTTCCCAGAGTCATCCAATCCGTTTCCCATAGAGGCGGCCAACTTTCGATTAGACATTGCAAGTGGTCGTGGCTCCCCTATTAGTGATTGCGCTACTGGAGGTGGTGGGGTAGGACCGCCCATCGCCTGCACTTGATGATAGGTATACAACGGTGGTACGATCGGCATACCTACGGGTATGCCGGTAGTTTTCTTGTCTTTCTTCTTCTTTTTCATTGAGCTGGATGGCTGCAATGTAGCATACTGCTGCGACATGACAACCGGTACATGCATTGGCATGCCGACATGTGGTGGTGGGTGGATCATTTGGGGATGTAAAGGTGGCGGCATTGCTGTATGAGGCGGAAGATGCGGCCCGGGCGGAAAACCCCTATGACTAATTGTATGATAACCACGACCCATCAATGGAGGCCCTGGCATAGGGCCATATATCGGAGCACCTAAATGCAAGCCTTGACGTTGCAACGTGGCTGGATGTATGGGCTTTGGTCTTATCAAAGTGCCCGATAAGCTTTGGCTACTTGCGGATTTCGATAATTTCTTATCTTTTTTCTTTTTGTTGTTATCTTTCTTAAGCGGTGGTGGCGGCACATCGATTGGTTGGCTAATTTGTCGAAGCCGCGCTGGCCGCCCCAACGTTGAATTGTGTCCTGAGTACATATCATAGGGGCTTTCCATTGCTATGCTATCTAGCTGATCTTGTGAACCGCTCCACACCTTATGATTTTCGTCCCCATTATATAGAGAAGCTTCACCATCATCTACCGTTACATTAAGATCCGCACTACTGCCATAAACTGAAATCAAAAAATAGAATTAATTAGATAGGAAAAGTGTTACATAAAGTTTTAAAGTAAATTTTTCCGGATTTTCTATTCCACCTGAACGGTATATTAAATGAGTTTCTCTTTCATGTTTGATAAATTGGTCAACAATTTATTTTGCTTACACCTAATTATTTCACTAGCTTTTACGGATTTTTTTTTATCAAGTCTCTCTTCTTGCGAATGCATGCATAAAGTGTAATGACCTTAATAAAAATCCATGACTACTTCTGCTGTTATAAGCTCGCTATTAATAATTGTTAAATAAAACAAACACAAAAAGGCGTTTGTATGGTTAACGCAAAAAAAAAAAAAATAAATAAATAAATAAATAAAAAAAGACGGTAAAAACCCTGAACGTACTCGCACATATTAGATGCTAAGTAAGTTATTTTTCAAACTCGTCATCGTGCCCCTGTTTCTCTTCATGAATGCAACAATAAATAGAAATAAAAATATTTCACAAAAATGATTTGTGATTCAAATATTGAGAATCAAAAATTCCTGTTTTTCGTCTATAATTTATTTATATTACGGCAAACGAATTGAAAAACTTAACAAGCGTGGAAATGGTGTAGCTATAAAAATATTGTAAGTGTGTGCATGTTGAATAAATGCAAAAATAACTAGTAAGAGAATAATTACAACGACATCCAGCAAATGACGGCTGTAACTGGAAATGGAGAAAAACGAGTATTGCGGTTAAAGAGATTATTTCTATTTTGTACTTAGAATCGTTGTAAACTTGCATCAATCACTCAATACGAAATGACTTCAATATTATAGTCTCGTGTAGCAGTTGTATCGTTCCTTATAAATAGTCGATGTAGAACTATCCTTTCTTCGGTCTAAGTGTGGTATACCTACGGAAATTTCAGAGACGTAAGAATCGAAATGAGGAAGTACGGTTGTGAGCTTGTTTTCCTGGTCGGCTATACAAACGTCCGTAATAAAAAATATACGATAACACAATGAAAACTTCTTAGTTCGTCCTCAACACAAGTAAATTAAGAGAATCAACTCAGATGCAATTTTAGTTTATTCCTTCTGTTTTATTTTAACATTATTACAAAATTCCACTTACGGTAAATTGTAATATCGTAATACCGTTCAATAACTGCAATTTTTCTTTCAAAATAATCAAAAGCATTTCCATGAATTTATTAATTTTAAGGGAAAAATACTTCCTCCCATTTATGTGGTATAGTAGATCTATCTACACCTTCTGGCGATCACGAGAATTTGAATCTCTTCAGCGTGTTCTTTCAATCACAATTGGTAGCTAAGAATCCATATGAAATTATTCAATTCGTATTAATGGCGATATATAGGCTTTCTTGGCAATTGTTCTAGAAGAAAATTCCAAACATATGAAACTATATCACATGAATCTGTATGAAAGTACTTTTCAAACAAGCTAAACAAATTCAAGTTTCGCTTTGCAGGACTATTTCTAACGATTTTTGAAATTTGGTATCACAGCATAACCCAGCTATGAAAAATAAGTACTTTCAAAAAAGGTAGTTTCGTACATATTCATGTGATATATGTGAATATGGTTTGAATTTTCTAATCTCAAATTTGGCTATTTTTGCGTAAACTTATTGATTTTCAAGCATTTATTGAAAGGAATTCACTAAAGAAACCAGTTAATTTTTAATATAATTTTAAAGGCTGGTTCATACAGATTCACATAGCGTTTACAAAAATCTCTAAGGTGTCTGAATTTGCACGTACTAGGCTTCCAAATCCAACAATAGCTTGATACTAATTGCTTTACAGATTTATGCTAATCCTTTTACAGAGCTCTGTTCGTGTAATTGGTAAATGTCTTTGCTAGTTAATTTTGAATTTATCTTCACATCCTTTTTCAGTTACTGGCCTTTTTTCACATTACTTCGTTGCCTTTTAAAATAAAATAAATATATTAAGTGCGAAGGAAAAGTATGGGTATCTGTAGATATCTCTAAATTGATTTCAAACGTATACGCTTTCATCATTTTCTACATTTCGGATCCTTAAATATTTATTTCGTAGTAAGAACGTTTAGTGTTTAGCGAAAATAACTTAAATGAATTGAGTAATATTTTTTTTCTTGTACATTTCATAAAACTATTATTTAAATTTGTTGCTGTATTTTCAAGTTCAATTCAAGTCATTGAATTATTTGTTCGTTATTTCCATCGCGGCATGTAAAGATTCCTACATCTATAACGAAACTTTTTAAACACGCAATAGTTAACTTTCAGAGTTTCTTAATATTCGTATTCATTCGAGGTGACTTTAATTTAAAAAATAATTTTTAAACTTCGATTGCTACAGAGATCATCCCAAATTCATAATTTTGCGGAATAATTTGTTAATAGAAATGTTTCATGTTTCAAGTTGGACAAAATAAGCCTTAAGTCGAACATGACTTTGTTACTTGTTTATGATTGATTTATTAATCAATGGAACTATTTTATCTATAGGAAAGTCAAAGGTATTGCAACTTTCGACTGGGTATTGTACGCGAATTAAGGTGGATGCTACGTGTCTGATATCTTCTTTCTTCTGCGTAAATTGTATGACAGGTATTATGATATAAACGCTTAGAAATATTTTAGAAACACTAATCCAACTGTAAATTGATGTAGAGGAAGTAAAATGCAACTCATGCACTGTAAGCTGCATAGATTTGGTCATCGGTGCATGAATGTTCATAAATCGAAGCATTACTCGTATAAGTGAGAGAAAATTACGTTATGTAAGAACTAAATATTTATATAATTATTGTTTATTGTTATATTTGTTTTAAAAACACACAATGTGCTGCAGCTGCATTGTACTGTTTGATTTAAGTCGCATTTTTTGTCTATTTTTGTGTTTCTGTATAATATTTTTCGAAAAATTATGATATACATTTAATTAATTCTACATATTTCCACTTTTGAAATGTACAAATTTTAAGATTTATTTTTACGGGTTCATATTATAATCATTTTTAATATAAAACGGCATCGCATTTGGAAAAAGGTCTAAAAAATCTACTCATGAAGAAGAGAGCGAGAATAATTAGGTTAATTCAGAAACGCCCACTGATAGAGTGAGATAACAATACAGAAAAGTGTTGTCTCTAAAAAGTAATTAGGATCATGCAAAAAAGGAAAACCTCTAAATCGTGAGACGTTTCATTTTCACATGACAAAGGTAAACTTGAAAATACTATTTATGTTGTGTGTGCATTAGCGTTTGGTTGAGATTTGTTGATATAGACGCTGAGCAAAATTGCACTTGAGCAGGCTGGAAGATGAGAAAGGAAATATACGAGGAGTTGACGGTGCAACGGAAAATTCCGAAGTCTCCAAATAAGAATATTTTATCCGAAGACTACAAGACAAATCTCGTCTGTCCGTCTTTTTCTTCAATAGTGTAATTAAGGCGCGTATATTTCCTTTAGCAACTGTCGGTGGAGTGTGGGAAATGTGCGAATGCGAAAACCCGATCACTACTACCGCACAAGTTCGCTTAACAAGCTACATGTCGATGCAGTTCGATGTGACTTGGGTTTTTAGCAATTGAAGTTGGCCTTGCATAGAACGCTTCAAATGTTCGGATGTCTTTAAAGATCGTTTGTAACACTTGTCGGGCCTTGCAAAAACTTTTTCTAACTCAGTTTAGATATTGTTCTTAATTAGTTTTATCTGAGGGTCTTCATTTGCTTTTTAATTAATACACAGACATTGAAGTTATTATTACTACAATTGTCCTTAATTTTCCCCATGATTGATGCTCAGTAACGTTGAAAGACAGTTATGATATAAGACTGAATCACATTTAAGTGAGTGTATAATTAGCTGACTTCAAATGGTATCTAACATTATGGTCAAAAGCTCATATTACTCGATAGTCATGAGAAGTCTACTGAAATAACTTAAAGAAGTTCACTGAAGAAACCCATCGAGTAATACTTAGTTCAGATTCAGAGAGATTCTCTATTGAATGTTTCAAACTCTAGAAAGCTTCTTTTTTTCTAAAATTGACCAAAAATTAATACATTTGAGAAAAATTTTACTTTTTTCCAAAATTCTTTCGGTATACACAGAAGAATGAAACAAGCAAAGGTGTACATATGAGTGCATTTTTCTTAACTAAATTTTAAAGAAACTTTTATCTCGTTTTTTTGTCTATATTTTTGTATGGAATTCATTTAATATGTCTGCAGAGGATTGTCACACAAACCTAAGAAAATATGCACAGTTGCTTGAACTGTTCAAAGGTGTGGCGTCAAAAAAAGCAACTTTAAAAGAAATTCAATGTTTGCTACGCGTTAACCAAAAAGCCAGAAATAATTTTTTATGTTTTTTCAATTTTATGCAAGACTTTGTCTTAGCATTGTTTTGATGTCTGATCGAAACTTTTTGCAGCTGCGGCCTAAAAAAATCAAAGGAAATTAACAAATTAATGATGCACATAGGAAGAGGAAAAGAGAGAGAGAGAGAAAGGGAGAGAAAGAGAAAGGGAGAGAAAGAGAAAGAGAGAGAGAGAGTTATATATTAAAAGGATAAAATGAGTAGAAAAACCTTATCCATTAAACGGGATTTTATTAATTGTACCTGGATCGGGATCATCTTAAAGCTATGTACACACTTGTAGCTAATATGTGCACCATTTTTATCAAAACAAAATGTAGCGTCTTAAGTATAAATAGAAATTATTTTTATTATTATGGGTGTGATTTCAGGCAAACAGTCCATACTTTCGCGGGACAAATGTTGCCCCTCTCTACTGTTTTCTTTACTACCAATTTCAACATCTGGTATGAGGAGGCGGCTAAGTCGACTCGGAATCTCATGTCGAATACAAAATTAAAAGCATGTGGTTTCTCTGTCATGTTATAGCATATAGATATATATAATATATAATATAATATAATATAATATATAATATAATATATGATATTCAAGAGTCAGTTAAAAGAAAATTGCTAACTAACAATAAAACTGAATATTTGAATACTAACATACGAATAAAAGAGTAAAGCGAATATTTCATTAACTTCGTGTAAATCTTGTGGGAGTCCGTAAAGCGATGATGTTGCAAACAGAACGATATAAATTGTATGTGTACAAAAAGAGTGAATATTTTTGAAATACAAATAAACTGAGACCAGAAATCCAGTTTAACAAATTAGGTCATACGTGTAATTTCAAAGAAATTGATGTATTTACTAACGAGTATGCGCAACAACACCTCAAGTTAAGACATTGACGATGCAAGTTATAGTTGTTACGTCTCTTTTGGTGCATTTTTGCACTTGTATCTGTTTGCAATACAAGCAATACGAGAAGCTTATTCAACTGGAACTAGATTCCATGCTAATTTACTATTGCAGCGTTTATTGCCTTCGATTTTGCATAACTATAATGAACATACAAACGCACGAGCAACCACAACAGCTACCGCTGCTTTCAATGGAATAGCAATAGTAATCGCCGCTACTGCCGCTACCGCCGCAACTACTGCTTAACAAGTCAACACTTTAAGGTCTCGTCATGATAATGGCAATAATAACAAAATTTATCAACAGCGATGAATGAATGAAAGAAAACAGGAAAGAAGAGAATTCAGCCAACCATCAAAACAGCTACCATACATACGTATACAAAACAAAAACGGTAATTCAATTCGGTTTGCCGATAAATGCTACAAATATCTCTGCCTAGAGTATGCAATATCTGTATAGTTGTCTGTACGTGTGTGTAAATGAATTTAATTGCGATCTACATACACGTCTACATACATTGACGGCAAGATCTCTGAAGATAACCATGAACATGACGATGATAACGATGCCAAAGTTGCATCAACACTATGATGTCGTTTCTGCTGCCAGTTGTATAATCCATTAATTGCTTCTGCTAATAATTATATGCTGCTGGGTACATAATCGTTTTGGAATTCTTGTTTTTGGGCGTTAGTTATGGCCTCGTTTGATATCATCACCTTTTTTTTTTTTTTTTTGTACAAACAGACTTATTTTGATGTTACGACCAAGTAGTAGCTGCAACATTGTTGTAGCTATGTTTTTAATTGAATCGAGCATTGATAGCACAAAGCTTTATAATTTCATGCAAATATCTCGTATGTAGAAGATAAACGGAGGCTACTTTCCCTCCGTCAGAGATTCCTCAAATTGTGTGTCTCGCTAATTTGGAATTTTTTCACGTTATTAATATATCGGCTGAATCTAACACAGAAAACTCTTAGAAGTAAACGAGTTTAAGTTGGGTCCTTAAAAAAACAAATGTTCCTTAGCTAAATGAGTTTAAGATTTAACTGTCGATGCTCGCCAACTGGTATCTTAATAGAATCCAGGAATAGATATTCGGACGGAATGCCTCTTTTATGAACAGGGCTTCACTTCTCGATAGTTCGCTACTGTTCGCTATGAATGCCTATTTGAAGTAGTGGTTAAGCTGAAAGCAAAGAGGACATAGCTAAGTTAGAGCGATGATTGGTTTACAAAATCCAACAAACTTAAAGAAAGTTTTGTTGTCTGACTTCTAGGAACGGATCTTCGACGTGTCTCGTGGTGTTTATGAGATTGTAGACGGGAAAAGAAGAAGCTAAATATCTGGTCTATGATCAATTTAATTTGGACACTTCGCGATTATTGAAACGCTTTATGATCTGAATATAATTTTTATATCTACTACAGCATTGTTTACATCTCCGGGAATCGCCGGCCGTCGTACGGTAGAAAATTGCCCAATACTTGTATGCACCGTGCGGCTCGAGAGAACACGACTATATACCCACGATAGTCCAAAGGTTTTTGTTAAGTTCCAAAATATGTTCGAAGATTTCTAAAATCATTTCATCCCTCGCGATAATTCGTTTAGACTGTCTTTTGAAATATTATCGACTAGATTCGCGAGTGCAGGGATTGAATTTTTGCATGGCATGCAATTGTAATATAATTAACATGAATGTATTGTTTTGATAGCTTATGTTGAGGCGACCGAGTTATTCATTAACTTGTGACTTTTCGACACGTATTTCAACTCTAAACATTTTTCACGGATTTTTGAAACTCTACAGCAAAACCGACAAATTATTCGCTAATATAGCTGCAAACGTAAAATTCTGGATCGAGTAAGCCGAGTCTATCCGAATGTAAGTCTTCGATATTATTAGCATTAATAAGCCACTGCCCATTGTTGGTGCCCACGTGCTGCCACTTTCACTTTTTGGAGACCACGAGAACCGGGGTGGGTTCATAGAAAGAGTACAAAACAATAAATTGCTCACAACACCAACATGTACTCACCAATTAATGTGTATCTGTCTTCTGAAATCCTTAACTGGGAAAGTAAATATATTCTTAGTTGAAAGGCGCAGTTCTAGACTTAAAATGAGAACGATGTGTCCGCAAACATTGCTATAATATGCAAAAGCTGTACGTTCCTACCATATGGAGTAACTTTCTTAGTTTGTTCACTTCTGTAGCTATTATCCGATTCAATTTTGATGTACAGTCTTACAAGAGGAATTCTCAGGACAACAACGGACGAGGAAAGAACAAAATAACAGATGGACCTGGCTAAAGCTTATCTTTCTTAAATGTTTTAGGTGTGTGTGTGTGTTTGTATGCATATGCTCGTGTATGTGTATTGCAAACCAAATCAAATGACAGATCTAATATAACCGTAGTCTGTGGTAGTGGGCACACAAACAAAAAGACTCATAATAATAATGGGAAAGAACAACAGACCAAACTCATAAAGAAATAGGTCGCTAATTGCTGCTTATACTTGCGTACAATATTCATTCGTTTTATTTGCTATTAGCGTTGAGGTTTTGTGAGAAAATTAATGTAACGTAACAAACATATACACATAAAGTTATAATGTTAACGAAGTGATTTAGCGAAAAGAACTAATAAAGTCTTTGGATGAAGTAAAAATGGAACTAAATTTAGTTGAAATAAGTAGAAGTTTTTTCTTATTATTTTTTAATGAAATTCGTAAAAATTTTTATGATATTAAATGGGGAACAGAAATGTAAAAGACCTAGATTTCTACAGAGATTTAAAACATATTCACCTTCTTCGTATGAAGAACGTCAACCAAAAATCGTAAAAAAATTCAAGAGTTTAGAAAACAGATGGAATGCGTTATATTTAGAGTAGAATTATTCATTCATATTAATATGAAGCCTTAAACAATATATTGATATCTTAACATCTATTAATGCATCTAATAAAAGTCCTTTATCTATCGCTAACATAAATTTTATTTGGAAGGCAATCTATTTATTACCTACGATCACAGTAATGAGTCCAAACAGCATAAGCAGATATCTTCTTTAAATGTACTAATCCAGTGATTATTATCGATGTTACATCGTTAGTAAAATTGAATAGCATTTAAGTCAGACAAGCGAATCTGTTTTGAAAATATTTTTAAATTACTTGTTCTATAGGTAAGAAACCGTTGCCTTTTATTTTAGTTCATATAAATATTTATTGTATTTGAGACTAGTACGGCTCTCTCTCCCTTTTCTTGTTAATTTTCTTGTTTAATATAAAAATTATTCATTTAGTAACTAAGCTAAAAACGACTTAAGAAATTATTGTATTTTTCCAAATTTTATTCTTCGAATGCCGTTGAGTGAGTGTGCCTCTAAAGACACGTATTCTCATTAGACAGATGTTTATATTAATGTAGTGCTACAGGCATATTTGTATACATGTTTGTGTGCATACATATGTGGAGACTTCGCTATGTATGATGGCAACTAAAATGTTTAACACAAAGGTCAAACTATTGTCTTGCAGCTGCACAATGAACCAGTTTTTCTTTTTCAATTTGCTTGAGGTGCAAGAAAACTGTGAACAGTGATTTACGAAATGAAACAAAAGACTTAGGTTACAAACTCGTTCTGATACCGTTGATGGTGATGGTGATCATGTAATTATTTGAATTTCATTTAAAGGGGAAAATTGTTTCGACTTTATATGAATTTTTCACTCATTTATAAGGCATTTATAGATAAGATCGATTCAAAATGATTTTTAGTGGACAACACCTTTATAAAAAAAATATTTTCCAAATGATAACTTCAGTCTAAATATTTTTATCGGCACGGCGCGATGAGTATAAAAAACTTAATTTAGAGAAAACTCGATTCTCAAAGAGCATTAACGCAAAATAACGAAAAACACAAATGAACAAAGAAAAAACATACAAAGCGAAGAAAAAGTGCAGTTAATGTCTAATGAAAAAATGAAATAATTTTTCTTTTTCTCACTAAGCACCTAAGCAAACAATTGTTTTTATTCTTTCCGCCATTGTCGCGTTAATACACGTTTTTTTTTTTGCTTTTTAAATTATATTCGTCTCCCATGGAAAATTTCATCAGGGGAGAAATTCATGTCGCATCCCATTTAACATTTATCTCTTGTTTTCAGTATTCAGAATAAAATGCCAAAGTCTCTCCTTTCAAGCCAGGAACAGTCACATAGAATAAGAAAATAAAGTAAAGAAAGATTTTCTTTTTCATTCGTTATGGAAGGATGGAGGAAATCTTTTCTTATCTCCAGTATCTCTAAGTATGAGTTGCTGATTTGATACTCAATCAAATACATTGCAGGGCCATGCAACAAGCTTTCGGCCGTTCCACCCTTTGGTGGCTACAAGATTTTGTGTTCAACTGACGCCATTGGTCTGATCTGTTTATCAAATGTGTGGTTGATGATTAGTCTATTTAAAACTTTCATTTCCCAGAATGAAAAAAAATAATCCGGGAAAGATTTGAAGGAAGCTGGTGGATAAATTTTGTAAAAGAGTCGATTGGGTTTACATTGACCAACATTTGAAAATAAGATTTCGATTTGATTTTTAAATAAAAACTGAAAGAGGCCTTCAAGTGATCAATGAATATTTACCTGCCATAATGGATTAGGACTTTCTTGCCATATAAAAAGATTTACTTTTAATTTTTATGTCAAATTACCTTTACTCATTCGTAATAATAAATACTCATTCGCATAATGAAATTTTAAGATATAACTTTTTTTGACTTTCCGTAAGAATGGTTAAATCGGAGGTGGTTGAAAACTGTCCCCATTCGATTCAAATTTTTCACATTTATTTTCTGTACCAAAATACTACTGTTTAGCGACTTTTGTCGAAAAATATTAAAAATTGCAAATTTTTTTCAAATAAAGGCTTTTTTAAATGGGGCGTTATATGGCGAATATAACATAAAAATGGTCTGATCGAATCCAATTTCACGAGCATTCGAACTTGTGCCAAGACAAATCAGTATAACAAATTTTTTTTAAATATAATTGAAATTGTGCTCTGTACGTTGAACACAAGAATACATGGATAGACATGACAGACGGACAGACAAGCTGAAATCGGTTCCGAACAGATGGATTTATCTTACGTCTTTCCAGGTCTTACTTACATCTTTAATGCACATTGTATCACAAGTGCTCTATGGTGTAATTTCAATGGAGAAAAAAAATAACTTAATTTGTTAAAAATAAAAATGAGAGATTGATTTATAACATTTCTTACGACGCATACTCGTATGTCATGCTTAGCAAAATTATTAAAAAAATAAAGTAAGATAAGTCGAAGTACCGACAAATGCGAACATTTGTTTGCCAAATCGCGCTGCTTAGTAGCTGCCCGCCGTAATATTTTAAATAAACTTAACTTTCCCTACATCGAGACGGAAGTTCATGTTCTCGCTGGTAAAATCATTTTATATTTATTTAAATGTTAATTGGAAAATAAACCGAACCACTCCTTCATTACTACATTCAAATCGAGCACTGCTTTAATAAACAATAAAAAAAACCAGATGCGCAAATATTTCTCTATCGGAATAATGCTGAAAACTCGAAAAACCCAATGAAATGAACGTAGTCATGCAGATTGAACGAAAATCCATTCATTCATTCATTCGTTTAGAAATCGTCAACTTATTAAAAATTGTCTGCGCATTGAACAGAGGAAAAATGAGAGAAAAAAAACCACATTTCGTTTTTAAAGTGAAATTAAAAGCAAAACACAAATCAAAAAAAAAAAAAAAAAAAGAAAGAAAGAAACTCTCATGAAAGTTAAGCAAAATAATTTATACGCAAATAAGTCAGAAAAGTCAACTTACGCTTGCTCTCGTATGCAAATAGGTCAAGCACATGTGAAGTGCGTACGGACGTCACCCGTAAGAGTATATTTAAGATGCGAAGAAAAGAAAACAAAACAAATGAAAATTGAACCAAACATGTACTGTTTAAAGAAAAATTTCATCTTTGATAGAGCGATCATTAAGGTTATTATATAAAAAAAAAAAAAAAAGGAAAAAAGTGTGCGTTTATTAACATTTTTAGAGTGTTTTGGTCATGTTTCTCTCTGAATTCCGCAAAAACTCATTGAGCATCGTGGCAACCACTATGACTTACAATGATTATAGATTCATTATATTTTGCTTTTGCCGGAAAATGCAGCGAAATGTAATTAGAAGAAAGAAAGAAGAATAATTTTCCCAGGAAAAATAAATTTCATCTTTTATTTATAGCAAATCGATGGGTCTTTTTTACTGGCCGATTGAAAACTTGGCAGCAAATAACGAAATGGAGAATTATCAATGACTTTTAGTTGTACCAGTCATTCCCGTCGACTATTTGCCTTTGTTCCTTCCCTTACCTCGATAAGCAAGCATATATGACGCCCACGTGCATTTGCAGTGTTTTTGAATATATTTCACCGGGTAGCTGTAAATATCGAACAGTTTCGTCATCAATCTATGTGTTTTATACTTTTCTTCTGTTCTGGAGCTATCAGTCAGACATTATCGATTTTTTCTCATTTGTGTAACTCAATCAAAACGGTGAAAGGTGTTCACTTTACTTGTGTGTATTTTCCTTTGGCGTGAAGTAGGGTTTGGTTTGATTGAATTCGTTTTTACCTAACGATAGTTCGTCAATGCATTCGTTCCTTTATCCCACATCCTTAGTTTCGAACTCTTTCAAAGGACTAGCATCATCTTATTATTTAAAAAAAAAAAACATAAAATGATAACAAATAAGAAAATTATGTTCGACAGTCACATAGAAGCCTTCGTACCCCATACTTTGCCTTTAAAAAAAAAAAAAAAGCAAATAACTAAATTTCTCTTTATTCTTTGGAGAATGTGGGATGACGCATAGAATTTTTATCTGTTGTAGTTTATGAGTAAAGAGTAAAGGACTTAGAAAGTCGAGCTATTCTCAGCCTATGTTGCGATACAGGTGATACTAATGTGCGTTCACTTGCAGCGCACTTCCAGCGCACTTCTTGCAAATTTGAAACTTCATCGAATTCAGATTAAATTTGAAGCGTAAATCGAATTCAGAATTTAATGCTGATCGAGAATATTTTAACTGAATATACTCCTTTCCTTTCACTAACCTATAGTGCTGATCAAAAATTGAACACAAATTTTGACCAAACCATTGGAAAATTCATTGTAAAAGCCAATGGATGAAATATCCATCATTTTCATAAATAACAAAACCAAATGCAATTTTTATGCTCGCCACCGAAAAATGTGTTTGCAAAACCCAAAGAATAAGTTCAAAGATCCCATAAACCATATAACAATTACATCTGTCTATTGTTTGTTATTGGAAAGAAAGAGAGAGAGATAGATAAGATTTAACAAACGAATCCATATTTGATGAGTGCAGATCAAGTTTGAAAATCGATCTGACCCACCATTACTTATACTCAAACCAACAAAAAGGAACTCTAGCTTGTAATGAATGGCGGATTTAGTCTCAAAGAACATCGTATTGCACAAGAACGAACGAAAGTAAGCAAAAAAAAAAAAAAAGGAAAGAAATAAAAAATTTTTCATTTACAGGAAATATTGAACCAAAGATGGGAACCAATACTTTCCGGAGCTATTTAACTACACCCACAATTAACACAATATGTGTGATAATGTTAATACATAAATTCCCAATAAAGTAGCGAGTATGACATTGTCGAACGCAATTTTCACACTTTTTCCTTTACAACGGTTACACTCACTTTCTATCTACTATTTTTGTTTGATTTGAGAAACGAATTGTTCCTATTATTTTATTAAGATGTGTGAAGGTATGTGGTATTATTTAATTTAATTGCAAATATCCTACAAGAAAACATAACAGAGTAACACCCGGTTGGCTCAGGTTGACGCGCTGAGACGACAAGAAAACGGAAGCAGCGTTAGTGTTATGAAATGTCAGCCGTACACATACATATAAAAAGTACGTGTAAATATATTTATGTTAAGCGAAAAATAGGAAACGAAAAGAACAATGCAAACATTTATAACCTTGCCTCTCCCTGTGTGTGTGTGTGTGTGTGTGCATGTATGCTTATGTGAAACAAAACTAAAAAAACCGTCGTCGAATGTTTGTTATTTGCAGGCGATCAGCTTATGAAAGGGAGCACTTGGAGTAATTGCAGGTTATCATATAAAACATGTAGAAGATGATCGGTGGACTGATTAAAATGTTATATCAATTTGTTTGAACACAATAAAAGCAAAAACATGAAAACAAAATCAAAAGCATCATTATATTGGCTCGGAAAACTTTTTTTTTTTTCTTTTTAATAACAACATCGCTGCAATGCTTTCAATTCATTTTGATAACAAGTCCGTACGCGATCTGAACACGATCTTTGAATTGAGAAAGATTAAGAGAAAGATTCATTAATATCTGATAAAATATGAAAAAGTACGATAATTCGTATTTTATTTTTATACAATTCGAGAACACTTATCCTTAGGTAGCTGCGTTAATACAAAATCCTTGTATAATCGTAGACGCATATCTAACACAAATTTGAAGTTAAAAATTTTAAAATAATTTTTTTTAACCACAAAATTAATGCTTATAACTTTTATTTAGCTCTCTCTCTATCAATTCAAGCGCATAGAGTGCATTCGTTCGAACTCATAGATCATAAACAATAACAACCAAAAAAAATTTAAAATTTAGTTTTTAATAAAATATTTCTCACTTTTTATCGTTTTATGAGTTAATTTAATTAATAGTTTCATATCGATTAATAATTATTTGTAATCTGGAAAAAAGAAAAATTATTATCAATTTGTCTCAGGAAAGGAAAAGTCCAGAAAAACAGTATTTAATAGTATTTTATAGTATATAAATTAATAAAACAAGAAATGCAAACCGGAACCAATGAAACCTACTACTTCTATTATCCCAAAATTGTTTCGTTAGTCTGAGATTAGCTAAAAAGTATTTAAAAATAATAACAAACTTGAGGAGTTATCAAGGAGATTTCATATTCTATAGCGGCAAATTTTTAGCTATTACTGCCGTTTGACGGTTTACCTTAATTTTTATCTTAAGCCGAACCTTTTGTGCTGATCCTTTGTTTAAACAATTGCGTCACTTTGCACCACTTGTTGTATAATATTAAGTTTGTAAGGCCGGAAGGACTTAAGACAGAACCACCTTTTGTTATGCCGATCAATTGAGAATTATTTTCTGAACTTTAAACTTGTCTGTCCGTCTGTGTCTGTGCGCATATGTTTTGTGTTCAATCTGCAGTTCCCAAATTTTTCAAAGACATTTTAACGAGATTTGATTCGAGCGGACTTTTTTTTTTACTTCCCAACTGCGCCAAGTTTGGACCACTTATGTCTATTTTTTGGATCCCATCCTATGTAAGGGATCTCATGAAAAGTAAGTCTTTATGTGGCAACAAAATCGAGGTTTTCGAGGTTTGTTTAGAAAATTTAATTTTCCAAATTTGGATGACGTCAATTCAACAGCTGGGTTCTCTTCTCTGTAATGGCTTGTCTGAAAATCATGCCCTAACGTAGAAACAAGGTACACTTTTTGATATTTTATCACGCGAAAGTGCATAAAGAATTGTATTCGGCAAAGTAGTATAAGGTAAGGTAAAGTCAGCCCTAGCTGGGCTCTTATGTCTTTTCATTATGTATATAGATTTTAAAATAAAGTAAATTTTCGATTTTGTTTGTTACGAAGTATGTGCTATCCATGCTATCTTTTCTCTTGATGAGTTATTATGCGTATCGCTCAAATAATTCTTTTAACTTTTGCTTTTGCTCTGGAACCTAAATCATCGTAATTTTGAACCGTAATCTGGAAGTTATCAGGTAGTTATGAGAATGAATTGATATATATTTCTTTGGCACACTATGTAACCTGAATCGAATTGTCTGTCCGATAGATATTTAGTTCCTTTATATTCGTATACACCCGCGTATTTTAAATTGCAAAAGAAAACTGATGTTTTTTTTTATATAACAGAAGAAAGGGTTTGTTAAAATATCATCGAGCAGTCATGCTGCGCTGCACAATACTTTAGTATAAGTGGAGAACGGACGAAGAAATTAACTCGCAGAAGAAAAAAGACGATTCATCAAGCACTTGCTTGAGAAAAATATTTTCTCTGATCTCTTCGTGTGTATTTATTTTTCGTGTCCTTACTTTCTTTTTGCAGTTTTTTTTTTCTTTTTCTTTTCACTTAATATAAATTTTTAGAAAAAAAAATGAGTTTTGTTTATCTTAAATAGTAGTGGGCTCTACGTAAACATTCTTAGAATCAAAGTAGGGACAAACAGTGGAAACAATAACTCTGAATCAATGTAGGGATGAAATTACATGTCTGCCTGTACGATCGTTAGAGCGATATTATCTCAATTCGTAAACTACATTTTAGAAGGAGGAAGAGAGCGTACGTTTTCTCTATCTTTGTGAAGATTAGATATTTAATAATAAATTTATTATAAAATTGTTTATCGCACTTTCGTAAAAAATTCATTTATTTATAATCATATGACTCATGAATCTGCAAAAACTTGCGTTGTAAACATCGTAGTTTTCATCTCGCTCGCGTATGCGAATATATTTAATTTTAAATATTACCTCACGAGAAAGATTTAAGTTCATGACAATATTTCACAGCGCAATGCACGCATACATACGTTAATAGTTGAAGTTAAAATCGCACGGATTAGGAAGATGAACGGGGAAAGGGGAAAAAAGAAAATCCGTTTATTGTAAAATACTTACAATTTTTAACGGAGGTGTAGCCCTCGACGGCACTGTCGCCGCCGCCGCCGCCGCCATTGATTAGAAGACCACCATTTGACTGTCGCCCGACACTGTTCAATGTAGTGATACTATCGGCTCGAGACCGCCAACCAGCATGACTGACAGACGACGCAGTATGTTGCTGATGATGATGATGATGATTATGATGATGCTGTTGATGATGATGTTGACTGCCGTTCGCAAGACCCACACTAGTTAAGTCACCATTCGATTTGCTGCCAATTTGGCTTTTAAGTGTGCCATACACACTACTGCCGGCCCCCCCGCCCGTACTACTAGTTTCCAATTGTCTGGCATATGAATTGTCGGCGTATGCGTGGAAACAGCACCTGACTAGAGCATTGGCAGCTGCCTCACGTTTGCAGATAAAAACGTGACATTCGAGAACTTTGATGCCGGTAGTACGACGCAAAATTGCTGCAAAAATGGGAGGATGCTGGGCACGGGGCATCCTTGCAAAAGGTGAATCTAATGGTAAAAATTTTGGTTCGGGATTTGTATTTCCACGTTCCGGTATCAAGACCTGACGAACCGCGGCACAATAATGCAATGACTCAATGGGGAAAAAACGTGTGATTTCTTTAAGATTTTCATCAACATTCTCCAAAAGAATACCATTAGACCATACACTTAGCCATGAGTCGATACCTTTGGCTCCCATTGCTCCCTCGGAGGGGTAAAGACTACGCAAGGGCTCTTGAATGCCTTGTAAGCCATCTTTACTCTGACGTGGTACTGCACTACCCAAATAAAGGACACGACACCGACATATTGGCGTAGAGTCTCCCATTTTCGCTATCGATTTCAATTTTCTCTTTCTTTTTTTTTTACTTTTTCAGGTTATTTTTGGTGAAAAGAATGAATGACGCTGCCCTGTGTTGTTTGGTGAGGAAAACAAACCAAGCAAAGAATGTCGTAGTGGAAACCAAATCGTACTTAGGTAAGTGTGTGCGTATGTGGCTACTTGTGAAAAACTACTTCCTTGAGAACCCGTTTTCAATGAAATATTTGTTGTGTTGAAAGAATAAATAAATAGACAACAGAGTAAGAATAAAAAGGCAATCAGCACAAAATGACGACGACGACGACAACGGCGACGACGACGGTTTGCGACAACGTTGTTCCCAAATCGTCACACGATCGACCAAAGCACCGACTGTCTGCCTGTTTATCCGCCAAATCATACGTTCAACTGTCTGTTTGCCGAGTGAATTCTGACTACTTTTGTTTCAGTTTGTTGTTGTTGTTGTCGTTGGTGTTGTTGTATTTATTTCTTTGCAAATGCAAAAGCAGGAGGTAGTAGATCAGGTTTTTTGCTTCGTTGCGTACATTAGTAGTTGTGCTGCGACAGAGCAGTTTATTTGCACATACATGCACACACACACATCTATGTATTTATATATATATGCATGTACAGATGTAGAAGTAACTCTTGTTTCTTAAATTCTTTTAAAGTTGCCAGAGTCGTATGTCAATACCCATACAAACCAAATCATACACACAGATGTATTTATTTATACAGATGTAGGTACATGCACTGGATTCCGGTTCTTTGTTAATAATTCTAAATTATTTATTTTAATTTTTATTTTTACTAGAAACGATTTTTTTTTTAAATTGTATTTCGTATACAATAATATGAAAAAAATTTTTCTTCGATATAAGATGATTTTTAAAACTTTATTTTTCTCGTTATATTCTTGGTGTTGTTTTTGAATTTTTTTTTTTTTTTTTTTTTTGACATTAACAGTACGTACGAGGGCTTTCCGAGTAATGGAACGACTGTTTCTATATCATGGAGAAGGTGAAGCAGTGCATGATTTCACCAAGAAATGTTGTTCGTTGTTGTAAAAATATTTTATTATTATTTTGCTTTTGTTTTTTTTTCTTTTTTTTTTTTTTTTATTTCGCACTTTTCACTTTGTTAATCGCACATCGTCACCAACTCGATTTTGTATTCATACAGGCACACCAGACACTTATACATTCACTTATACATATCTTAAGGTATGTAGAATAGTACATATGTGTAAGAGATATGTAAGTGTATGTATGTATGTATGTATGTATGTATGTATGTATGTATGTGTGTGTGTGTGTACGTAGATGCAAACAAAATTAACGTTGTATTTGTAGAATTTTTCTATTATATGTATGCCGGAGACCTGAAAAGTTTATATCGCGTTAGTGGCAACATGTACTGGTTGTTGATCATGTTGGTTGGCTGGTTGGTATTACTAGCTTGAAAAGAATGTACGTTCAATAGCAAAGGCGCGACAATAGCAATAGCAACGACAACGACAACGTATATAACAAATATGTCAATTTCTTTAAACGATATAAAGTGTCCATGCATCAATGTGTGTAGGACAGATGTATATGAAATTTCGCGATCCGCACTACGTGTCTTTATCCGATGCAGGTTCACTTGAGAATAGCTCAGCAGGCAGTTATGTGGCTTTTCTTACCGTACTACCGTTGCCGTTGTCGTTGTCGTTTTGAGTCTTGCCTTAAGACGAATTTTAGTTGCTTTACTACTTTTGTTACTTTGGCATTTTACCAAATTGCTCTCTCTCTCTCTCTCTCTCTCTCTCTCTGTTTGTCTCTCTTTCTGTTGTCTCATTTATTGCGTGCGATGGATTTCTCTCTATTTTCTTAACAAAAACAAACATTCAATACGTTAAAGCAAAAAGAGAATAAGAAAAACTTATTCTCCTTCTCTCTATCTCTCTCTCTCTCTCTCTCGTTTTTCTCTATGTTATCTCTTCCCCCCAAAATAACAGGTATTTTCAGGTACTTCTCGTACCTATAACAGTCCATAACCATCTGGTCCTACAAATTTTGCAAACTGTTACTTGCAATTCGCAAATTGTTATTCGTCCTAACAGATTGGCCGATAAGATGAATGATAGCGTCGTACCGTTTACAAGTGAAAAATATCTTTTAAAGATTTTCCTAAAAGTTTTTCAATATTTTAAAAGGCAGACCGCGGTTAAGAATTTGCACGAAACTCTGCGATTTAATGCACACTCATGCTTCAGAAATTTTATATGAGAAAAAAATACTTACGATTTTTAGCTTTATTGTCATGTATTAAGGAATGCTCTCAACTTCATTTACCAGTAATGAAATCGCGTACGTAATCTGCTTAAAGTCCCCGTTGTACGGTCTGCTGCGATTGAAATACCATCGCATGTCGTCGAGGTGTTTTGTCTCCCTCTCTCTCTCTCTCTCTCTCTCTCTCTCTCTCTCCCTCTTTTCTACTCTTTAAACAAATATGTATATGAACATTAGACGGCTCCATTACTTGCATGAAAAAGCATTTCCATAACCGCTTCTCAATGCCTAAAATGGATTCTGCATTTTATATCCTTCATTCAGTTTTTGTCACCTAAAAGAGTGTGTGTGTGTGTGTGTATAACGACGTGAATCGAAGAAGTAATGTTAAGTTATTAACTTATTTTCTTCACTATTTTGAACTGGTAAACATTTATCCGATTTAAGGATGAGGTTTCTTGCGGTAAACAATTAAATTTTAAGTTATGACTGATATGTAACGATCACAAACGATCACCCATTCCAGAGAGAGAATTTCATATATTCGACCAAAGTAGATGTTCCTTATTTTTATCCCATGACCGATATTGCTCTTTAGAATCCCTATCATAAGCTCTCGAAGAGCACGATGCTAGAAGGACTTTGCAATTTGCAAGTCGTGTTGGTATGAAGCATAGTCTGGATAATCTGAGTCTTCAAAGTCCTTCAACAGGTATAAAGAGCTTAGCTATAGCTCCTGTTTGGACTGAGCTTAACATTCGTTTTTCCTCTCCTGTTTTCAGCTAAAGTAAAAAGTAATTAACGGGGTGTTCGCATTTCGTAGAAGAATTCTAAGCATTTGTTGCATTCTAGGATTTAATTTTATTTATTTTCCACTTATCCCACATGATATCTAATAATTAAAACACCATTAGGAAGAAAGAAAATAGATACCGCACGCACATAATTTCTGTGTATATGATTAAGATATAAATAAAACATATCAAGGGGAAATCACAATCGAACAAATTACTTTCGTGTGTGTGTATCGTACATACATATAAATAAAACAGTTAAATGAATAATATAAAATAATAATTACGTTATATAGCATTCTAATATTGGCAGTCAATGGGGCTTGAAAGCGATCGATCGATCTCGTTAGACAATCAGGTCCATCCAAGGCGACTAACGAGCCATATATGTTTATTGATATGTTTGCTTAACGTTTCCGTTGTTTGATATATTTGACTCTCCTCCTTCACCAGTTTGCGTCTCAATGTGTTGTATTATGGCCGATGAATTACTGTTTATAGCTATATATTTCTTCTTCTTCTTCATTTTCTTCCTCTTTTTTTTCTCTTCTTCTTCTTCTTCATTGGCCATTTGAAGGCAAACGAATATTATGGATATGTTTTCTAGTTTTTATACGTACATCGAATACCTTCGTTTATGTACGTTTATATACACAAACAAACACATGCATTTTATTTGTGCTAACGTACACTCGCACATTACATTTGGTTGTTTATTCGCTTGAGCCCCAGCAATGTTGTCATACAATAAAGTCGTTTAATAAACATTTAAAAACGACAACAACAAAAGACGCACTCAATCATTAACTATATATTAATTTCATAGCAGCATTCCAATCGATCAGAAAAAAAAAAAACTTTTGTAAACGTTAGATTTTGCTGACAGTTTCGGTGTTATTTTGTTCTTGTTTAACACTTGAGGTGTGCGATTCTCGTAAATATATCTCAGTGAATTGAACCGATTACCTTTTGTTTTTGTTCTAACCGTAATTTGTGTACTTTTCCGTTCCAAATTGTGTTTTTAATTCTCGATGACCTTAAAGAAATTGTTTACTTTTCAATATTCCGGGGTTGTAAGAGTAATTTGTACAAAATTGTTTTTTTTTTTTTTTAAATTTCAACTCTACTTATTATAAAAGAATGAAGTCCGCTCAAGAAAGAAGCAAAAGAGCGTACGGTCAAGTATCGTGTATAATTTCTTTATACGAAAAAAGGTCGATTAGAGGTAATATGATAACGAAGGATTACACTTTAAAAACATCTGGTTTTTTTTATTTATTATTATTATATATAATTTGAATACTAGCAATACTTTTGAATGGACACATATTATGATGCAAATTTTATCTGACAACAGCTAAAATGTTCGAAGTGTAAAGTAAGTAAAAAAGTAGAATAAGTTACAAAGATGAGATTTTCTCAATTTATACAGTGTAGAGTGCATTGGCTTGCAATTTTGTTGTTATAGATTAAAAACTAATTTTCAAACTGGAGCAATCTAAAGTCCAAACCAAAAATTTCGATAAAAAAATTTCTCACTAATAGGTGGCTCTAAAACTATAAAAATCTAAAAAACTTCATTCGTTAAATAAAACCCTGTGTTTTAGCAAATCTTCCTATAAAATTAGCGCAATAAATTGAAATGAATTTTGGATTATAATATATTTTTTATTATTATTAGTGGAATGCATTATTCTGACTTTTAATGGTTCTCTAACTGTGTTCGGTTCGTGTCTTTACTTATAGCAAATTGTCTTGTGCATATCCTAATCAAAATGTTATCAAAGCCATCAACCAGCCGCTTATTGATAATAACGTTATTGTGAATAGTATTGGATTTCAAGCACAATTTTATAAGTTGAACGTAATGAACTTTCAAACTACAGTTTTCAAGAGCTTTCAAAAACACTGCTTATGCCAGTATCTTGTATATAAGTATAGGTGAGTGTATACGTATAATGCTTTGCAAGAACAAAACGTTAAATGCCTTCGTGTATTTTTTATTAATATCAACAACTACGCAATCTAGTCGATGTTGAGTTGAATTTATTTTATTTAAATTATCATTAACGGTCTCACATTCATATACGAACTTTACAAAGGTAATAAACTTTCAGCATTGATTTCTTCCTCGTCTGATTCTTGACTTAACTCGGTATTATACACGCCCGTCCGTGGTCGTTCAAATTGCGGCGGTGGACCTAACGGATCGGTATGCTGAGCAGCTAAAAAATAAAAATGAAGGATTATGTCTTTGCATCGCTTAGAAGACCTGAAAAAAGAAAAAAAACTATAAAACTTACGCAAAAATGTTGTTTCGGTAACACGTTCATAATGATCGCCCTTAAACTTGGAGGTTATTGCACTCGAAACATTATCATTATCCGGATTTGTAAGAAAGTAAGAATTGTTTTCCGTTTGGTTACGAACTGTATTGAAATGAAAAAAAAAACTCTGAAGAGAGAAATTTTTATAGGAAAGTTTGCAAAGAACCTTTTAATTTACTGCTGCCTAAACGATTTGAAGTTGCTGATGAGAGACGTTGCTGTTGATAACGCTGCTCATTTTCGCGTTCTATTTGAGCTTTTTGAAGTCGCGTTAATTCTTGAGTATATTTCTCAGTCAATTCGGTCATCCCTAAGCTTTTAGTTACTTGAAGTAATGCTCGAATGCAATTCACGTTTTCCGGAAAGAGTGAATAAATATTTTCAAACATACGTAAATACTGCTTAGGCGGCAAATACGAGTTACGAAAACAACTCGCCACACGTAACATTAAATTTGGATCATTCGGATCGGCTAAAACTGCTCGTTCGTAGTAATACAGTGCCTTTTCAATAGCTTGCAATTTGATGTAATACGAACCAATGGAACTGGCGATATTAATATCACTCGGATTAATACGATAGGCTTCGTTATAAAATTGGTTGGCTTCCTGATGGTCATTTAATTGCTCGTATATGGAACCAACTTTTTCGTAAAAACGTGAATCAATCTCACCTGCCGATATTCCCAATACTTGAAGATATAATTGCAAAGCAGCAGAGGAACTATTAAGTCTATAACTAGAACCGCTAATGGAAGAATTATGCAATTTCTCTTGCAATTTAGCTAGTTGATAGTAAACATGACTATGCTGTATGGAATGTGGTACCATTAGTTCTGCCTTTAAATGCTCAAATTGTTCCTCAGCCACGGCCAAGTCATTTTCTTGTAAAGCTACCAGACCTAAATTGTAATTTGCCTCAAAATGATCAGGTTGTATTTGCAACGCTCTTTCCAGTTTATTACGTGCTGCAGTGTAATTCTTTTTACGGTAATCGATAATGCTAGCATTGACAAGAGCCATTGCATTGGTTTTCAATGCACCGATCTCATTTAGCTGATTTACACAGTGTGCAGCCATCTCCAAATTATCCATCTACAATGTAATTTTTAATTTGAAAGTATACATCATTAGGAAGTCTATCTGATAATATTTAAAATAGATAGTCAGTTTTTGGTGCATCTTTTGATGGAACAACTTTATTAAATTAGTATTTCGCTGTCATGTGTCCGTCTAAAAGGAAGAATTGAATTAAAGTTTGACAATAAATCCTAACTTGAAACAAACTTAAGTGCATTCATCTGAACTAAGATTTGTCCAATACATCATTGTTGCACTACTTTGCTGTTTCTTAGCCCTGACTCTTACTAGGCGGGAAGTATAGGGGATTATTCTGTTATATTATTCTATTCAATCTTTATTTTTTCCTAGAAACGCATTTTAAGAGATTCTATGTATTCGGGCTGCCACATAGCCGAAATGCTAAAAAAGCGCGAATGTCAGGTCAGCAAACAATTGTTCAATTCCCAGCGCGTTAAACACGATTTGTGTGTGGGCATGTGGGCCCGGTCATTGGAGGCGTAAGACTTATCGAATGGGCGTATAACGTTCACTTTGCGATCACTTCCTTTCACTCTCCCTATTCGCTTATTTCTTACTACAGTGTTACTTCTATAGGGAGTGATTACTGGAACCACAAATCCTCTAGCTGTTAAAAAGTATATAAAGTTCATATCTCAAAACTGGATCTTAAGGAACAAGAAAGAATTTTCAGTAACAAAGTAGAAATTTCAGTAACAAAGTAGAAACCAAACTAAGGTAGTAGAGCGAAGTAGGTACGAAGCCAAGATAGCATGACAAAGTCCTGTTTTCACCTTTACTTTTTTTTCCCCCCTAAATATCAACTGAAATTGCTCTCTTAACACCACTCATCTAATACTTAGATTACTTACATTTATATAAATGAATATTAAATTAGTTAAAGCACTTGCTGTCATTGAACCTTCACTTTTACGGTCATACATTTGCAGGGTTTCAATCGCCTGATTGACATCATTTTGCCGTAGATATACCAGAGCTTTATTCAATTCCAATTCGCTGGCTAGCCAGGCTAAATTGGACGTTTTAATGACCTCAATACACCAATTGTATCCTAAAATAAATTGTAATGAAAACCACATTGATTGCTACGCTTATATGAGTTTTGTGCGTATATGACGAATACACATAACATACACGCTTTTAGGTAAACAAAATGCTCGCATTTGAAATGTATCTCTCTACACACATATCTCAGTATATAGTGCGAATATGAAAAAAAAAAAAACACAAATGCATTGTATGTGAAAAGTTTTGTGCCAATTTTATCTGCCGCAGTATTCGTAAGAACTCTGCTCTAATAGAAAAATGTTTTTATTTCCGCACTTGCCTGTAGATAGCTGCGTATGTATATGCGAAAAAGGTTGCAAAAGCTGTGTTCAATCAATTTATTCAACTCACCGTCATTGTAGTTTTCTTCAATAATTGGTGAAATTAAATCGACAATCATAGTTATGGCCCGTTTTTCACTAATCTTGCGTTGCTTGACGTAAATCGCCAGCTCATCGGATTTAAGCGTTTGTAAAATGTAGTTATTACGATTGGCAGCAGTTTTTAAACCCGTTTTAGGCCTTTGCTCAATAGCATCGACACCGGTGCTGTTGCCGTTGCGGATGGTATTAATTGCATTCATATTGAAGTCTTCATCTAGCGCACCGACATTTTCTCCATCGATAATCTCTATTTCCGCTGTCGTCGCTTGTTCAAATTCATTCTGCTGCTGCTGTAGCTGCGAATGTCTTTTAGACTGATTGGGCTGTGCAGCTTGCTGTTGTTGTTGCTGTTGTTGTTCACTTGCTATGTGCTGTTGCAGTTTAATAATACTGCTTTCATTTTCCAAATCCTTTTCGGCTTCCGTCGGTTGTATATCACATAAATTTCTGAACGTATGTTTTATTTTATCAATATCGCCCATAGCATAATAACAAAGTATTAAATGTATTCCACTGCGAATATCACCCCGTTCGGATATGATGAACTCGAAGCTGGCCGCAGCGTCAGCATATTGACCCATTCGCACAAACAATAAACCGATATTCTGGGTTATCTTTAGACGTAATTGTTTTAAATTGCTCGGCACCGAATCGAGGGCCATGCGATACATTTTAATAGCTTTGGGATAAATACCCATACGATAGTAGATATTTCCCATATTCAGTTTCAATTGATTTACATGTGGAAACATTTTATTTTTCGTCATAATACTGTACGTGTTGAGCGCTTCAATATGCATATCATTGCGTTCATATTGTTCCGCGAGATTAAAGAAAACCTATAACGTGAAAATGTAATGAAATCCGTGTAAGTAAATAAATTAGAAGAAATTATCGATATAAAATTTTCTATATGCTAAGTGAATTGAATTGAATCCGCGATTTATTCTGAACATAACTTCCTTAAGAAGAAATTAAAATTCAATTTTGAATTCAATTCAATTGGGGTGAATTTTGTATAAACCAAGCGGCATGTAAAAGATGTTCGATTTCAGAATTGCACTTTAAGCAAATGAAGAAAAATAAATTTACATTGGATTGTGAAAGGTTTACTCACCGCGTAAGTTAAATCGAAATTATGAAATATATTTTCTCCATGCTGATCTCGAAATCGATGTAAGGTACGATCTAAAGAAAATGCCTCTTTAGCTTTATTTAAGGCCTCAGCTAACGAGGTTTTTCCTTCAGCTGACAATGCCGTTTGACCATGGCCGATATCAGCTTCAGTTGCAATTTTTGTGTAAGACAAAGCTCGGGCGGATAAAAGAATTGAAGATTCCAGGAGTTTTATAATTTTCGCCTCCAAATTTTTATACTTCATTTGTGGACTACGTAAACACGTATATTAAAATGGGAAGAAAAATATAAGATTTAAAGTTTAAAAATTATCTTAGTAGCTTGACTTGATTCTTAGTGTCAATTTATACTAGAAAACACAGAGGGAAATCAGAAAAAAGGAAAGAAGTTTGATATACGAAATTGAAAGATGTTCGGAACATCATTAAGAAATTAGGAAATATCATAGCAATATCCGGAGATAAGATTAAAATACTTTGGTCATCTCGGTTTATTGGGAAATGAAGCGAAGTCTGCTGCTTCTGCACCTCTAATTATGGACGACATCAAGGAAAAGTTGAATCTTCATAGATACGCTGGAAAAAAAGTGAAAGAGAAAATCATCAAAGCTAACCGTTAAACTGGACCTTGTTCCTCCAATTTATCCAACTACTATTAACAAAGTTAAGATCAGAAAATTTGTTAGAATTCGTCTTGGCCGTATCATTACAATAGACAAATGGATAGTTAAGAGATCTTCTGCTCCAATCTGCCGTTGTGATCAGATTCTTTCAGTAAGACACTTTCTTTGCGACTGCGTAAACCTTTCTCTTATTAGAAGAATTAACTCTAATCCCATGGACATCCTGAAATCAGCTATCGAACACAATATTAATTAAATATATTATTTTATTAAAACTACTACGCTTAGTATCGAATCTTTGTTTTCAAAAAAACAGCCGTTAGCTTATCAATAAAAACTTTTTTTTAAATAAGACGGATCATTTAGGGGATGTTCCTTAGACGTCTAAGCACAGTGATGGTTTGAAAGAAGTGGAGATAGGGCGAAAGAAAGTGGCCGCAGATTGTATTTGTGGAAGGAACTAATATGTTTGTTTCTTTCAAAGAATAGTTGAGGTCATTAAACTTGATCCTAAATTGCTCTTTACGAAAATATCGTCACATTAAACTCAAAAATTAGCTAAAGTTGTCTCCCTAGCTCCTTCAGCTAAAATTACTTAAGGATAATTTATATTTTTTTATAATTCGCTTACAAGGTCCTGCAATCTATCATTATTAATGCTTCAGATATTATGTGAAAATGTCACGAATTAATTGTCTTTAAGTAGTTCACCTGATTTCCTTAGTAGCTTCTACCGCAGCATTGGTGGATGACAAAGCTTGCTGTTTAGCCTTTTCTACGAAGAATTGATCAAAGGCAGCTGTACTCGTACTATTTCCTTCATATCCAACACCTCGTACGGCTGTTGATGGACGTGCTACAGCAGTTTTGTCGCTTCCGATACGGCTGCTAATTAAATTGCCGCGCTATGCGAAGATACTTTTGAAAAAAATTATCTTTTAATTAAAATTAAATTCTTTTGTACCGAGAAAAGCAAAGACGTAGGTGGACGTGGACGTCCAGCGGCCGTTGGTGGCGGTACCTTTTGATTGTGAGTCGTAAGAACCGCATTTGAGGAATCCTCAGACGCATGTTGTGAAGCATTCACTTCGCTCATCTGATAATTTGATTAAATTTACTCCTTGTTCCGGTTAAGTGTATATATATAGTCCTTCTTCGTTCTCGTATAGAGCAGCAACTATAGTACTTTAGCCTTTTGGAGAAAATGCATTTACAGAAATGCTTTATTAGAAGTGATATCAAGAAATTAAAAATTTTTTTTATATTATTGCGCTCACCGTAACTCAATAGACTGCACGAAAAGCGTTATAATTTCATATTTATGTGACAAAACGTAAAAACAATTTTTATGTTAAATAAAATTTTGAATATTAAATAAATTCACTATAAACCTTCCATACAGAGTTACACAAGGTTTCTGCAATCGATTAAAATTTCTTCTGCGACTTGTTTTTATTTACATTTTGTTGCTATTAGCAATTTCTGTTTGGTTTTTGTCCAGTGAGGCGCTTTAGCGGACTATTCACGCAAATAAGTCCTTTGTTTTTCAGTAATTTGTGATTGTATTGCGGTTGTCGTCCAGGCAACCATATAAGGCAGTAGTGATAAAATACTAAATATTGTTAGCGGTTGATAATCACAATTCAAAAGAAAAAAAAACGACAATAATAACAACAGAGGAGGGGAGTTTTTTTGTTTACTGTTTTTAAGCTTTTGAAAGCAAATAAAAGTTTTATTTTGATGGAAAAGACCAGTCGTAATTTATATGCAGTTAGCATCAACATCTCAAGCCCAAAATAAGAATGGAAATGTCAACAAACATTTTTCTAAGAGAAATAGCTTGATAGAAATCGTATCATTCTTTTATGAAAGGGAAAGTTGGAACCCACGGTAACAATCTCAAAAGGAACCTTTCTTGCTAACTGAAGGTAATAGAATAACAATTTGGAGGAAGTTTGTTATTAAGCATGCCTTCAGTTCAGCAATCTTTTCAGAGCGCAAAGAGAGGAAGAAGTCTGAAACTTCAAGAGAAAAAATTTTTGTTTTGATAATACATTTTCCCCTTATATTCTACGAGGTTCAACGCATCTGTTCAATGAGCAGAACAAAATTCTTTTTTTTTTTTTTTGAAAATCTAGTGGACATAAAAAACCTTCATACCAAGTACCTCTTTTTTCTCTCTAAACAATATCTGATATTAATATGATAATAAAATGCATTCAAGATCCTAATTTGCCACTGCCTGAGGCATAATATAACGGAATCAATTGATTACTAAAATTATTTAGTAATTTGTCAAATGTGTGATTATAGCTAATTTACTGTCAAATAAAGCGTTCGGCATTAAGCGAACTCACATTTGTTTACTGTAAATATTTATTAATGCATTTAATTACATTAAAGTGGATTTTAATCAGGTTTACAAATATTCCGTAACACGCATTTGTATGGTCACATGGATATATGTACTAAAATATTCACAACATGGCGCCTTGGTGGTGGTAGTAAATAATAATAAACAATTGTATTTGCTTGCATGCGTCCGCCCACTCACGTGTAAACAAATGTATGCTTTCACTATTGCAAACGGTCCCTTATCTAAGTTTGTTCTATATTCCTTACATTAATGTTTAAAATATGAGAATGTGTAGCAGAATGATTGAAACGTTTCCTAAAATTCAAAAAGTTGTAATTACTTACTTATGCATCCAGCTTTCTCTCGCTTGCGTGCATATTAATACAAATTTTACATCATCATTGCCTCGAAGAAGAACAAATGATACGATTTCCTTTATCAGAAGGTAAACATGAATTTTATATGTGTGTGCGTGTATGAAACATTAAAGGAAATATTTACTTACATCATTCAGACATTCAGACATTCAGACACAGATCAGCCTTTAAAGATGGAACACATTTTAATGATTCTTTCCTCCTCATCGAAGTTTTACAATTTCAGTAAAAGCGTTCATTTCCTTCGCTTAGCTTCGCTAACGTATAGTTGAGTTATGTGTGAGTTTCCCAGAAATGGTCGTTTGTGCGAATGTGAGTGAGTGTGAGTGTACTGTTTATGTATATGGTATGCATGCATGTGTCTGCTTTTCTTATTCTCGTATACGATTTGTCATTTGTTGTCTGTCTGTCTGTCTCCTCATTTTAGGAAACGTTGCATTGTATTAACAACATTGGAAACTTGTCGCAAAGCAAGAAGCTCGTTAATTACAAAATCATAAGCGAACACAGTGTCTTTCACTTGAATTACTTTTTAATTAACGAATAAAAATCACAATAAACAATAACAACAGTGAACTAAAAAAAAAAAAATGTTTAAAAATTGATCAAAGACAAAAAACAAAAAAAGGATAAAAGTGAACACACCTATCTACATTACTCGAAACTAATCGAGAGAGAGTACACACAAAATGGATTTGAATTCAAAAGAAAAAAAATCATTTTTCTTAATCTATTTAAAACTATGAAATTGATTAAAAAGTTGATAACAAAAACACATACACACATACTCCGCAATCAGTGTATCCGCAAATGTCTTTCCTGTCAAATATAAGTTTTGAATGAGTGTCAATAGGTTTTGCCTTGAAATGTGTCCTTAACATTATTTTACGAAACTTTCTTTGGTCAGCTTTAAAAGCCACATGGGGGAATATACATATCTAGCAGTAGTTATTTGAATTTAGTTGACAGCGTCTATCGTTCACAATATTTACAGTGATAATGTGATGTTTTCCCATTTTCAATTATAAATGGAAAATATTTTAAAAGTTTTTTGAGTTTCACTACGGAGGATATACATCATATGCAGACTTGGACGTAAGTGTATACACGAATATCCATGAATTTTGTCACGACATATAATAGGATGGCAACTTACAATAAAAAAACGTTGAAACCATAGTCCAAATTAGTAAAAATAATGTTTATTGAAAAGAGAAAAGTTTAATTTAAAGAGAGAATCACCCGATTAGTAAACAAAAAACGATAAAAATTTCAATTCGTTTAATATCAGAACTAATCCTTCGCACATTAAAAAAGAAAAATAAAAATAAACGTAAGAAAATAATATTTAGCTGCATTTATCTGAAAAATTATTTAAAATATGATAAAGAAAATGAAACTTCGATTGTCTATAGTTGTTGATTGTTTTGTTTTTGTAGAGATGCTGTAGGTTCAACCGTAGCATACGGAAAAAGGTTTATCGTTATATCTCCTGTACTGAATAATGATTGTTTGACTTTTCTCAGTCTTCGTCTTTCCTATTCTGTAGGCGTGCACGTGGATCGATTTGGTCCATTTCAAAATTCGAACCTTTTACTTTCTATGTTATTGCAAATTTTAAACCTGAAGGCATAACTTTTGTAACTGGAAGAATATTTAACACAAATAGACGGAAAGATAGGCGTTAGATGGCTTGAAGATTTGATATTCGCGATGAATGCATATATATTGCAATGGGTCTTTGAAGCTTATCTCCGAGCCTTGCAAACGTTTTGACAAAATGACTGTACCTGCGATCTCTCGATGGTGGATATTAGAAAGAAAAAAAGCGAAAAAGTGAAAGAAAAGAAATTCTAATTTTAGTAAGAAGTTCATCGCAGCCGTTTAGAAATCGCAATAAATCCTATCATGATTTTGACGTAATTATTATCAATCAAATCAAGAAGAAATTGAACAAGTAGTGGCAGCTTGGAAATCACACAGAAACTATTCTTCTGCTTGTGACCTTCCCTGTTTCTAAGAATTCATACGCAAGGAGTAATTGTCTATTTTTATTTTTCTAAGTATATTATGGTGAGATTTGTGGTCTTTTTCAATTTGGTCGAATCTTCTTCCGGTGATTCTTGCGTCTTAACATATATTCAACCATGCAAAAGTGTGTCTTTATCCATGTTGTTGACTTCAGGGGGAGGAACTAAATCCTTTAGCAAAGCGTCACCTATTCATCCGGTTTGATAAGGTTAATGATAAAATCTTAAAATCTATATTTCAATGACCTTAGCACGTGGGCACGAGTTTCGTATTTGTCTTCTATTCTTAATAAGATCAATTAGTCTAGTTCTCTGCAGAATATTTATTCTCTACGAAAAAAAAGTGAAATAAACTTTTTCGAGAATCTGCTGAATAGTCGAGGAGAATGGGTGGGCTCGCTTACGAAGCGAGGGCGCGTTACGAAAATTTTGAGCTAACATTTGATAAATATCGTAATAATATTGAACTAATAGATTTAATTGAGTCACAGTGTAACAGGTGTGTAGATTAGAAAAGTCTTAATAAGTTTTTTTTTTGGTTCAGGAGTAAATGTTAATGAAAAGCTTCAGGCATTAAAATACTGCGCACGAGAATTCCTTTCTTTTTTAATATACTCGTAAGAAAAGAGTGCAAATCCCATCAAAAAATGGTTAAAATTTTAAAAGGGGATGAAGTCAAGAAGTCTAAATTCTAAACTTCCCGAAGAAGTACATTTGATACAGTTTACATGAGAAAAACGTTAAATTTAAAGGACTGTTAACAAAGTTCAGGCTGTATTTCGTTAGACAAAACAAAGGGAGAAAGTTACGCTGAAGAAGCAGATATCATGTATCTCTACACTTGTTTATATATAAATTTTCAGAGTGTTTCTGCAAAACTGATGTAAAATAGTTTTCTTAACGTTAATCACACATTTATATATTCGTTCTAAAGCTATGACTCAGTTGAGTGAGTTTACTCACCCTATTTACCGCGACACCGTCTTCTTAGATGACAACACAATTAAGAACTTTACCAAAGAACGTAAAACTTTTTAGAGGAATTTCAACTTAGTTTATTGAAATTTATCCGAGCATATGAACAACGCAAACAAATTTGTTGAAACATCTCAGGGTCTGTCATGTAATGTTTTGCTAAAAAATTCACTGTTCGAGGATCATATTCCATTTGTCAATTTGTTTGTGACAGTAATACCACTTAAATATATTTAATATTAAATAATAATTTGTTTTCATTTCTTGGGCGGAAAGCGCAAGGAAAGTGGTAGGAGCTATCGCTGAAACAATTCGCAAGAAATACAAGTTAGAATTAGGTTCTGTTCGCTATTGTTACTATGGAAAGTCTTCTAAATCAATAAAAATATTATTATTCGGATGTGAAAATTTTTCATCTGGAATAGTATTAACAGTCACACATAACTCAATAATCCTTCATCTAGAATAGTCAACATACATAGCTCAATAAGTTTGTAGGATCACCAAAGGACCGACAACTTTTGGGCAAAATTCTTCAAGAATAATGCGTTCATTCCAACGCTTCTCTGACATTTCTATAGCTTTTAGAACGATTTGTTTAAGCCCAAAATATCTTTTGTAGGGAAATAACTGAGTTGTGTGTACTCTTGAGGTTTGAATATGGTATTTTTGTTGCTGTAGTATTTCTATTTTTATGCTAGAAATTGGGATAATGGAATGGAACTTTGTTCGTAAATACCTATATACTGAGTCTGAAACTGTGAATTGAATGCGCCTTTAAAAATACCGCTTCAGGATGCTATATCGATCCAAAAGATGGCACAGATGTTCTCGATCAAACTGACCACAAATGAAAAGAAACTGACAAATTTTCCTTCTTTTTACTCAATGTAGTGAATTTTGTAGATGATAAAAGCGAAAACTCTTATTGTTTTTTTCTTTCTTATCTTTCAACGATACTCTCTTTAATGCATTTACAATATATGCTATTGTGCAGTCAGATTTTTTATTCTTTATTTTTTTCAGTTGTTATTGTTTCTAGTTTGTTGCAGTCGGAAGCTTTAACTCGTATTATATTTTGTGTGGTATGATATATAAATGCGTACATATCTTATAATAACAAACCGAATTTCTTTTTTAAATAAATCTGTTGAAAAATCTTACAAGTACCATTGAGAGGAGACACTTCATGTTATAAACTTGCTAAGATATAAGATTTGTGGAACGCTTGGTAAGCCTTTATTTAACAAATAAAATTGTAGTCTTAATACAATAAAGTTTGTTATTTAAAGAATCCTTTTATTTTGTTCGGTTGTGTCTATGGTTTGAGTGCCACCCAGTGTACCTGAAGCATGCGGCAAGAACAATAAACAATTTTATAACGAGCAAATTTAATTAATCATCTTTGTATCAACTTAAAAGAGATAACTTGCGCGTTTTTTCATTTTCCTTCACAAGTTTCTGTTTCGAAGCAAAGAATTTTAGAATAAATGCGATGCGTTCACTAAGTTTTTCGTACATTTGAATGACGAAGTAGAAAAACTACTTTTTCATTATGACTGTTTATCCGTCACAAGTCGATCAAAACACATTGGCAAAATGAAAGCAAATTAATGATCCTACGAACTTATTGGGTGATGTGTTAGATATTTATAAAAGAGAAAAAATGTGAACGATTGAATTATGCCTGAAAAAGGATGTATTGTTTGTGGAAAACTATCAGTTGAGGTACGATTTTATCAAAAGCTCCGGCTTTCTCAAAGGATTCTTAACATTTTGTAACAAAAATTGAAAAAATTTAGCAAAAACAAATTCACCTTTTCAGGTTTATGCACACATACATAAATAATCCTTTGAATTCTTTGATGTGTTGTGTGCACACAACGTCCGAAAGTATATTAATTCATTTATTTCTCACGCAACAAATATTTTTGAAAGAATAAGTAAAAAGTAATATGATAAAGAAAGAGAGAGAGAGAGAGAGAGAGAGTAAGAGAAATAGAGAAGCTGACGATGAAAACGCCCAGCTGTTGCGTCGATACCGAATGCAGAGGAGTCATCATGTAAAATTTTCATAGTCACTTTCTAGGTTAAAATACAACTCTGTGATAAATTGTGGCGGTAATTTTTCCTTTTTCACATTTAATACCAACGCAAATTGCAAAGTGACAACAATTTTCGTGTCACTTTCCAGTTTGCATTAGCACTGAGCTGATAAAGAAAGAAAAATTACCATCGGAATCTCGTACAGAGTTGTATTTTAATGTAAAAAACGACTATCAAAAACGTTACATGATGATCTCCAGAATTAATTGTTTCAAGAAATTTTGTATTGTGTGCCAACTCCTTATAATGAGATAATAAGCGTAAGTAAGTATAAGTATAAGTAGATAATAAGAAAAATAAGTTTAGTTTAAGAGCAGTAGTCAATGTAAGAACATGTATACGACAATAAAATAACAAAAGTAAAGACAAAGTTAGTCATACGAGAACTGTAGAATTTCGTTAAATATTAATCTCAAATGTCAACTACTGCCCTTTATGTTCTCCTTTATGTTATGTATCCTTTACAAGCAAAAATATAAGAAATGTTAGGTATGTAAGAGCCAAGCATTTTTTTACTTGCTATATATACCTGTAGTAATAAGCAAAATATTATTTAAAGTATAAAATTGTTTCTATTTAGAATTAATTTTTATTTTGTATATGTGTGCATATGTATGTAACTAACTTATAATTTGAGGTATAAATATAATTACATAGCGGTATTGACAGAAAGGTTTTGTAAATTCCCATTCATAACATAATTTCTATATTACGCTTCGAGTAATTGGTCGCTTTTAACCACATTGTTACATATCCAAACTATAGTATAACAGAAGTATAAATAGAATCGGATTTGTGTTCAGTCAGCATTTTATACTTGAAAATTTTTAATTTTGCAAAAATAGAGAAAAAATGCACATAAAAGACTGACATCAATTAAAGAACAAAATAGAAACATATGTAAATCTAACTTTGTGCTGACTGCATGTGCACATAGGCATGCAGGAACTAATATATTAGAGTTTGTGTCTTCACAGAAACGATTCTTTAAAACTCATTCACTGACTTAATGAAAATCTTTTACCGCAGTATAGATATCAGAAGCTACAAACAAGACATATTTACGTGTATATCGATCAATAATTATCGGGACGGACAAAGGGAACATCGTCTCTTACAAAAAAATTAATAGTGTTTTTAGAAAGCATTAAGATTGAAAGAGATTTAAATGATGCTGCTTCTATTATTTTGAAAACAATGGAAAAATTTGAATTTCTTTTTGTTTTGTTGGAAAAAAATACCGTTTAAACAAAGAATCGGCTTGAAAATGTAATGACTGTCGTATTGTCGGTCGTTGTTTTGCTAATATGGAACGAAGTAGTGTTGAGACCGCGCATGTTTGGAGAAGCTCTCTTTAAGAAGACCATTTTGATCAATAAAATTTACTTTTATTAAAAAAAGTTTTTTTTTCCACTTTGTGCTGGGATTTATTGACTTATACATTATGTATGGGATATGGCGATTAATAATGTGGGTTTTAATCGAACTGCAAGCATAATGGAACTTTTATGTTTTCTAAGTAAATTTCGAAGCTGTACGTATCAAATTCTCAGGGTTGAATGAAAAAGTCTATGAAAAATTATGGAAATAAATATTTTTGGATGCGTAATATGAAAAGCGACGTTACTAACCCCCGCCTTTATTCGCCAGATTTTTCTTTTCAAAATGGCAACTATACCGAATCAATGTTACTTGCTTCTTAGTAGAAAAACAAAAAAAAAAAAATGAAAAACAGGAAAAGAATGCACAGTCTTCCAACGAGTAGATAAATCGTAGTAGCAGAAACTATGGATTAGATATAGAAAAGCGACAAAATGTTTCTTTTAAAGACTCATTTTTAAGGCTTCTCTCGAAATCATTGAAATGATCCGCATTATTAGTTGGTACACCAGTTATATTACATCTGTGTAATGTCAACATACATGTGCAAACTATGAATGTTCATCTGTATGTATGTGTGTAAAATTCTTTATAGTTTTGTGATTCTCCTTTAACAAGAGAGAAAGGGTTGTATAAATTAATTTTGAAAACATGGATTAACGCATATATGGCTATAAGCATACACACACCCGTATGTAGACTTACTCATCCAAATTGAACAAGCTTTTTACCAACATATACGTTATATACATTTAGCTAGATACGCAGGGCACATGCACATATAACGAAAAACGCACAGACACATAAGTTATAAGGAAATCTACTGTATTTTCGTATCTTCTGGTATTCATATCTACAGCATGGCATAGAATCTAAGAAGAGAGATGAAGAACAAGTTAAAGATGAAGAAGAAGAAGAAAAAAAATAGTATTCACACCAATTAGACCGCAAAGAATTTACTTTGAATTTTGTACATACATCTTTGTGACTGACGCAATGACTGACGACTGCAACAACTAAAAATCGCTACTGCAAATATGACTGCAATACTTTAAGTACTATACATATCCATATACATACTGTATATGTCCACATACACATACACGCAAACATAGTTCTCTTCATTCAAAAATTCAATTGAGAAAAGTCTCAGCAAAAATTCATGTCTTGTTTTATGTTCGTTGGCATAACGTTAAAGTTGTAAATTATGAGTTATTGGTGTACAAAGATTCTCTGATGTAAATGCAATCGTGTTGAGTTGTATATGCCATGCATCGCATCTAATTGAATAGAAATGTTTGCTCGTATATATGCAGCGCAATTATGTGTTCTTTCATGTAAGTATATGATGCACAAGGACAAGTAATTATTTATAGAGTTTTGTCAGTTTGTCTTTCAGAGAAAGAATCAACAAGAACAACAACAACAACAACAACTGCTATAGTCTTTGTCAACCAAAACACCGCTACTTGTCAACTGAAAGAAAGGATAAAAGCTTCCAGATCTGAACTTGGATTTCGATGCATATGTGTACAACCATGCAATCAACTCTTTAGTTGATGAATACTTTTCCTAAATGTATTTAAAGTTACACGCTTCATAAAGACTTTTTCTTTTTCTTTGCTGAAATTTTCACCTTTTGAAAGTTGCTATTTCTTTTTCTTTCTCTCACTTTTTCTGTTAACTATTTACCGAGTGTGTCAGCTGTCTAGTAGAAATTACAATATTTTTTTTTTTACAAATGTATGAGAAAATTTCATCTTTTCATTACACTTAAGAAATAATCAGCTCTGCTGTATCGGACAGTTCTCGTTGTTCTTAAACTTCCATTTCTTGGGTCATTTACATATATAGCTTATCGTATCATCAATTGTTTGCGTGGTATTAGTTATATTTCATCTTACACCGTTTTTTTATAAACATAGAGAGAACGTAATCCCAGTATGACTATAGAAAACTCATTTTTTGTACATTTTTTTCTTTTATGAAATCTCCAAGGAACGTATTGTATGTGTAAAGAGAGATGTTTAATGTAAATTTGTTTCCCTTTCCTTTTTCAATTTAAACTACACATAGAATTTGTGCGGGTGTGTCTGACTTACACTCATTTGGGTTTAGGTACTCGGCATACATTTATGTTCATTCAATTGAAGTATGCATCAAAAAATTGTGTCTAGCATTTCAAGAAACTTGTTTTTACTTAAGCTTCGATTCACCTGCGAAGATATTTTCTGTTATTTCTTCATGATGTTCTCCTATAAAATGCAGTGGTTTCTATTTAATGGTAATAGACTCTTGAAAGCGATTTTCCTACATTTTGCTTCTTTTTTTTTTTTTTTTTTTTTTTTTTTTTTTTTTATTTTGATAGAAATGCAAAAAAATGTACGTAGTTTTGATCACCACTATGCAATCAAATTTGATTCATTCGGTGTGAAGTTTTGTTGTTATATTCATGTCCTTAAATTTTTATTTCGACAAAAACTTGTCTTAACTTTCTCCCCTTTTTCGTTCCTATCAAGTCTTCGTTTCTTTTCTAAAGTTGCTTAAGTTCTTATTATTCATTCTGGAAAAAAATTTAATGAAACGAAAAACTATGATGCACTCAGATGTGATTGAGAATTCATAACCCACAAACGTCCTTTATGGTCAATTAGAGTCTTGAGTTGCTTCAGTCAAGCTTTGTTTTCAGTTTATCGTCACGATATCAAAGTTTGTTTAGAAGAAAAATCTTCTCAAATTTTTTTTGTGTCCATATCGCAAGTTTTTAAAATTGATAATCAGCTAACTCGGCTCATCGTTGAAAAACCGAGATCCGGCTTAATAATTTCCGCTGTCTTTACGACAGGTTTGAAGACCAATTAAATCAGATCAAGGCTTCGCCTAAAATTAATATATGAACAAATAGGAGTATGTAAATAAAAACTTTAATGGAATCATATCGTATAACAGTATGCTTTCAGTATCGTGAAAGCACAATCTAGTGGTGGCTATCATTAGACCCAAACCAAGTTGAACGTGATTTTTTTTGTTGTTTTTGTTTGAGAGATAAGATTTCCACAGTGATGAATACATTTTTTTTAGTTACGCGCAATTCTTGTATTTACCTCGCCAAGTATAGCTTTTCTATCATTAACAAAAAAATATTTTGAACTCATGTTATCCTTTAAATATTTTACTTTGAATATTTAATTTCTAGTCAGTTGGAAATGTATGTGAAAAAGCAGAGAATTTGTAGATAAAGGAATGCGATCAAGTAATTCCTGTGCATATGCTTCTTTTTATGCAAATTGTAAAATTTATTGTGCAAAAATTGCATGTAATTCGGTGAAGAGCACAGTATCTCTGAAATCTGGTAGGGAGCTAAAATTCATTAAAATCTTCAACACACATGGCTGTGGCACATATTTTACATTTACATTTTTAAAATTCGAATAAAACATTTTCTTCACTTAACCGAAATTTGTTTTATTTTCTTTTACTACGTCCAGCTTAAGGTATATTAAATTTCTTAATCGTTTGAAATGCTCACTCATCCGCATACAAGGTATTCATGATTAGCGTAAACGTCAGCAGCGATTTCATTAATATCATGCAACAATACCGTATAATTTTTAAAGCAATCTAAACCACGATGTTGCATTTTAAATGAAGCTAAGCGGCTACCAAATTCAAACGCTTCTCGAATTACGATTTCCCGATTTACCCAAAAATGTATAATGGCAGCAACAAAAGTAATGCCGGAACTAATGGTATCTATAACTTGTATGGGTGCGGGAGGCGATATGTAGCAATACTAGTATTCTACCGTAAGAACATGAACCCTATCATCCGCCCATGGACAAATCAAGTACGAACTGCGAAAACGCAAATCTAGCTCCTTATCTTTTTTGTCTTCTCTCAATAGGAGAATGGTTAGCAGTTCTCTTAAAGAATACACTGCTTCTTTCGGCGGCTTTCAGTGCTTATGTGAAGCAAATTGTCGGCCGATAAATACCATATCAGCTCACATGGGCAGCGGCAGTAAATCGTGAATGGGCTTGGCCAATTCTACCGATACTGTAATGCGTTCCAAATTTTCTTCATTATGTCGTCGTATCATATTTATCATGGGTGTTGTCTTCTAAGCATATCTACCGTTTATAATTTTTTAATTTCATCCACTCTTTGAAACCAGTACTGGGCGGGCTTTCTGACTGGTGTTTTGACAGGAAGCTGTTAGAGAATATGGCTGACGAATGTCAAGCTGAGTTTCTTAATAATTATGCCATGTTTTTCAAAATCCTGGAGCAAAAATTTGTATGCTTTCCGTTGACTTAAAATATCAAAGAATTCACTGCAAATACCCAGAAAATGTAAAACCGTACAATTGTTTGAGGCATTGCCACCACATTGCCAATGGCCGTTAGTCATTCAAATTTGGCTATCAGTAAGAACTCGTTCACAAACGTGGACAATGTTACCAACACAGAGTACTTGTTTGGAATTTTCTTGGCTCAGGTTCAGCTTTACCTCTTTCCTTTGGCTTTCGTTCAATTTTTTCTATATATTTTCTGGGCGTATGAATTTTGGGCGTTATGAATTTTTTTGTTTTTAGTTTCATCGCAATTAAATGGTTGTATTATTATGTAGATGACCCTGAAACACAACTGTAGAATTTCGCTTCGTAACTATTTTGCTATGACCATAATTGTGGCGACTTTAATGATAGATACCCTCCGAGTTGTAGATCTTTTTTATAATTGGATGGAAAGCAATTCCCTTCCTTGACTGTAAGAATAATTTTCAAAGGACTTGAGAATTCAAAATTCTTTTAAACTTTAGACTTATTTTGTGTTAAGCGATTTTAATTTTGTTTCTTATATATTTTAATGTTTCTGCTTTTTCTTTAAAGGGGTATGGAGCGATTCAACAACATGATACTCAGTATGAACACAAAGCGTTTTCCCTGAGTTTTAATAAAGTCGGCGATTATTTCAAGTTGTTTGCAACTTGAACATTCTTTTACTATTTGGTTCCTTTCCTTTTTAATTACTCAATCTCCAAAGTGTATGATAATGGTATCGCAGTTACCGTCAATGGAGATCGATGCAGAAACACGATTGTTGATTTTTCGTGATACAATCAATTTATTTAGACTCTGTAATTTCCCAAAATGGTGATGCGAACTAGCCATCAAAATCATGAGATGTAACACTACCGGTGTTGCTTCTTTGAGATTATGTCGGTCATATTGGTTTACTGTAGTAAGCCACAAAAAAGTATCTAAAAATTACTGTTCCAAACTTTTTAGTTGATCGTCCTTCAAATAGAAATAACAAGGTCCGTTAGAAATTAAATGTTTGTCTAGTTTTTTTGAGCAATTTGGAAACATGGTTCCTATTAAATTAATTGCGAAAGTATCAAAAAACTCTCGAGATTTTAATATCGAAAAGCAAGGAAGGTAAATGCATTTATTTCTGTTTTCCACATTTTGGAAAAGCTCCAAGACGCTAAAAAAAAGCTTAACGATAGAATTAATTCCACATATTTCGTATAATAGAGTAAGACTTTTACCAGGGTTACCAGCATTTTTGTTGCGTGGTACTTAATTGAAAATAATAAATGCTCAAGGTTTCCGTTTATCCGTAAAGGTATAAAATATTGAACTGCAGCAACTTTCAAATTTAAGACAATTTAAAAATGTGTAAATTTTAATTATCCTGAGCATGTTGTCTTTCCAGAACACGAACATGAATCTGATGTACGCACAAATACCAGGTATCGTAAACTAAGCGTAGAGCATATGCAAGTGAACATAATTGCTTTGCTTTGTAAAAATAAAAAAAAAAACATATATTGAGAACATTATTTAAGTAAGAGACAAACAGAAAATCCAAAAACAAAGACAATATTTTGCGTTTGTCATTTAAGAAATTCTGGCAAAGGTATGAATGAATGTTCATATGTGCCCAATATATCCGACAATATCAAGAGTACGCTTCATCTCTTTGCATGTATGAAGAAAAAAAAGTTTTCCGATTTTCTGGAAACTTAGGTATTTTGGCTGCCAAGTTTATCTAAATGTTGTTGGTTCACTCGCAGTTACTAAGGTCTTCGATTATTGGCAAACAACATGGTGATATGACAGTTTTAGGAATGCAAACGTGGGTGTTACTTTTGGCAAACCAATAAAAATCATTTATGTCTGCATAAATATTGTGAGGACCCAACACTGAACTCGTTTACATTCAGAAGCACTGATAATTTGCACACAGTCGAACAAAATATGAGTTTTGCACTCACGCAAAAGTCTCTATAAACAACTTTCTAGAGCATACAAGTAAGGGTCATGTCTTAGGTGTTATAGGTGTTTGACATTGTGCATCCTAACAACAACTAATGCAATTTGATTCAGTCATTTAGTCAATCAGTTTAGGCGAAACTTATCTAAACTTTCTCGACTGAAAGTCTACTGGGCTAACCAACTCGTCCCAAGATTATCAATACTAATGCTTTGCTGCCAACAAGAGAAATTTTACGCGGTTTCTTCGAAAAGCATTCAAGGAAACATCAAATAATTTCAAAGTCTGCGATAATGCATTCCAATGTCAACGTGCACAAGCAGTAAACGATGATTCGATCAGTCGAATAGAAATAAGTGGTGTTTCTATGAAAGTTCTCCGAAAAGTTTGATGGTTGAGTGCGAATGATTTTCTCAAGGTAAACTACAGGTGACTTAAGATGGAAAGCGGCTATTAAGAAAAAAGAAAATCTGAATATTCCGTAAAGCTTACAATTCCGTATATTTTGCAAAATGTATATATCTCTCATTCTATGATGGTGGGTATAAAAATACGACTACTTTCTTTTGATTATCATCAGATTTGTTTGGAAATTAGTTAAACGGGTCTATAGGTCAATAAAAGCCAACGTTTAAGTTTAATCCGTTGATCATTATGTGCAATAGAGGAAATTTCATTCTGTTGTCTAGTAAATAAAGAAAATTGATTCAAGTATGTGATAAACCAAGCAATGGCTCGGACTTTAGAATTTTGAATAGATATGCGATAAAATACAATTTTGGCCCACCGCTAGGTCTACCAATTTCCAAAAGTCTATCATGCAAATAGGTAACTTGGTAGGAAGCTCACAGCGGAAGAAAAAGACAATTTTACAGACGAAATTATGCATGCATGACAAACGTGCGCCGGACACTGGAACTTATAAATGATGTTAGAGAACGACAACATAGAAGCATGGATTAGTTTATTACACAGATTATTAGTGGGTTATATCTGTTTTCAGTCTCAGTATCTCCTCTTATTCGACTATGATACCTACACTAGCAAGAACACTTATGTTCTCACATAAATTCATAAGGAAATGAGTTACATCCGTCAAATCTTAACTGACTAGTAACTGTGTAAACGTTTTCATACTAAATCACTTGTTTTACAGTTATCCTCATTTAGAACTCATTAAATGCAAAAGGATTGTCCCAGAAAGTCGACTGATTTTTAAAACAAACCTAATGATGTTATAATAAAGTAACGAAGATATAATAATTAATTCAAGTAAAGTTTATATTTATATATGTGCCACATATAGGTATGCATAAATATGTATGCATATATGTGCATGCAAATAAGCCTACACATACGTAACAAGGAAAAAAATATTAATTTCTGTGGGATGCACTTAGCGAGATACGTACTTAAAATATGTGAGTTAAGAGTGTGTTTTACGTCAACTAACTAACTTTTTTTTCTTTCCGACGATATAAAGCCTATCGCAAAGATGATTTTTTTCAAGGCAGTCCTTTTTCTCTTTATCTTAGTTGTTTTCTCTTTTCTGTTAATCGTTTGCAATACTTCATGCGGATAACATTCTCTTTTATCACTCACTCTGGTATTTTAACACTGAACTACATACGAATCTTCCGTTGTTATTGCTAATATATAATTATATATATACATGTATATATATATATATATATATATATATATATTTTGTATAAAGAATGATTAAACTGACGGCATTTTATCAATTACACGCATTACGCTTCTAAAGGGATGCGTTTTTGGCACAAGTGGTAAATGTGTTTAATTTAATGACGTTACTCAGCATGATTTATGCATTTATATATATTCAATGTATGTTTGTGTGTGTACAATATACTTAATTAAGTATGTTGTTTTTTTTGCTTTTTCCTTATCAAACACTTTCATAATATCCGTTATAATGTATTGAAGAAAATCAATCTTTAAACAAAATGAAATTTTGACAAAAATTCATCTTTGTTTACATATCGCGGCAATAAGGTGCACTTTTGCAAAAAGAGATTTTTATTTTAACCAGCATATCAACCCTAGCGGCGAACAAAATATGTCAGTCAATTTTTGATGTTCATTTATCAATATACGTTGCATGGCGCGTTTTGTAAATATCGATACAATTTTGTTTTGCAAATTTTGAACTCCGCGCTTAGTTTCCGCCCCGAATCTTGCATTCTTGCATCTTGTTTTTGTTAATTACACCGTTTGCGCTCCGCAACTGTTGCAAAAGGAAAATTACCTCGACAAAGAGTTCGCCTGAAGTTATATATTTCAAATTGAAATTCGCGTGTTAAGACACTGAAAGTATTACAGAAAAATCTGTCATGCATGTCAAAGAGACAGACTTACGTATAGCATAAAATGATGTATTTGAATCGAAGCGTTGTGTCTGGATTTAAAAGTTAAACACATTTTTTAATTCACTTCGCAATATTGTGATTGAGAATTTGGTTGACGCGAAAAGAACCAACAGCGTAAAACTAGGATTGTACGAAAGTTTTTAATCGAAAACCTAGCGTTCATTTTTATTTTTCGTGCTGGCAAGTTTGCAAATCTTAAAGAACTAACTTCCTTTATTAGAACTGCTAACTTTTCTTTTTAATTAACTTTTATTTTTTATCCTTTTAATCAATTTTTATTTTATTCAGTCCCAGGTCCTTACTCCTATTTTTACTAGTGTGTGGTTTCTCTTACACCTTTTTGTAGCCTCTTGGCTTCACAAAAACGGATTACACTTATAGCCTCAGCTATACACAAGTATCGCACAATCATCATCCTGCCGTTTGGATAAAAATCTGCTGAATAACTGTAAAATATTCGAGACTTTTCTATGCTTGTGAAACTGTATGTTTACTCACTTTTTAGTGTTAATGTTTTAGTTTTAGTTTCCTATATATGTCTGTCTACATTCTTGTCAGTTGAGTTTTTTCAATCTTTATATGACATTTGTATGATTTCGATAGTAATGCTTTACATTCCGTGTTTGACGGTTGCATCAGGATAGGAATTACCCGCCAAGCTCTCTTGGTTCTGAAAAACGTACAGATAGCAAAAGACATGTTTGCCATTGATTAATGTACTCAGATCTGTTGTTCCTTTTTTTTTTAAAAAAAAAGAAAAAACTTCTGTTTAGAAATAATTTTTCTCACATTTGTTTACTCATTATTAATCATATTATTTATTATCAAGTAGGGCAAAATTTTAAACTGTTCGTTCAAAGTATAAAATTTTAAATTAACATTAAAGTAAATTTTTAATAAATGATTGTATTATTAAGCTCACACATGCAAAATAATAATAAAATAAACCGAAAAAAAAACATGCACACGTTTAGCATAAAAGCTTATCCGTAGCAAAAGCATATACTTTACAACTGTGTGATATGGATGTTTTTGTGTGTGTGTGAATAGTCTTTATGCAAGCTATGAGTTGTCGAAGGCTTTGATTAACCCTACTAATACGTATCCGAGGCTTCATTAAAGATAAATCTAAAATGTAAGTTGAACCAATACAAAGGAATACAAAATTTTCCCCATTCTAAGCATTGATAATGATTTGCATCTAAGTACACATAATTGCGTGAGCGTTATGTGGTGATTGCTTTGGTTCATAACTAATATAATGAGAGTTCTCTTCATAATTTATTCGATTTAATTATGCTTACGTGATTTTCTATGAGATGCTTATTGTAATTCTTCATAAATATATATCTTATATCTTTTTTCTATAGTTTTAAAAAAGCGTATGAAGACTGGATAGAACATTTAGATTTCATATCCCAGTATCAGAAGAGAAGAACGCCATAAGCGTACAAGGGAGATGTACATTAATTCAATAAATGATGAAAGATTGATATAACGTAACATAAATTGTGCAGTTCTTGTACGAGGCCAATGAAAATTAGAATTATTTCTACTTTTTTCATTTGAAAGATTTAATGCCTCAATTTATTATTATTATTTCGTTGCTGTCATTTCTACTGGGCATTGCTATACTATATAAGATCGGTTACCTAATTCGACGAATGTTTTTTTTTTTTTTTTTGCTAATAGGGTTCACTTTCATTTCCCTAACCAAAGTAAATTAATTCAACTTTTATTTTCCTTTTCATATTCTTTACTAGATCATATTTCATCGCACATCACACGCTTCTATATGCTTTCGTATTCTCAGATGATTTTAGACTTTTTTTACAACTTGAAAACAAAATGTTTGAGTCTCGAATTTCAAAATTTATTAATTCAAAACTAGAAAAATGAATTAATTGCTTTAAATTAATTTAATATTCAGTTGTTATCTTAACAAATAAACTTTAATAAATATATTTTATGTTGAGAGTAAATGTAATCGTAATATCTTAACGATGATTCATATTTTAAGTTGCGTCAGATTGTTATGTGTAAAATTTATTCTAAATGTGAAATAATGAAATTCGGTCAGTAAATTTAATTAAATGATTAAATAATTTGAAAATTAATAATCAATTATTTATGTTATTATAAATGATTTGAAAAACTCTTTAGTTTCAATAACAAAACAAGTTAAAAAATTATATTCGGCTGTGCCGAATCTTTTATACCCATCACCTTTATCTTAAAAGGGGGAAAAAAAATTAAATTTTACTAGTTGGGTGTGGCATTTATATGGAATACCATGGGAAATAGCCAGAGCAAAATAGCCGGCAAACACTGTATTTTTAGTTTATTTTATAGCGTATCGATTTGGCCCATTTTCCATAGCAAGATGTGTGAAAGAACTTACAACGTTTCTGCCAAATTTGGAGGCGATATCTTCATTTTCGCGGTGAGAAGACTGTTTACCACAAATATGATACAGATAACCAGACACACAGATGGACAGACGTACTGACGGATGCGGAAAAAACCAATGAAAAGGTTATAGTCAAGCAAGGCCGACTATTAAATAACTCAACCCAAATGTATACCTTATTTCTATTCAAAGGCATACTTTGAACGAGGGATGGATGTTTCGCTAAGTATGGACTAATGTGTTCCAAATTTAACAAATTTAAGTTAAGTTTTGTTTGCATATACAAAATGGAGTAATTATATTCAATGCGGTAAATTTTTATTCCAAAATTTCTATTATGAACTAATTTTCAACCCATGATATTAAAAAGTGTGCTCCAAAAATTGACCTACGTGGTCCAAATTTAGCGCAGATAATTTTTATATGAAATTATTATTATAATTTTCGTTGCACAATTCCTAAAAAGGAGGAACTTTTTGTCATATAAAGCTTGGTTTACGCTGGAATCCTTTTATGCTAGGGTGTTCAGAAATAGCTTCATGCGATCCAAATTTGTACACCTATCTAATGTGCTGTAATATCACTATATTCGGCTATCTTTAGGCAATTACGATGTTTGTGCCCTGCACCACTTACGGTACATGGTATATTAACATTGTCCTGATATATGTAACGCCTGGGCAGGATTTACGCGTCGATTCGACTCATTTTTTATTATACAGGTTTGTCTGCCTTATTTGTGTCCCTGTGTTTTTGTGTTCAACGTGCAGGTGGCAATGTTCGGCATTGACCAACTATAATTTCTTAACTTTTCTTTCTTGAATTTACTTAAGCATTCTACTCTCTAAGTCCTTTGCTACTATCGCCTGTCTCACAAACGCTTCTAACGCTTTACTATTCAATGCCAAGACAACTGTCTGTCCAAACTAGAGAAGAAAGTAGAGAAACAATTAAAATTTCTTTTAATTCACTAACATTGGTGTGAATCTTTCATCGTGCAATTAATTCAAGTCGTCCGTCCACTCTTCTGTAAACTACCTTCAACAGAAAGAGACCCTACAAGCCCTGCTGATAAAACAACTGTATTTTCAATTTTAATAAAATTTTCTTATTTATCGATAATTAAATATTAATATTCATGTATTCACTAAACACTAATCACTAAGCACTAACCACTAAACATTAAACACTACCACTACAAACTACACTCGAAACTTCAGCTTAGGCACGAATATGGATATTTATCACTTGTTGTGCATCCGCTGGCGCGGGAGCTGGTGGATAATATGCCGGAACTTGATCTGGTATTGACGACGACCCATGCGTTGTCATGAAAAGAGAAGAAGACAAATAAACAGTTAGTTAGTGCTTGTCCTAGACAGACAGACAGAGATGTTTCCATGCATTTCCAGTACACACACCTTGGTATTGCGGAGCGGGAATAGTAGTCACTGTCGATGGGGTTGATATGTAAAGAGACAAAAATAAGTTAGTTAGTGACTTCATAGACATATAAAATAAAAGTGGTTTCAGGCATCACCCAGACGACAAGAGCTTTTTAATATAATACACAACTGAAGTGAATGTATACCTAAGGGCGGCTCCGGTGTGCTCGGTGTTGTCTTGGTAGTATCTTCATACTCGACAATTAGTTCTATATTTATTAAAAGACATTAGTCTTTTCATATAAAACACAATTAGCGCTAATACGTACCATCCAATGGGCTATAAGTGGGCTCCTCATACTCCTCTGTTCGAAAATCTGTGTTTATAAAAAAATATAAGTTTTTTGCAATGAAACTCAATCCGTAATACATACGCTTGGGGACTTCTCCGTAACGAAAAACCTCATATCCCCAATCATTGCCTTTAACATAACAGTGATCTATTTTTGTTGGAGACGTAAGTTTTGCGCATTACAAGGCAATTAACATAAATTCATACCTTCTGTAGGAGGAAATGCATCGGGAAAATCGATATAATATCCATCCTTGTTATAATATATACACTGAACACAACCAAGTGCTGTACATGTCGGCAGATATAAGAAATGTTTTTTGGAATGAAATAAAATCGTAAATAGATTACAAGTCTTTCATAACTGAGTTTGTGTGAACACTTACTGGAATTATAAGGTAAGTGGTACTCATGGCCACCTATAAGTTTTGAAAGAAAGGGCTTTTTTGAATACAATTAAATTAAAACGAACGCATTTTATACCTTCGAGATCGCCATGCTGCCATTTCAAATGATAGCTCGATCCTGAAGGTCCCGGCCATGTGCAAGTAACTAAATTTTTTGATGGAAGAAGTAAATGTTTTGGAGTTGAAGTCAGCGACAATACCTACCACCTGAATGCGGGCCCTTTTCGATCGTGTACTTTCCCGTCTGACCGGATAAAGAGTCAAATGAGTATCCAGCACAAACTTTGAACAGTTTTACCAAAAAAAGAGATTTTTATTAAGCAAAGGAACTCTATGCGAACATCTTGGCAAACGCAAGATGACTTATTTGCGAGTAATTTGATGACCGATACTGAGAAATACTTACATCGATACACCTCCACGCGCCTTCCTCCTGTCACCTGATGGATTATGAAAAACGTAAGAAGTAACGCCAAATAAGCGAAACTAGAAAATTGAACTGAAGTCATTTTTTTTTATTAAATCCGTTTCCTTTCCTTGAATAATTATTCGAATGTTTTTTTTTTAAAGAAATCTTTTGCTCAGATCAGGAATTTTTTTTATCCTCTTTCTTGTTGTCGTTGTTGTTAAGTGGTTTGGGTCGATTTCTTCAATTTGGAATTTTGTGTTTTGCTGTTTTTGTTTCCGAGTCAACAATAAAAACGTAGCTGAGTAAGTCCTCCTTATATAGCCACGATTGTATTATTTCAATCGTTTAATTAATTAAATGTTTTAGTTTCACTTCAAAATTTGAAAATCGTGTTCGTTCAGCCCAAGCGTTGAAAAGAAATAAAATTTACAAGAATTTCTTACGCTTTTGTTTTTTCTTTGTTTTGAAAAATAAACAAAAGTACGATAGATATGTAAGGTGTGTAGTAAATATTGTCTTGGCCGCACAAATAAACATATCAGTCTTCAGCTTGGCAGGAATACTGGAAGTTCTTGCACGTAGATGGGTATTGAAAATGAACCAAGTCGTTCCCACATACCTACATCATTTTATAAGCTGAAAACACCTCTGTTTTCTTTGTGTTTCGTTTATTGCTCATAGGTTACACATTTTCGCGGTACTCCATAAAAATACAAAAAATCTGCCATGCCCATCTATTAAAATGTAGTTCTTTTTTTTTACCTTTTTGTAAGATAAAGATGGTGTGTATAAAAGGTTAGGCAAAGTCGAATATAGTTATTTGAGTACTTGATTGTTCTGAAATTGATCAGTTTACAAAACAAACCTGACGCATTCATTTCTTTCAAAATTTTGGATATACTTAGCCTAGACACTGCTAATGCCACGGAAATGATTAAGTTGGCTTGAGGTGAGAGAATTCAATTATTTATTAAACAATTAGAAAGTGATGACAATGAATGTTCGTTTGCGTCTATTCATAGGCAACAAAAGCAGCTAAGGAAATGATCTTCTACTTGAACTAGGAAATTCTTATGAATGCGGCGCATGTTCTAGATCTGCCAACTTCTGATTAATCGTCTCCAAACTATGAAATTTCTACCACATCTACTCGATCTTCAATTATAAAGCTTTGTAAAAATGATTTTTAATTAAATATGAAATTCAGCGAAAAATGCAGAGAATTTATTGATACACCTAATACCTGAATAAATTTCTCTCTTGTTTTCAAATTATGTTTACAATTCATTAGGTATATAAAAATTGTGATAAAACATGGACTCAATCATAAATATTTTGTTCTTTTTTTCTTGTCTCTCGCTCTATCTAAAGATTAGTTTTTGCAAACGAATCGTAAGACGAACTTTGGTAATAAGATTTTTATTGGTCTTATTTAAAATGTTATTTTCTTTACTATTCCATTAAATATTCAGCAGCTTATTATCGAGTATAATATCTGTTTACCGCGTACACTATTTATTTAGTTAAACTTAAAACAACGCAGTTTCCCTTGTACAAATCATGTGTCCTTGTAGCCTGAAGTGCAATGAAGTGAGGGAGAGAACGTGAAAGCTCTCAAAATAAATACGTGTAATACGTAATTGGATTTGACAATTTATACTTTCTTTTGTAAATTTAAATGTTGAAAAAATTTCTAACTGCTTTAGTAAGTGATATCGCGGCAGAAATCAGCTCAGGCAAAACAACGCGTCAATAACCTCGAGTTGTTGTTGTTGAAACATCATGCACAACACCATGATACTCTGTATAAATGAATTTATTTATTAATTTTAAATGGAGAGGGGGTTTAGCTGAACGAGATGAACTAATTGCAAAACAAAGTTTGCTATCAAATTAATTTCAAGGGATTAACTGAAAGTACTAAATATTTAAAAGAATGAAACTTTGACTTAATTAGCTTTTCAATGTATACAAGAGTATCAAATTTTGCAAAATGATTTTCGAGTAAATTGCATTAATGAGGTACAGATTCGTAGGATTTTGAATCGATTACGTACTTAAGGTTTTTATTGTCATTAAAATGTTCTCTTAAAGTTTCCAAACAAACTGAGGAACAACATTATAAATTGTAAAAAACGTAAAATATTTCCATATAACCACTACTCTTAAGAAGATCACTACATTTGAGTGTGGAAAAAAGTGGAAAGTGAATCGTTTGTAAAGTAAACTAAAAAGATATCCTGATTGAATATGTGTCTAGTTTTAACGGATTGTTAGAATTTCTCATACGTATTTCTCGCACTTAAAGCTGAATTAATAATAATATGAAGTATCGACAAGAATAGTGGAAGAATCAAAATATCGCAAAGAAATTATACATACAAGGGTGTGAAGTTAACTTTAAATTTAACTAGCAAAGACACAAATCATTTTAAACGAGGTTCTTTAAGGCATTAACATTGCTTTGTTCAACGTGGTTCTAGAGACATTAAATCAAAGTGTTCGAAAATTTCATATACAAATAACAACTTTACGTTAATTAGTTAAAATTTGATATAAAAAAGTTTTCCTAATACGAGTTTAGCTCGCTGTTATGATCAAACGTATAGCACGTATTAAGTATTTTAACATCGATTTTGTGAAAATTACTCTCTCTGCTCTGTTAATCGTTTAACGGAAATTTTCCAAAAATTTGTAATCATTTGACCTTCAACTCTCATTGCCACAGCATTTGAAGAGCAAATGTTTTCTGATACCTTCTGCTAGTACTCGACCCAAAAAATGACTTTTTGAACAAAATTATTTGGAGCGATTAGACAAATTTCTGCTTAAGTAAAGAAGCAAAAGTGCGGCGTCTGGGACTGAGAAAACCCAAACCCTTAACTAAACAAGTTCGTTAATTACAAAATAATCAGTGACAGTTTGGTGTAACTTTTGCATTGACCGTGAAATTGTCCCATACATTTTCGAAAATGCCGCTAATTCGTCCGTTATCGAACGATATTCACTAACTTTTTTTAACCTATAACTGATACTATGGACACATTGCTAAGATTTGATGCCGCACAGTTGTGTGAAAGAATGGCTCTAATGCCTTCTTTTTATTGGACTTTGAAAATTGCTCTATATAGGGCAAAATAAAAGCAAGATTTGGGAGGCCACTGTAGCCAAACCAAGTATTGCGAAAAACCGAAATTAGTACCGGTACTTCAAAGTGCAAAAAACAATTTTTCCGAAAACAACTTGATATAAGCTATTCATATTCGGAAGGGATATTCATCAAGTATTCATACAATACTAGTTTCATTTTCTCGCAGTACTTGATTTGGCCGCAGTGGGCGATTCAACCTCCGCTTTTTGAATGTCATATTTGACGAAGCAGAAAAACTTTTTCATATCAAATTTTACCTTATTAACAAAAATTTATGTTATATTATATATATTATATTCGTTCAAAAAAGTTTCAAAATAGTTCTATTTGAGTTTGGTTAAGGGGATTCTGTTAATTGCTGAAAAGGACTCTGTCGAACGTTTTGGTTTGTGACTTTGCTACTTATATTATATTTAATATTAATATATTATATTTAAATATAATTTCACGCCTTTACTAGATACTATACCAACAGTTCGGATTCATAAACTGAACTCTTAGAGATAATACTATGTTTTCCTGTTAAATATATGAAACTTCGGAAGTTGTTCACAGATTAAGCATGATAATTTCAAATAACTTTGAACCTTCAATCAGCTACTTTATATCAATTTAGATTATTCAGGTGCATTAGCAGTTTACATAAATTAAACATAAACAATCGATATGTAGAATAAAAATTAGGATTTAATCCCAAAATAAAATTCATTGGATTAGTTGTTATGGTCACATAAATAAAATTTAACGCAAAGTTTAATTATGAATTTTTTAATTAAAAATTAAAAAAAACCACATTACTCTTAGTTGAAATCATGGTTTTTACAAAGAAAATAATTCATCAGAAAATTTACAGTTATCCTTTTGTCTTTTCTCCCCCTACCGTCTGTGTTTAAGCGTCAGTGCTTATTGTTTTGTTTATTAAATTAATTAACAGCTTATTAAAATCTGCAGTGGGTAGAGGATTTTGCTATACTCGTCTGAAATATGGGAAATTATTATTCATATGCATCAGGAAAGGAAAAATTTTAATTCCATTGACAATTGGACAATGGAATCGCTTTAAAGCAACTATTTAACAAAAGATTTAAAAAAAAAAACACTGAAAATAACGGTAAAATTTCTCCTATGTGTGCGTGTTAGGTGGTTTTTCGTCAATATTCAACTTCAGGTAGTTCTCTCTCTCTATCTATATGAGTTTTATCTGACCTTACGGTATAATGGGAAATTTGCCATTTAATTGGCAAATATTTTATGACTTTATTTGCATAACTAACTTTATAAAGCTCAAATTTACTCTGAAAAGAAAGAAAGAAAAGATAGGCTGCAAAATTAGATTCTGTCTAAAGTGTTTTCTTAAATAAAGTGAAAATATAAATCAAGTTAGCATATGTGTGTAAGTATGTTTGTTTGTGATTGGCTTTCCCGATATAGGATTGATGATAAGGGCAAATATTGGAGATATACGAGGTAGGTGGGACAAAGCTTGTAAATTCTTAAAAATGTTTACTTTCCTTTCTCAGTGGTAACATGAGGAGATTTTCCATTAACTAATATTGAAGAAAGTCATCCATATTATATATAGCTGAACATCGCTCAATAAATTCGTAGGATCAATAATATTCTTTTTCTCTTTTGCCATTATTGTGTTCGACTTGTGATAGGGTTGCATTATCTTGGTGGTATATACTGCTGTATACTGTTATATACTATTCACCCTTTATCCCTTTTCAAAATAATGGAATGTTATACCAGACGCATCCCAAAATATGGACGCCATACTATATATATGTATATAAATATTTGCATATTACACTTTAAAAGTAAAATATATACCGAAATTTTCTAAATTGTAACATATTCACGATACATTATTAACTGAAGATTTCATAGTCACCGGGTGTAAAATATTCAGCGTAAATTGTGTCCTAAGAAAGTTATGTCTGGGGTATCTATGGATTGATTTATATATTTATGTATGCATTTGCTTGTGTAATCCTTAACGCCATGGCTTCATAAGTGTATATGAAGATATACACGTACACACGTACATCAATAAATAAATAACTCGAAGAGCCGCTTTAATAATAAATGCCAAACATTTATCGATTACGGTGAAAACAAATTGCCGCCACATGGCTACACGCGTATTTATGTGTGTGTGTACGGCACTTATTGTGCTCAAGAATCATTTGCACAAAGTACAAATCACCATCAATGCACGTGCCTCATGGCATACGTGATCAACGGATTCATTTACAATATATGTGTGGGTACAAAATGCTCCTTCGCATGAGACATGCATATGCATGCATATGCGCTCGTATATATGTTTTGTATGTTAGATGCATATTTATATAAATATGTATAAATATGTATAGATATGTTCGCATTTTTTCATGTAGATACATCTGGGAGATTTTAATATCCTTTCTACTCTCGATGACAGGAAATGCAAAAATTTACAAAGCATAACTTGAAGATCATTCAAACACACAAACATGCATAGCAAATTTTAACGTGCTACTACTACTACTACTACTACTATTGATTTGTATTTGTGAATGTTGCAATCTTTGCATGTATTTTGAAAATTCAATATTAAAGTTATTTACGAACAAGAATAGCAAAAATCAAAAGAGATGAGGAAGAACACAATATCATATGGCGGATATTGTTTTCTTTTGCGAATTTGTTCCATCGAAAACAATCTTGTTATGCAATTTCTTTGACCAGCACAAAGACGACGGACGTATAAAAAAAAGAAAACATAGTTTGTACGCCTTGCGACGAATACTGAATACCCCCGCCGAATAAGAGAAACACAAGAAATATGCAATAAGATATACATACATACCACTTACGAGCTTATCCATGCGATACTAATCTTTTCTCTCCTTAACAGATCAAGCAAAAGTAATCAATCAATGCAATGCAAGTGTACGACCTTTTTACGTATAATCGAAGGGTACTTAATGCAAACAGCACTCGTTTCCATCGTTTATGTGAGCACCTGTTTTGAAGCTTAATCTCACGGTGTACTTAAATATTGAACTATTTTCGATACATAGTAGTCTGCGTATTTCGGGCTTTGGAGTAATTTCAATGGGCCTTCGCATGTTCGCAAATCATTACGCTTTCGACGAAGATATTTAGCTGTCTTCAATTCTTAGCTAATACGAGAGCCGTCTTGACCTTGAGTTTGTAATTTAATGTCAACACTTGACTTAACTATTTCGACAAAAGGGGGGAAGATAGTGAAAAGAACGAGCCGGTTATTAATGGGCGTTACGTAACAAATTAACAAAACGAATAGAATTTTACTGTCTAGTAGAGGTTACATTCAATGGAGTGTTGGTTTTAGGGTTGATGCAGGATGTGCTACATTTCTTGTTAAAAGAAATAAACCTCAGTTTAGTAACATTTGGCTTGCGTCCTTTATTTATTTAATTTTGTTGATTTCGATTTTCCATACAATGCATTTCAATAAAGAAAGTTCTTTGGAAACTTCTAATCCTTTTTAAGAAGTTTCAGATGTTTAAAATTTGAAGTTTGTAATGAACACTTTATGTTACTGCAGTCTTCCCGTGACAGAAATGGGTTGATATTATTTGAACAACATCGCACCTAACTTGGCTTTTGAATTTTATAAATGTGATGTAATTTTGTTAAGATCATAAATTAATCGAAAAAAAAGCATAAAATGTCGTAGCTGAAGGATTATTTGAGATTTTTGTTTATAAAACTTCCGTTCGATTAGTTTTCATTTGCGAGCAATTGTAGGTGACCTTTGGCTATTTATACTTTAGTGGCATGATTTCAGTTTTTGTGCATTTGGTATTACACGGATTGTGTGGCTACGAGTATATTTCTCTGATAAAATGTCCAGTTTATTTATTAATGTGTTGAAACGAAAAATTTAACCGTTTATTGAATCGTGTATCTATCTCTAAATCTCAGATTATCGTACTGTTAGTAATGGTTGGAGTTGATAATGTTTTGCTGTAAAAAAGACGCAATTAGCATCAGTTATTCGTTTACTCGTAATATCTAAGGATTACACTTGACAAGAATTGAAAACTTAATAACTTGAGAGCAAAACTTCGCGAATATAAAACTCCTTTCAGATGGAACACTTCTTTTATGAAGTTTTTAACGAATATATCTTTGTGTTTCTAAACATTTAATTTGATAGACCCTCGCCAATGGTTATCATAAATGTACAGTTATCCTTGTGTATCTTGTTTTTGTTAGTATTACGCGATGAGTGCTCTCTATTTCTTTTTTTTTTTAAGTTTGAATGCTCTGTTGAGCTTGCTTTAGCGAAATATATATATATACAATGCTGTTGGGCAAATCTTTTAAATCAAAATTTTTGTTATTTGAATATTAATTCATTCCATCTGTTTCATGAAGGGTATGCTAACATAAAACGTAGTTAGAGAAATAAAAAAAAAAAAAATTACGAAAAAATAATAAATTTTTAAATATTTTTTTTTTTATCATTTAGTGTCTATTGATTTCCATTTTGCTTTAAATATTAATAGAATATGAAAACCAAATTTAATTAGTGAATTTGCGCTCCACGCTGTGTTGAATACCAATGAAATATTAAATAAGAATGAAAGAAGCGGCAACACCTCTCGAATGGCTCTTCGGCACATATTGACAGCACTTATGATTGACAGAAACGGTAAATATATTAGTGATCAAGTATTTATGTAAGTTTGGAGTGGTGAGTGAAGGGGGAATTATCTTTTTAAGAGCTTGACGGTCGTCCTATTACAATAGACCACACAATCGATTTCGCCCTAGAAACCATATTCCAGGGGACTAACAGGAAAATTTGTAAGCAGGCAATCGAACATGTTATGTGAAAAATTGGAATTTAGAGAGTGCTTGTGTGTCTGGATTGCTTGAAACTGTAGTTGTAATTCCAATTCAAACTTGGAAAAATTGTCGGTTTGCGGTGCTTGGTATGAAAAATCCATACCAAAGTAAATATAACTTTTTTGTGTTGTTATTTATAAAAATAAAAATCTTTTTCTCATAATCTTCTCACTTTCTAAAGTAGTGACAGTTTAATTAAACCAACTACTTCAACAACGGAACACATACCACAAAAGAATGTTAATATACAATCTCCCATTACCTACTAATGATGATGACGATAATGATGTAAAAGTTCGTCCCCATTTTATTTCTAAAAGAATTTTACTTTTTGCTTACTAAGGTATAAAAGTGACATAAATGCATTTACCCATGATTGAATTTAAAAAGTAAATATTTTATCGACATTTTTAACAAATATGACCGAGAAGAAAAATCTGTTGAAATAGTGGGTAGGATGTGTGCTGCTTTCTTTAGGTTAAAAATAAATTTATTGGTTAACGATTGAATCGTTATGAAACAGTGAGACGTAATAAACACTGCATTCAGGAAGATTCTCAATTCGATCGATCTGTCGTTTTTCTGTTGATCCGCTTGCCTCTCTTCCAATAGAATTCTCACAATTATTCGATACACTTTAGTATCGAAGCAATTTTATTCGACGCAAATTGACTCTTTGTTGAAATCGCTGGTGTCCACCTTTCAGTAAAATTTATAATCCTTAATATAGGTACCACATATCATGTATAGCTGTATCCGAATCTATAAAGTCAAACTGAAGGAATTATACGAATAATTTCGGACATTCGTGCAAATCCTTTAAACGTATACACTGGAAGAGAGAAACTCTTCCATTTTGGATTCGAATTTGCCACGAAAATTTAGAAATTACCAAAATTCTGCCACACAGGAAGCGGAAACCGAAGCTAAAGGCGATGACAATAATAAAAATGTAGTGAGATTTAGAGGGAAGATTAAGTAAAAGGAAACTAAAATTCGGGAGAAAATCTAAGGGGAAGCAAATATGCAATTCACTGCAATAAAACTGTCAAAAATTAATTCGTATGGAATTCGTTGGTAATTGCACGAAGATATAGCAATCAAGTCGACCAAATGAAAAATTTATCAAACAAACTGATATCAACGAAATTTGGCTGTTCTTTCCTCTGTTTCCTACGTTAGTTTGGATAGCGAGACAAAACATACAAACACCCAAAAGCAATAGATGTCCGTTAAAAACTAAGAAAATCAAAATAGAAGAGAATTTTAAAACAAGAGTCGTATAATTTCTACATCAGCTTGGGTAAATACTAATTTACTCGCTTTATTTCGCTTAATTGTTGAAAGTCTGATAATCGCGTAAATGACTTAAAAGAAGACGATACGTGGTATTAATATTTTTGCTTTACTGACAATATTCTATACCTGCAAAATTGCTTATGACTTAAGTCGGACGTCAATCTCCAATCTTAGGTCTGAACGTTTATTAGGAATTCATTTTTATACACAACGGTAGAGAATAATTGTGACGCGTCCACAATTAACAAAAATAGAAACCGCTTGCCTTGAAAAGTATCCAAAATTTTTATATTCTTCTTCTTCTTCATGTTACTATCCCCATCAAAATTGTCGATAATTTAACTTTTATTTGCAATTTAATGTGAGCGTTCGTACGTAATAAGTATCTAGTAATTGAATAAAACTTGTGCTAGAACGTTTTTGTCAAAGATTGTTAAACACTTTTAACAAATCATAGTTTATTAATAATGATTGTTTGAATCCTACTTTGACCAAATGTATATAGACTGTGTTACAAAGTAAATTGCAATTCCATTGTATAGTATAATATCCCTAAACCTTAATTGTGTGTACGGCGATTTTTAAATATATTCTTTAGGAAAAGTTCTAAAATGTTTGCGCTTAAAAGTGCAACTTCCATTATACAATAATAAGTATTTACGTAAATCTTTGTCTACGAAGCTTTTGATTCATGTTATGCACAATATTACGCGATGGAAAAATGTTCAAGTAACCTTCTCTCTCTCTCTCCGTCTCTCTAGCTATATCTCTCGCTTAAATATTCTTATTAATAAAATTAAAAAGGGAAGAAAATGTAATAGAATAAAAAATATTCAATGAAGTTATTAAGCATTTTAAGCATTAAAAGGAAATTTTTTTTTAGTTTTTAAAAATATATATGTATTTAAAAATATTAAAAAATAGAAAAATAGGCGACATTCCCGCGAGATGTGTTTAATTTGAGCTGGTGCAAATTGGCATCAAACAGTAAATAACTTAACTGTTCGTAACTAGAGAAGTACGTGGAAGATTTCGAAAATATTCACATTTATATGTGACCAGTGAATAGTTGAATGAAAACGTACAATTTGCGATCAAAAAAAGGGAATCGCTAAATAACATCTAGATTACATATAGTAACTTATCAAAAATATTTCTGTACTTTTTATAAAAATTTCATTTCAAAAATTTAGTAAAAAAATTGGAATGAAAAGAATGGAAATTGTTGGAATTGTACTGATTGTACTGGCTGGTGTCACATTTCTTCACCAAATAGAATTTCTCCTTCTTCTATTACTAAGGTATTGCTACTACTTTCTAGGTTTAATATAACTATACCTCAAAAAATGACCGGGTGTTCTTCTATTATGTTAAACATTTTGATCGATGATAGTCTCAGCAATTATAGCAAAGATATCTCTAGTCCTACTGTTCACAAACTTCTATTAGTTGATAAGATCTCTTCTTATACTCCTCAGACGATCCTCTTCACGAACGGATCCTTTCATAGCATTAACACTTCTTTCTCCGTAGTCTTAACAAAATTTCCTTTTCATTCTACGAAACTATAAGTCAACGTCGCTTGCCAAACAGAATTGAAGTATTTTTCGTAGAAATGGCTGCTGTTATATCAGCTATGACATGCCTCAGATCTGTGACAGGAAAAATTCTTATCTATACTGACAGTCTTAGTGTCATCAGGGCAATACGATTCAGTCGTAAGGGCATTCTTGATTACAATTTCCCTCCAATTTGTACGAAACTAATGTCAAGATACTTTGGATTCCTTCCCGTATCGGGATTGTCGGTAACGAGCGGACCAGGTTTCCACGTGAGCCTTGCGTACCAGTCTCATATATCTTTTCCGCTCTCTATTCCAAACGTAATTGCTTCGCCCTAATGGTCCATTAGCAAAGATCTTAATTTAGATCATTGAAATCGCTTGGATGTTATTTTACGGTCCGCGTCATCCCTTCCACCGTTAGATCTGATTATAATAACCTTCTTTTTCGAGCTAGTTGCATTTTCTTAACCCGCCTTAGAGTAACTGAAACTTTATTCAGAACCAAACATTACTATGATCGCACTGAACCTAACAGATGTTCTTCTTGTACCGACGTCTTTTTTATCCAAATACTCTTTTCAAAAATTGAGAGGCCTCTTGCGATGATCCTTGATTTTTCGAGGATGGACATGATCACGAGATCGCCTATTTCTCCAATTCCGTTGGAACATTGGCACCGTTTTGCTCATTTAGTTGACAAAACTTACTTCTTTACAATTTGTTCATTTCATTAATTGTTCCTACATTTATACGGGCCCGTTTTAAATCATATTTTGTAAATGTATTTGCATACATATGAATAAAAAATAAACAAATAAGTTTTCATATATTCTTTCGTATTCTCTTTCTGAGGAGGGCTTATGCTACAGCCAGCCGTTTCTGCTGCATCTATTAAAGACAGAATCGCACGTTTGCGCTCTATATGTTGCGCAATGACTGAGAAAACAGAATGATTTTCCCCTTTAAATGAACATTAAACGCAGAAAACTTTTGACAGTCAAGATTCACTTTAAGATTGTTACGGTTTTCTTACAGCAAAGTTGGCAATACTGCACAGATTAATATGTAAGAAGAAATTTGTAAAATTCGCAGATTCGTAGAGTAAAAATCGATCACAAACTAAACCTCGAGAATATGTATGTTCTTAACTTTGCTTGTCGTGTTTCATTCCTCACTGAAATACTGCCCTTTACTCTGTATTTTGCCCTTTGAAAAGTTGTCTGTTTCTCTTCGACAATATGCCAGCTGTATAGATAAGAAGAAATATTGTTTTTCTTATGTAAAACTAACAATAAATTACGCATGAGTTACGATTATTAGCAATCGGATGCATTAATATCTACGTTAATGGTGCAATGCAAGCAATAATTTATGCACAGAAAGTTTTCTTGTTTTGGTATGTGGTTCATATATAAACAAACCATAAGAGCTTTTTTAGAAAACGTTTTAGATTTCTTTCAAGACTTGATTCACATATTGATTGGCTTCTAAATTCACTAAAAGTAACAAAATTATTGCAAAACCTTTAAATAACAAATTTTTTTTTGTCAAAACACTTCTCGACGAATATGATAATTCGCTTAAAAGCTGCGCGTGGTGTTTTCCAAAGCTTGTTATAATTGAGTTTCTCGAATCAAGAGGCACTGTTGTAACCCCCTCCAAACCTACTAAAGCAACAAAAACTTTGTAAATAAATTCATATAAAACATATCTTCGCTGGAGCTGAAATAACAAATTTCGGATTTTAATTTTTCAATTTTATTAAACTTTTAATTGAATGATGAAGGAGAAGAAAAGCAAATCTTCATCGGCGTCACAATTTCGTTAAATGCTTCGCACGACTCATATGCTGTGTGCTTGAGAGAAAATGATTACTCTGTTGTCAGGAATTTCTCTGTGACATCTGTGTGGCAAAACACTCTGTCGGAAATGCGGAATTTAATGTGTAAAGATCGAATATTTTAATTCACTGTCGGCACAACAGGAACTTAAGGTTCTATAGTTCCATAAGCAAAAACTTAACAAGATTTTTTGAAACAATTAGAAGGTGGTTTGGGAGATTTCTTAGACAAAATTGTCTGGAGTTCTTCAAAATTCAAAGTTGGCTAGCATAAACTTGAAAAGGACTTGCTATACAATTAGGAAGAAGTCAAGAAACAATTTCAGTTCGATTAAATGCAATAGGAAAGATACAGAAGAAAGGATCCTAAGCTAATCGAGGTTATCTTTATAAAATTATTGATTGCAAAGTCGAATATTCCTGTTCAGAAAGTGCACCTGTGCGTTTGATGAGTTTGGAAAGGAAACATGTATTACGATCTTCTAAAGCCTTGTGAAACGTTTACACCTGAACAACTAATCAAACTAAGTGACGCGTTACCCGATAAAAAGCAAAAAATCTTTGATTGTTCTGGTGAATATTTCGGTTATTAAGCTTTGTAACGAATTATTTGAATTCTTTTAAAAAAATGCAGATTATTTCTATACCTAGTACTCTTCTGCTAAGTCAGATTTAATTGATGGATACATTATATGAAAAAATATCATTTTTGCGATTAAACTTGAACCAACAAACGGCGAATGCCTTTTAAAGCGATCAAAAACCCAAACTTCGATTTGGAAGGCCATGACGTCCGTATTTTGGGATGTAACCGGTATAATATTCGACTATCTTAAGAAAAGAACAAAGGATCAATACTGTATAGGATTGTTAAGCATTATTTACCAGTATATAGCAGTGTACAGCAGCGCAAAGCAGTATATATCAGTAAATATCAGTATGTAGCAGTACACGACACCAAACCACTGTATAGTGTCACAAGTCGATCATAACAATGGCAAAAAGACAAAGTTTACTGGCCCTACGAACTTATTGAGTGGTCTGTTATATGTATTAGCGCCCCGTTTATCTTGAAACCGTTTTAATTTTAAGTCGAGTTAATTACCGAATTAACTTAACGCCGGTTTCATTCTAGAATTGTCTCTTAGAGTATAGATAAGTAAAGTCAAATATGAATAATGATATTTTCAAGACAATAGTTGCCCTTAAGTTTACCTTAAATTTTATGTGCGTAGCAACCAAGCAAACACAAAGCAAACGAGTTTGTTTATTTACCAAGCAAGAAAGTTACATACGCCTTGAAGCGAATTTATGACATCCATCATCAACTCAATAAAACTACTAAAGTATTTTGCCTTTTGTTTTGTCAGTTGGTCAAACTGAACTTTTATGCATTGACTCTTTTTTTTCTAGCCCTAGGAACTCTTTGTGTAAAGTTTTAATTGCTTTTTCTTATAGATCACAAGTCAACTTTTAGCTTAAAGTTGATGTGTTTTTAAGAGCATTTCGTCTATTTTTGGACAAACCTGTATCTGTTGAAATACTTGCTCTAAAATAATAGAAAATTTTTCTTAATTTTTATTAGGTAGTTAAGGTAGAGTTTGCCTTCACCTTTTAGCAGAGCAACTTCAGAGCTATTTCAATCAGACTATTTGGATTCCAGGAAAATATTGCTGTTAGCAATTTTCCAATCTCTGCGAAGGAGGCGAATCTGCAGTTCTGTTTTTGTTGAAGGAAGCTTTTATAGTTTTGACTGGGCTCTAATGGTCGCCTTTGCTGAAATACTTTCTTAAAGTTCCATTTTGCCAACTGAATAAAAAGTAAAAGTCTGGGAATATTTATTTTTCCATTTGTATCTCCTTCACTTTTATAAACGTAGATAAGTTCTAACAAAAATCACACAACTATTTAAACAAGTACGCGCGCCGTGTAAATGTCATCTACTAATGCTATGCATACTTGTGAGAGCTAAAGATCTCACTTTTTTTTCATAACAAATGCACTAACAGAGCATAGTACAACAAAACTTTTTGCGTTCGTTCTTTTGTCGCTTTTATTTTATCTTTTTCTTCTCTATTTTCGTCGTCACATAAAGGGAATGCATTGATTTTATGATTTCGTTTGTAACATCTTGGGCGCCTATTGTATGAATTCGTTAGAATTTGAATATTCTCGTCTCTGGTCGCCTCTAGTCACGGTCAGCCATTAACTTCACTGAAGAATGGACTACTTAGTATTGAAAACACATCACGCCCAAGTCCACATTTTCTGAATAAATTGAAGAATATACAACTTTTTTCAACTGCAAGGTGTAAGTAAAGTTTTTTTTTTCGTTTTTTTTCTTTCTTTCTATGGAAGCTGACACGTAATAAACATTAAAATGGTGGCATATTTTATAACCGTCATTTTAACGACCTGTAACCTCTTAAGCTAAAACTAAGTCATAATTATCTTGACGGCAGTGGTTCCTTTAATGGCCTGACAGCAAATAACATAGAGGTGCACAGTTACTTGTTTGGGTGTTCTTTGCATGCCGGTGCAACGATTATTACACCATCGTTGCTTGTTTTTCTATTTTTTTTTATTTCCACGCAACTAAAATAAAGAAAAATTCTGAGAAATAAAATTAAAAGGTAAGGATTTTCTGGTCCATAACTCATTTATCTGATTGTTTGCTTGTGTGTGTGTCACCATCAAAAACCAAAGCTGAATATTCATATTATATTGTGTACGCGAACACCATACACATAAATCTCTATAAAAACAGGTTTACGTGCAGATTTAACTAAAAGGGAACGACAAACGACCAAACGACAATTTCTTCACAATAAAAAAAAAAAAAAGAAATTTTGCTTTCTGCAAACTACGCGTGTATTGCAACGGAATGCTGAGTGGAAATAAGCGAAGTATGAATACGCACATATACTTGAACACTATAACTACCTAACGTCTCGAACTGACGCATTTCAAACTGTGAGCTTCAAAAAAAAAAAAAAAATGCTTAAAAAGCTTATCATGCGTTAACATTTTTTTCTCAAATTTTAATTACATGAAAAGATCTTTAAATACTCATGCTAGACTTGGCTCTCTACCTCTTCTAAATTTCGATATGTAAACGAAATGAAGAATACGGTGCTGCTTGAGGGCGAATGAGCTTATTGAAGAAAACTATATTACTTTGGAAAGGCGGAATACGAAATGTTCACCGAAAACTAAGATATCCTATCATATTTCCGCTTAATGTAAACATGTCTAGCACACTTATTGACGAAGACGTCTATTTTTTTGGTGGAAACACAATTAAGTCTCCCATATACGATAGCTCGAGATCAATTATGAGCGGCAAAACTATACATTTAATCAGTCGCAATTTGGTGATCGTAGGTACAAAGGATGAAGAGAGCCACAATTTTCTCAGAATATTGTAAGCTCGCATTATCGCAAAATTAACATGATCCTTAACATTTAAACGAGAGTTGAGCTTAAAACCAAGACTATAAGCACATGCAGTGCTAATAAATTGGATGTCTTCATTCATCATTTTAATCGGCGGTAAAGATTGCAAATTGCAAGGAACAAATGAAGTGATAATGACTTCAGATTTGGTAGAATTTAACATTAAGCTATTTGAGTCAGACTAGAGTGCAATGCGCATTAAATCATCGTTAATACCTCGAACCAGCTCATCCACATACCTCAGCGGGCTAGAAAGATAAATTTGAGCATAACCAGCATATAATAATATCATGTGAAATAAAACATTTAATTACTTCAGGTAAACGCAAATGCTTACTAAAATTTCAGTGCTCGATTTCTTGGTCACTTTGTTTACATTATTTGCAGTTGTTATTTCTGCATGTTCTTATGTCTGCCACGCTTTTTCTTTTTTTTTTCGAAAATAAATTTGTTTCGCTTTTCTTTTTCCTTTTTTAAATAAATTGATCTTAAGGAATGTATTGTGTCAAGTATATATTCGGTGCATTGGATTTGAGAGTAAATAAGTGACAGTTATCAGAGGGGATAACAAAGCATTAGAACGTTGTGTGATTATATGCGATTTATTTATAAATTTGTGATAGAAATTCACAGTCTGACCACAATTCTTTATATATTTAGTGTTTGCACATTTTTTTAAAAAAGGAAAAAAAACTTATGTATAAACTGCCAAATTGCCAACTATGGACAACTGAATAGAAAGAATTCATAAGTAGAAATGGCGTTGCCTATTGCTATTCGACAGAAGAGAAGACCAAATCCTGACAACAACCGTTGAAAAATGACGTAATAGTTATTTAGAAGTTATACTCAACTTCCACAACGTCACGTATAGATATAAAAATTATTCTTTCTTCTCTTTTTCATATAGTGAAACGAATCTGTACTATTTGTAGTAATTGATTAAAATAAGAAACGAAATTATATTTTGTCTCCTAAAGGAGCAAAGTCGACAGTTGTATGTTGTATGTTGCATTTGATTAAGGTAATATGTTCTTGCAGTGATTCAATGAAAAATTTTTTATATACATCTCACAAGCTTCAGAAGAACGCATTTTATGCAATTAAATCAAAGCACGAAGTTCACACGAACTTATTGTCATTTTAGAATGATGGATCCGCATATTTTTTCCTTTTTATATTTAGGTTCCTATTATTTTTATTTATTTATTTATTTATTTTTTATTTATTTTTAAATGTAATTCATTGAAACAAATACGCGGATATTTGGACATATTTTGTTTAATTTAAATCAATTTTTATGTGTCAGCGTTTGCGAAACCATGACAAACCAAACAATTAATTATCAATTACACGTAATGTTTTTATGATTGCATGCGGAAATGTTTTTGCCGTTTTGAAAATTTATCTTATAATTAAACCTTAAAAAAAAAAAAAAGAAATAAAAAAAATAGTAAAAAAAAAATTAATAGATCGAAGCGAATTACAAATTTTCCGTAATTGCCTGTTTTTATATACAAGATTTTTAAATAAAAGAGAAGCAAATTTTGTGGTAACAAAAAAAAGTATTAGAGTTTAAATAAGAATCAAGTTATATTCGATTTCGTTCTAACCCCTTAGTATCCAGCACCACCACCACCACTAGTTTGTATATAATTGCTGGTTGCATATAGAATTTCAATTAGTTTATATATCAACGGTCGTGTCATGCCAGTACTAAGTAGTTGAACTATACTACTTTATAATACTATCTTATTCGTATATGGTTTTTCTGAATATACCCGTAGTTTGGTTTTTCGTTTTTTAATTGAGTTTTTAATGAAGAAAAGACATAAGATCCTACTTATTAGAACCTCTTCAATTTTGCGACCACATAACTCAGTAAATATGATTATTAGTCTTTTGGTAATAGTGCACTGGTCCATAGGGCGGTGTAACTAATTTCTTAGTTTAATCTGAGACTAACTTTATTGTTCTAAGCAAAGTTTTGAGGTCGTAATGTAATATTAAAAGAAGGCAGCCAAAGCACGTTTAGCCACTAAATTGATTTCATTCTTCATTGCGATCAAGAATAAAAATATATTATAACATACGCTTTGCTGTTACCTTAGATAGATGCCTTTGCCAAATCTAATACATTACCTTTCAGTGTACGCTCTATAATGTACACAAAGCATTAAAAAGTGTTTTATTTGCATATTATTTATTCAGTGGTGTGTTTTCTTTAATTATAATATGTGTGGAGATTTTAATGCAAAACGAAGCACGAATTTGCATATTTTCCCCTTATTTATAATATTAAAAAAAAAAAGAAAAAAACCGCACTTTTTAATAAAAGAATTTAATTTCATCGTAATGTATAAAAAGAGGCAAAAAATTTAATATTTTTGGGTCCCCAATAGTTCCACCCAATCTCCCCTCCCATCTACATACACTTTAGTATTATTTTTACATTTTCTTGTTAGAAGTACCCAAGGAACGTATGCAATGTGTACACATTCGTTAGAGTCATGCATTGCTAAGTGAGAGTATTTTGCGATTTCCCTTTGCTGGCTTCAAAACGGTGAAAAACCGTGAGATCGAATATCGGTTTCCATTGCGGGTTCAATGCAAAGTCATCTATAATTTTGCCCTAAAAGATTCTCGTCATATGTAAAATTATTATGAAAACCAATCCCTGCTTTTCATAAGTTTATTTTAGATAGTAGATGTCAGAGCTCTGTCATACCTCTTAAGGCGAACAAAGTTTTCTTAATTGTTTTCCCTTTGTCAAAAATGTATATTTGTACAAATATTTATAGTACAAATATGTTGAAAGACTAAAATGTCTCACGTACGTACGTACGTACGTACATACGAGAATTTATGCGTATTTGTATAATTCAGAATATATTAATATTTTTTAAATGATAACTCAGCGGAATATTATTGTTGTTACATTGAAGAGGTAAGATTTTTGCTGTTTTTTTTTTCGTTTTTTTTTTTTTTTGATTTATGCTTTTCTTCTTTAGTTTTAGTTTCTTTAAGGATTTTTTCTTTAACGAATTCTTCCCCATTAGTACGAAAAGTAATGTTGCTGTTAGCGGCGGATAACTTTTTGTTTACATTATCTTAACATTGCATTGCTAATGAACAAGGACACTACTCATTTAAAGAAATGGATGAACAAAGCGGATGCAGAATAGCAAGTGGCACACAACAAACATACCTGAGAGTTTTGAAAATCTTTTAAAAACAACATAAAAATTAATTAGTAGCTAGAATGTTTTGATGACGATGTGAAAATGATACATTTGCGATCATATCATGCTAGTCAAGGGGCGAGAGGGAAGCGGGGCACGGGTGAAGCTTCCTTCGTTTTAACTTGATTCACATTAAAAAAATAATAATTTTAACAAATGAGACAGACATCTGTTCACCGTACGAACGACGCCATCAAGTATCATCTTTCTCGCAAACATTAAAAACTTGAGTCGAATGCCAAACAGTATTTCTAGAATCTATTCTGAACACAGCAAGACTAAATAGAAATTTTATTGAAATGTAATAGATTTTGTTAAATTTTCAATGAACTATTCCACTCAACAAAGCTGAGTTTTTATTATATTTTCGTTTATTGCGTTGAGTGTGAATTTTCTTGCGATCGCAGAAAAGAGAAAAGTAAAAACAATAAAAATTTTCCTCAAATTAGAAAGGTTATGAACTCTTTTTCAAGCCGATTGTTGAAGGAATAAAAGTATTTATGAGATTATAGTCATTTTTTTAATAAAATATGTGATTACTGGATACGGGATAGAGTACGATACTTGCAAAGTTGTTCGTATAGCGAAGATAGCGGAGCACATACTGTTAGTCTTATGAAGATTTTACTTATATAGTCATTTTATATCCATCGCTAAAAGATGATTTGTTTTTTTCACGCTCAGGAATATCTAGGACTAAGACTCAGAACTAAACTCTCCGTCTATTTAGTCACATGTCTGCAAATACGTGCGAGACATTTACGACAGCAAAACTGTTCACGTCGAAAGAGAACGCCTACTTTAGATGGTCGCCAATGTGTACTAAACCGGCAAATCTGGCTTATCTGTTATAAAATTTCCCACTTCTTCGTTCTGATCCATTGTAAACCCATTTAAAAACCCTGGGCATCATCATGTTTAAAAGATTAATGCTTTTCCCCTAAAGATAACTGATGGATAAATAATTTTTTTTTTGTAGAGATCCTTCCGTGTGTATGTAAATAAATAAAATATTTTCCATCTGTAAATACATTTGTGTATCATCGCATGTTCACATGTTCAGTAACAGATTTTTTTGTTGTTAACCATTCGTTCATTTATAAATTGTATTCGTATTAACCCTCGGGACAAGTGATTGTATAAAAAAGTTGTACTTTTTAGACAACTAGATTACGGACAACACACACTAATATAAAACTTAGCATATCATCATAAAAATGTAAATACGTATCTAATTTACAATTTAATACATTTTTACTTTTCCCTGTCGCTTCATTGTTTGCCTAGATTAACAGAGGATTCACATTTATATTTATACAACAGAAACAAAAGCTACTAAATATTGTTCGTGCTTAGAATGCGTTACGGTCTAAGAAGAAAAAAATAAGAAAAATTTTTTATTAGCAAAGTTTGCCAGTTTGTGTTATACATTCATCTTTTACACACAACAGTTTTAAAAAGTTTTCCAGCACAAACCACGTGAATATATTTTTTTTTCTTTTTTACTATTAATGAAGTTACACGGAACAAAATATAACCTAAAGACAAACAATGGTGGTTTTTGCGTTTACCCTCCGTATTCCTGAAAAAAAAAAGAATTCTGTATACATATATCTATGTATATATGTATGTATGTGTGTACGCATGCACTTACAATATAGAAAAGAATACATTTTTACTGCTGTACGTACACAAAGGCACAAAACAGAGCAGCATAATCATGTAAAGATTAAAAAAGTTTTAACTAATATACACTTCCAAGATCATTAAGACATAGTTAAACATTATCATTCATGCGGATTATTTGCGAAAATCTCAGACGACTCTCTTGTACAAAACGAAGGTTCACAGAGAGCTAAGATATTTGTGCGCGGACATTGTGTAGGCGTTTAAAAACTTCACGCAGCAAAATACTTAGGGAACATATATTTAAGCCACAAAAAATGAGATCATTCTTAAAAATTCTTGAAAAACACTTATCAGATGAGTTTTCAATTGTTAAAGTTTATTACTATTCAAACACCGGAAAAATTGCTGAATTACTGTTTGCGAAGAGTTCTCTCAACTTATTGTCATTTCTTGTTAAAATCGAAGCACGTTTTCTTGCAAATATTAAACAAAGCTAAATCACTGGCTTAGCGCATCGCGCATGCGGAAAATGTTCGTATTGCCTATAATGGGGAGAATATTGATAAATGATGTGAACTTGAAGCGTAAGGTGCAACCTTAAATGGTTTATTCGGTATATTGGAAATAAAAGAAATAAAAAAAATTATATTCGATTTTGCCGCATACCACCTTTAACTGAAAAAACTAATTTTTAATAGATGGGCGTGGAAGATTGTTTCTATTTCTGTATGAAGAACTTTCCCATACAGACGCGAACTTTTTACGGATGTGAACTTTTTACATCTGTATGAGGAATTTTTCTATACAGATGCGAAATACCATAGGAGACAGCCAGAAAACAGACGTGCTTTCAGCTCATACTGTAGCCATGGCCTGCCATGGATCGACAATTCGATGATATCTACTCACGTATATGTGCTGACCACATACGCAAACAATATATAACACATAATATTTGCATGAAAAACACGATTAATATTATTTTATATTATTAGCACTTGTTAGCGGTTTGGTTTTATTCTACATGTGTACTAGCTTACCATTTAACATGTTTTTTTCTCTTTTTGATTTAAAAACAGATATGTGCGACTTTATCAAATTGTTGAAACCTCTAAAGCGATATCGAATACGCAGAAATATATTCGCTCCTAAATCCAACTTTCAACAACTATGAAAAGTACCACAGATAAAAACGAAGACATTATATACAAAAACAGTAGTTTTTTTTGGGTGAGTTTGTCAACCGATATATGACAACTTTGCTCCAACATAGTGAAACGAAAATAAAATTTTATATAATAATTCAGTTGGCATGACTTCATCAAATGAGTCCATTACAGTGGGAAAAACATATGATGCAAACTAGATGATAATCATATTTGTATACATTCGGCGCGTTACAAACACTTGAAATGGTTAAAACACATCCGATGGTGAGCGAAATAATTTCAATTACATGAAAACTCAACCTCGACCCGACAATTTAGCGTGATGTTCGGATATATTTAAAATAGATTTTTTTTAATATAAATTTAAATTGCATTTTGTGGGTTATCTGCAATTTCCGCATTAGCACATAATTGCGTTTTCAATTTAATTGAAATTTATTTTGTTTGTTCTAAATACTATTAATTATTCAAAAATTTTACAAACAAAAATGGAAACAACGACATTTTGCATTTTTTGGTCATTTGTTGCGTCCACCACTAAAATACTTTTCTCTGATGTCGAGGAATTCCCTTCAGAGACAAGGCAAATACTTCTTTATCTACGTGCGCTTGGATTTCCCAAAGGTGACTCAATTGACAACTTAAATATTCTGCATTCACATTACTACTTCAATTTCACACATCATGTTTGAAAATATAAGTGAATTCTAATGCAAATGAGTACTGGGGGAAACTAGAGTAATCGATACTTCGTCGGAATGATTTTCTTAATAATAATTTGCTTTTAATCGAATAAGCGGATCTCACACTTAGCAGAAACATTTTTTAAAACCCCATAATATATAGCTCCGAGTAAAACTCATTCGAACGGGGGAAGTAAAGAATGTAAATATTTATTCTAAGGGATGCGTATCCGAGATTCGTTACGAAATTATCTTATGCTTTTTTTTTTTTTTTGATAGTTCTGGTCCTGTAGAAACCTATTGCTATAATGCCGTGTATGCCACACAGTAAATGTGAATGCATCTAATGGCCATAAATATTCACTATCTGTTTAACGTACTTTACTCAATAAAAAGCAATTGTAATTAATCTTTTGATTTAATTCACACTATTTTCATTCGATAAAAGTGTTCGTGTTCATTAAAAAGAATCAAATAAATCAAATCTACTATAGGCTGCGCCACCCAAAGTAATCATATTTCAATAACTGTCTTTTTACCTAACAAATAAGTAAACGTGAGGCCTACATTTTCTGAAGTTAAAAAAGAATATTTTTAAAGTCACGAGATTCAAAATACAACTTTTACAAAAAGTCATAGAAATTTTCATAGAAATTTTCAAACGCACAAGTTTGCTCATATGTGTTGTTATTGTTTAAAATTGATGTCGTTTTTAATACCAATCGTGGGATTTACTTATAAAAAGCTTCTAACGAATAACAATATGCCTCAATATGCCTCAAATAGATGATGATTCTTTGATTTCCTGTGTCTCTTTATCTGGTTCTTTTTGAACATCAAAAGGGATGCCTCTTAAGCGATTGATTATTCTTAAAAAAAAATTATACAGCTGAAGTCGACTATTTAAGTGTTAATTGTGAGCGTATTAGAAAATCGATCGAGACCATTTTTGGACCGAACATACATGTGATACATGTGTAGCGAGCTTCCAGAAATATCTTTACCGGATTGTCGGAAAATTATAAATGAAAATATGAAAAAATAGTCGATGTTTTTTGAAGGTTATCTCAATTTTCAAACTGTTGTGGGCGTGTACGTAGGTAAATAACAACCATTCTTTAATGTTAGGTTCTTAATCGACTGAGGAATATTTCAGTTTTCCATCTTCATTTTTGCGGATGTGCCAATTTGACAAAAAAAGAAAGTGAAAATGATCACTTTTGGTAGAAGTAGGTACATGTCCTCCGCATGCAGAAATCTAGACGTGGTCGAAGAAACGTCATTATAGGTATCTTTGTAATTATTATTTATGCGATTATAGGGCTGGACATAACTCCAATGGTAAATTAATTAAGGAGATAACTCCAGTGGTAAATTAACTAAAACGTGCAGAAATATAGATATTGGTATAGAAACTTATGGTCAATATTTTTTACACGATTGAAATTTTCTGTATTGACAAAAACTTAAAACAATTTTGCATTGACGGCGAAATCGCATAAGATCACTAATACTGTATTCTTTTTATAGTACTGACACTTTACCGCGTCGAATATTATATCATGCGTATCCTAAATGAGAAAACGATAATCTTCCCCACGAACTTATTGAGTGATGTATTATTATATATACAATTCGACATGCGTTATAATCATAATTAAATCAAAACTTTTTGATTGCTTCAAATTTCCTGCGTTTATTGAATAGTAAAATTTCGATGCAAGGCTTGTTTCTCAATGAAATGTATTCAAAGTATTCAAACTATATCGAAAACAAAAACTTAAACAAATTTATATACAAAGTTATTTGAGAGAAATTTCTCATAACGTGCGTTCAATATTATTATTTATTTATTGAAAAATATTACTTTCATTGAGTTTATTTTACAGCATTTAAGAAAATTTTACATCAATGAAAAGGATATATGAGTATGTACATACGGAAAATGAAAGAAAAAAACAGTATTTAAGGAAAGCATAGATCAGTTAAATTTTCCTTAAATTTCCCTATGGCTTAGATCTAAAGCACAGTCTCATCTATAGGAATTATTCAACGGTTACGGATTTTGCTAAGTTACGCGGACAATCGACATCACAACCGCGTAACACTGCTATATGGTAAGATAGAAGTTGCATTGGAATAACGGTCAAGATGCCTTGAAGGCAGTCGACTGTTCGTGGGATCTCGAGGCTTCGCGAAGAAAACGACTTTGTCTCTACATCGCCTTCTTCGCAAATTATAATAGGGCAACCTTTCCGTGAAGTAACCTGTTGTAGAGCATTCATGCATTTCACGTAAACGGGATCGCGCAATACAATCATAAGCACGGGCATGGAATCATCAACTAAAGCCAAAGGACCATGCTTCAATTCGCCAGCCATAATTCCCTCGCTATGCATATAAGTCAATTCTTTGACTTTCTGTTAAAAATATGATAAGGAAAACGTTAAATAGATAAATGCGAATAGGAGATGAATTCATACTTACCAAGGCACCTTCTAAACAAGTGGCAAAATTATATCCACGTCCCATTATTAGTAGCGATTTATGCTGATATAGGTCTTTTGCCAATTCTTGAACTTTCGGATCTAATTTCAGAACGTCCCGAATTTGATCGGCTAATTTAGATAGCGCGTGAATAATTTCTAGACGTCTTTGCTGTAGAGACAAGCGATCCTCAGACATAACCAAAGCGAACATAACTAATGATATGAATTGTGATGTGTAAGCTTTAGTCGAAGCGACACCTATCTCGGGGCCGGCATTAATATGTACCCCACAATGTGATTCGCGACATATGCTACTTCCGACTGTATTCGTAATACCCACAATTAAAGCGCCTCGTTGCTTGCAATAACGTAGCGCCATTAAGCTGTCGGCGGTTTCGCCAGACTGAGAGATGAAGAAGCAGACATCGTCCCGAAAAATAGGCGTGTTACGATCCAAAAAGTCAGAGGCTAGTTCGACCATTACAGGTAATTCTGTAAGCTCTTCGAGTAATTGACGAGTCGCCACGGCACTATGATACGAAGTACCGCAACCGATCAACATTAAACGACGGCAACGTTTAATTTCGGGTATATAATCCTTTATCCCGCCTAAAACCACCGTCTTAGAATCGAAGCGCATTCGGCCACGCATGGTATTCACCACAGACTCAGGTTGTTCAAAAATTTCCTTCAACATAAAATAATCGTAGTTGCCTTTCATTATTTGTTGAATTTCCATTTTTAAAGTCGTGATTTCACGAGCATGTGGATCATCGGTACACTTTCTTAAACGATGAATGCTCAGCGCTCCATCGCGCACTGCAGCCACGTCATCATCCTATCATTACGAAGAACAATGATTAAACATACATAAATATGAGCTGGAGCAAGTCGATATATTACAGTCAAACAAAGCCGACCATTAAATATCCCAGACCCCTTTGGCTAGTATCTTCTTCTTGTTTATTTACTTTCGTGATAAAATATCAAAAATTGTACTCTGTTTCAATGTTGAGGCTTGCTCTTCATGGAAGTTCTTATAGGAAAAAAGGCTTAAATCGTGAACTGGCGTAGTCCAAATTTAGAAAATTTAATTTTTCAGGTCGAAGGTCTTATTCTCCAACAGTTTATCTCATAAAGTAGGCTTTATTGTCATAAAAAGCATATTTTTCACGAGATTTCTTATATGGGGTGGACTCTAAAAAATAGGCCTACATGGTCTAAATTTAGTTCAGTTAATTTTTATGTCAAATCACTCTCAGACACCCATTTGAGTCGTAAGATGTTAAAAAACATTTTTACCATATAAAGGCTTGCTTTTCGTGGAATAGGTTATAGGCAAGGTGGTTTAAAAAATATCCGATCCAAATTTTGTCACATTTATTTTATATACTAAAATATGAGTTTCTATCGATTTTCGTCGAAAAATAGTAGAAATTTCAACTTTTGTCATGTAAAACACTTTTTAAATGGGACTTTACACGGAGAATGCTACTAGAAATAGTACGATCAAATCCATTTTCAATAGCGTTCGCTCTTGAGTCAAGGCCCGTCAGTGCAATAAATTTCATTACAATATCTTAAAAATTATCGCCTGTGTGAGCAGATATCGGACAAACGGATAGACGGACAGAAAGACGGCCAGACAAGCTTAGGCGATTTGGAATCGATCGGAATAACAAAAGATGAGTCAATCTTAAGCCTTTGTGAGCGGTGCTCAAAGTTAATATAGTCTTTACCACAAGTAGTGTAGAGTATAAAAATATTAAAACTTTTAAGATAAACCAATTGGAGAGAAACTTTGCTTAAACGACTATAAACAAAATATTATTCTTTATTTTGTCCTGTGACATAATATTTACCTCTAGATATATAACCCGATTTGTGTGCTCTATTACAGCCGAAGCATCAGAGGCAAAGAAGTATTCCACTTCCCTTTCTTCTAGTGGCATAAATTCCGAAGTACTCTCGGAACGTGGCAACACTGATAAATCATGATTATGTCCATGTGGACGATGTTCTTTTCAGTTAATATTTCGTTCATTCATATTCAAGCAATTGTTTGTTGTCACAGTTTTGATGAATATTTTGTCCACAGCCCCGCAATAAGGATGTTGATGATATTAAATGATAATGATGATGAACGGTGACGGTGACGGTATTCATAGCGGTAATAATAAGCAAATAAGCCAACAATTTTAGACAATTGCGTGTTTGTTGTTTTTATATGCATGTAATTATATGTAATACATATATATATGTAATCCATATATACATATATATATCCATATATATATATATATATATATATATATATATGCATATACATATGTTTTGTTTATATTTCATTTAGCATTTGAACCATTATAGTGCACGCATTACGGCGATTGATACAAAAACAAAATAAATTCGATAAATGCGTTGCGTTAATTGCCGTTTTGACCATCGTGCAATCAGAGACAAGTATATTCAATGATCCGTTTGATAATCAAATTAAAATGATAAATTATCATACAGATAGACTAGATAGAATGAATTTGCTTCTTTTTTTTTTTGTTTTGCATATATTTTTGACTGCAATATTTTGTTATTTAAATTTAATTTATTACTATGTATATAAATATATAACTAAACCAATCCGAGAATTAAATGATTGCTTAGCAACATATTGTTTCCATTAGTGAGTTGAATAAATTGTGAAAGTTAATGGCGTTAAAGTAGTGATTAGCTGTGCAAAAAGCCCGCGTAGTAGTAGTAGTAGTTTTTATAGTAAAACGTATAACATCGATTCTTCTAATAAAAAAAAAAAAAAGAAAAACGAATACTTTTATAACATGCACATACGCGCACATGCTGTGGAAATGCGGGCGGAAAACCAAAATGGTTTCGATTTTTCATTAAGTTCAACAAATTTGTTGTAATATTTGCGGTAGATACTATTGCTAACTAAAGTATTGCAAAAAGTCCATGTATCAGCTTATGACCCACATATAAATGTAACAATTTCTATAGATCGGCATACTAGTATATTCAAGCACATGCTTATATTTATTTTTACACTCATCACCGTAAAGTAGAAGTATGTTCATTTTATCATATTGTTTGCAACAACCAAAAAAAAAAACGCGGCTCCTGAAACCCTTTAGAATATACATAATCTTGATTCGTATTAAATTTAGAATCGATTGAAGCTGTGGCTGTGTGTGTCTGTCCGTGTATGGCTTGTGGTAAACCTGAAATATCGATTTCAAATTTACTAAAAAGATTAGAAGTGTTTGCATACAGATCTTCTTGCAGGGTTTTTTTGCTTCCTAATCAAAAACTGTATCGGAATTTAGCTTTTTTTTCGAATATTTTTGTTTTTTTCTTTTTTGATGATGGTGATGGAAGCAAAAGAATCGGTCACAGTCGAATATAAGTTACATACTTGCTAAGTTTGTATACACTTCTATATCTACGGCTATATACGCTTTTTGCGAGACCTGTACTTGGGGCTTTTATCTGAATGTAGAAAATCTGTTTAATGAAGTATTATACAAAAACACGGTTGTAAATAAATCTTTTTTTTTCGAACTTTTTCCATCATATCTTGACTCGTAAAATAAGTTTAAAATAAATTAAATCGATACAACTATTTTCCAATAATTTTCATATAGAATACAGGTAGAATCACGCGTTTATGAGATTTATTTATTACTTACTATTAATGGATTTTGATCCAAAAAAAAAGATTAATAAATAAATAAAAATCTGAGAATGTGATTCATATTTTCAGACACCACTACATTGCTATCGTGCTAGAATGCTAGAGTGCAACTAATCCCCAATTTGTAAAGAAAGAAAACTTTGTGTCTCATTTTTATGGACAACAAAATAAAGCATAGCATAGGAGAAGCCTAAACTATTCACATAAATTGTAGTGTTTCTTGACTATTTGCGAAATTTCAAATGTTATGTATGTATAAGAAAAATAAATTTAAAATGATCCTATACACGTATGACTTCAGTTTGTGTTCGACTTTAAAAGAATTTTTTTTCAATTTTGTTATTTAAAGCTTTCAGTAATTATTCTTCCTTCGAAATCGTTCTCTGTATCGTTTCTTTATTACGTCGATACTACTTTCAGTACAACAAAACTCGATTAATCACGTAGTTTGCTTTCATATACATATGCAAGCATCTACCTTCCGGATATTAAATAGATACGACAAGACTAGTATACCTTTTTCAATGATGATGGTATTGCGTACGTGAATTCTGTTTTAAAGAAACAGGATAAAGGATAGCGCAATAATGGCAATAATGAATCGATGAGTACAAGGGCACAAGGACACAAGTAAAAATGATTAACTGTGAAAGGGAAACTAAATTAAGAAATAGAAATAGGATGAAGCGATAATAGATTATAAATAACTTATCGTTGTGGTTCGTGGAAATTATAGCCGCGGGGAGCTATGCCTCACATTTTTCAACTCCGTTTACGTCCTTGATAAGCGTAAATAGTGAGGTTTATTTCGTGACACACACATTCGTTCATCTCTTTACTTATATTTTTGTTACAACTATGGGAATCTTCTTAAAGTTCTTTTATTATTTGATGTTGTGTTTTGATTTATGTTTCGCGTTGCTTAACTAAACTGAAATTTAATTAATGTGAGTAAAAATTAGTTATATTCGTTTCCCGACACATAGCTTTAGCGGTATCTTGTAGTGGAAAAAAACTAGATGTAGACAGACTTCCTAAAAAATTAGTCTTTCTATTCCGAATAACATAAGAACTTGACAATAGTGGAAGGATATGTGGAAGCTTTCTTATAACATTTTTATGAAATATGATGCAGTCCAATTAAATGCGTCTTTTTGACAGCCATACGAAATCAGTCTATATCTGAATCCGAATGTAGATTATCATATGGATCATTAAGGTTCACATCAAGCATACTGAAGATTCACATATTGATTAGTTTATAGAAAACAAAAAGTTATCGTTTAGTTCCCTTTTAAAGGATAAGCACTTTTGCTTCCTATTTTTATTTTTATCAAATACTTCCATTCATCATGGCAACCCATGTCTTTTTCAAATGAGTAAACTTCTACTCTTAGCAGAAACAGCACTTATTTACTTATTTGTATCAGGCCGCGAAATTTGTGCAATATACGGCCCCAACACATTCTCAAAATACTATCAAAAACAAAATTGCAATCAGTTGATGTGATTACTTTTATTGTTTATAGTATACGTGAACATAAATTTCGGGTCTATGTAGATTATGCAATAATTAAGAGAGCATTATCTACATTTAAACAGTTTCAATTCCATAATTCTCTCAGTAAATTGTAAAAGTTTTTTGCGACCAGTTTTCATGCAACCAAATGTGGCCAAACAATAGAAATAAAATTTATTGCTTTTGAAATACATTTAAAATGAATAAATTTAAATGTGTACGGGTAGATAAATAGGTAGGGAATCGAACAGGTAGATTAGATAGCCCAGAAAGTATACAGCTTTCAAGAAATTAATACTCACACGTACTATTTGAATTGCAAATTCGAGCCCCCTGTTCAGTATCAGGTTAAGTGTAGACTTTAAATGAAAAAAAAAAAAAAAAAATGAAATTCTTTAGTTTTCGTAAACTTGTCTGCATTCGTAAAAGGTCTTCGGTTTTTCATATATCGGATATTACTTTTTATTTTTCAATTATTTTTATCTATATAAATGTCCCGCTTTGTTCAATTAATCGAAATAGTATTAACGAGAGAGTGTCATTTTACCGGATCTTAGCTATGCATGTGTAAATCGCTGTGCAATTATTTTGTGTGTGCTTAAATGTAGGTTATGTTTGTGTGTGTGTAAGTGTCTCTGTAACCATTACCCCACCAACACTTATTTGAGAAAAGCTATGTCTACATAGCTTTTAATAACAAAACTGAATAAAAAATATTTGCAAGTATTTTATGATAATTGATTATTACCTTGTGGTTTACCTGGTTCGTTGTCTTTATAAACGTTTTTATAAGATTTGGAAATGAAAAATTTGTGTAAAAAGAAGAAAAAGATAAGAAAACGGAAAATATTTTAAATCACTGATAGCACAAACAGAATATATGATATGTTGCACGTCAAAATCTACATCCTTCACCATGATATCATAAACGAGAGTAAATAATGGACTATATACTGTCTGAGTTTTTCAACGAAGTCACTAAAAATTTTTTATTAAATGCGATGTGAAAAACTATGATTAAATTTCTTAAATTATATTATATATACCAATCAACCGTTTATCATTTATTAAATTTCATACGATTTTTTAATGATTTTTTTTAAATTTTTCCTTTTAATTTTTATATGCCCAACAAGCAGCACTTAAGTACAAGCACAAGAGAATGCAAGATTTCTTAGTCCATACAATTTAGTTAATCATGTCTTTCGGAATTTCGTGTAAAAAAAAAATAAATTGAGTTAAAATATTTTTTTTACTATTTTCAGGAATTTTAGTTAAGAATTCAAGAAAACAGAACCGATATGTTTTCTCTTATTTAATCAAATTAATAATTTTTCGTAAATATACATATATTGATGCTTGAAATACTCTTTACAAAAAGTTTCCAATTTTAAAATTGCATAACTCGATATAACAACTCGCCAGCACGCAGTGGAAAATTCAATATTTTCAAAATCTGCTCTTTGCTTTCCTAGATATATTTAGACACATTAAGGCATTTTGCACTTTCTTTTAAAATCAAGTTTGAACTACTTAGACGGCATTTCGCGGAGATCCTTCAATCGAACACGACACCGTAGTACCATTTTTTATTATTTTTCCAAAATAGAAAAACAAAAAAAGTTTAATCATCTCTTCCCATACGTTTCATTTAAAAATAATTAAAAAAAAGAAAACCGATTTTTTAAGGCTATTTTTTAACCTCGTAATTACTAATAATTTGTAAAAGACCGAAAAAAATTAAAAATTACGAAATTAGTTTAACATTTAGTTGCTAATAAACTACTTACTGTCTGACATACGCTTTTGAATCGCTTCGGTAAATTACGAGAAGAAGGAAAAATCTAATTTTCGTTTGTTTTTATTGTCATATATTCTACCGTGTGCTTGCATATGTGTGGTATTTACCAATACGCTACAAAATGTGTTATATAATCAAAATTTGTTAAACACTTCTTGTTTNACTTGTTTTTGTTATGAAAAAGAAAAAAAAGGAAAAATTGAAATGAAACCCAGCCTTTTCTCTTTAAATTTTCTTAAAGTCATGAATATGTATTTATGCTAATAACCAAAAGCAGTTTTAGTTGTTTTGTTGTTATTGCTTTTTTGCTTTTGTTGTTAGTAGGCATGCATGCATTTGTGGTAAGCAATTGAAAAACAAATGCAATTAGTGGTAAGAAGTCAAGTTTTAGCAAATATTCGTAAGATACTTAGAAAAACTACCTGATTCAGTTTGTTGTTGTTGTTGTTGTTTTTCGTCTGAACGAATAAAACACCAACGTATTGTTGTTGAAAGGAATATTTTTATAAGTTGTACGTATTGCAGATAGTGTAATGTATTGATAGGAGACAATTTGCAGGTGGGTGGTTAAATGCACGGCAGATAAATGCACCGCATTTAAATGTGAGTGAAGTGGTAGCGTACGTAACAGCAACAAGAATGGTAGTAACAGTAGTAGTAGTAGTAGTAGTAGTAGAAATAATGGCAGTAGAGGTAGTAATAACAACAAAAGGAAAGAAGAAAGAAAACTCATCACGTTGGCAAGTAAATTAAGTGAGTGAATGATTGAGTATTAAGCACACAATCATTTTCGCGGAACATTAAACACAGTTTTGTAGTGCAATTTGTTCATGTTATATACACACACGTGCACGGAAATACGAGCAGTTGCATCGGTAGAGAAAGGCATACAGAGTTCAGGAAAGAATACAGGAAAGAAAAAACAAAAATAAGATAAATATAAGGATATAAATGCAAATATTCACATTTGAGCATATTTTGAGATTTCATTGGCAGGCAATAAGGTAAGAGCTACCAAAAACGCATATACACCAATATACATACATACACACATACGTGCGTACATGCATACATATATATACACACATACATCCTTACATACATACATATACTTATACATGCATGCATACATACATTCATACATACATACGCATACATATACATATGCATATAAATATACATATACGTATACATATGCATATACATATCCATATACATATATATGTATGTATATATGTATATATATTTGTACAAACACACAAAAACAGAGATTACAGCAGCCTATTGCTCACCCTTTCCATACAATATAGGTATATGATCGGTTGCTAAGCGAGTTTTAGTCTTGATACCAACTAACAGCGGTGATCCACGTCTTGAGGCAACACATTCTCCAGGAAAATGTTTGGATTTAATAGCAATAGCAAACGCACCTTCCTATTAGTTAAGATTGCTTTTGAGTACAACCATTGGAAAAAATAATGATGATGCAAAACTTACCAATTGTTGTATAGCTTGTTCCACCAATTCTCTGAAAGAATAACCTGGATGTTTTTTCCATAAATGATGCACCAATTTAGCAATAACTTCGGTATCAGTATCCGATTCGAATTCGTAGTTACGTTTCTCTAGAAAGGTCTTGACATCTTTATAATTCGTAATGATTCCATTATGGACTACAACAAAACTATTGCAATTATCAGAACGCTGGGGATGTGAATTCAATTCGCAGGGTATTCCGTGGGTAGCCCAACGTGTATGTGCAATACCTACATGTATGCTCATAGATTCATCGTATTCCTTACCGCAAAAATCTAAATTATATCGTAATAATAAATTAGTATTGAAATACCAATTAATTACGAGAGCGTAGAAAACCAACTTACTGTTAGTTATGGCATCTTCTAGCATCTTAACTTTGCCAACGCTTTTAACCATAACAATGTCTTTGCCATTAGACGAATCAATTGCTACACCAGTTGAATCATAGCCACGGTATTCCAAGCGTTTTAAGCCTTTTACTAATAAATCTAAAACTTCCGACCGTGATTTTGGTGTCAAGTAGTTAAGATAAGCGAAAATTCCTGCAGGCATACAAAAAATACTTTCAATAAATGTAAACTCTTAAGTTACGTATTAATTTTTCATATTTATACCCTACACCACTTGAATTACAGTGTATACCATCCAAAAAGACCTAAGACCGATCTTTTATTACACCGATCAGTTCAGAATTATTTTATGTTCAGCATACAGTTCCCCATTTTTGAGATTTAGTATACTGATGGTCCTTTGCCCAAGAAAGAATGCCATTGAAAAATAGACGCATCTTTTATTACAGCGGTGGGTTCAGAATTATTTTATGAATTGATTGAAGCTTGTCTATCTGTGTCAATTTTTCCATAGTGTTCAGCCTGCAGTTCTCCACTTTTGAAATTTAGTATACTGACGGGTCTGTGCCCAAAAAGGGAATGCATTGGAAATGAATATGATCGGACCACTTTTGCGACCACTCTTCATATATATAAAAGTGAGTCTTTACACGACAAAAATAACAATTTTTAATATTTTTCGATGCGAAACAGTAGAAACTTATATTCTAGTATATAAAATAAGTTTTTCTATATATATAATATGAACGTGAAAAATTTGGATTGGATAAGTCCATTTTTAGAACCATCTCCCACATATTTTGTATGGTAAAAAAGTCTAATTTTTTACATTTTATGATTTAAACGAGTCGCTAAGAGCAATTTGATATAATAATTAGTTGCATTAAATTTAGATGACGTAGGTCTATAATAAAAAATATATAAGGAATCTCATGAAAAATAACAATAAAGGTCTTCTTGCTTATAAGGACTTCCATGAAGAACATGCCTTAACAAGGTATGTTTAGTATTTTTTTTGGCGAACGTAAGTGAAGAATTGTGTTAACCAAAAAGTATTTATATTTAATTGTTTATTGTATTATTTATTGTATATTAGATATGAAAATCATTGAAAAAAGTTCAATTTAGTATAACGATAACAGTGCCTGCAATCGTCTAGAGCAATTTTCGAGAGGTCGTAATAACACCAGTAACTAAAATATAGTTTTCACATTTAAAATTTTAAAATTTTAAAATGAAAATTTTAATAAATTTAAAATGTATTTATATACAATGTATTTTAATATACAATAATAAATGCCCGATTACAACGTTTTGATTTATTTACATATTATTTAATATTTGCAAAAATGTTAAGTTTTGAGCTTCAAGCCACACTTTGTTTCAGAAGATTTATTTTTAACGTCAGGGACGCATTGACTTGCCTCTTGAAGTATATTAACTGTAAAGCATTAAGCAGAAAGACTTGTAGAAATTTATAAAAAGTTTCTCTGAGTGCTTTATTTTTGTTCACGGATACTATCACGAATGAAATAAAAACTGATATTAAAAAATTTATGAACTTGTGTTTGCCAAGTTGGCCGGTTTGCGACATTTGTGAAAAATTATTCCTAATTCATTTAATCACAATTTTTTATGTTTATTTCTCATAATTACTGTCGTTGTTTTTTTTATTTTGAAGATTTTCTTTTCAAGTTTTATTTACTATTATTTGGATTTAACTTTTTATGAAAACTTTTCCTTCAGATTCATACATAAAAAGATTTTACTTTTGATTCTGTACTACTTTATATACTTTTATAGTTTTACGATAGTTTTTGATCCTCTTTGCAAGAGAACGTCTTTCTTAAATGTAGCTTATGGAGACGTGTGTTTATGATACAACGTTACAATAACTGCATGGAAGAATACTTTTGTTGTTCTATTTTTATACCGGTTGGGTAAATTATGTTCCGGGCAGTCAGAGCGTAAATTGTGCCGAATCTTCTACCAGCTGTAAAAGTCGTGCTTTGCGACATGAACATGACGGCTAAAAGAAGATTAAGTTTCGAAGCTTGGCGACGAGTATTTCTCGGATTGTAGGAGAAAAGCTCGGGAGTAATGCTTTTATTTTAGATGACTGCTCTTCCCGATAGATCTCTGCTATTTAAATTATAATAACTCTAGTAGTATCTAGTAGTCATCTACGACTGCTTGAGGTAGCAGTTGAACAGGGAGCGCTATGAACGCAGCTGAGTAGTGCCGATACCTTTTTAAATACACAATAATCTGTAAAATAAGATGGAGGAATTTCGGTTCCCTGATGTACAGAAAATTTAAAGTGTTGTTCTACGCGGATCAGGTATCCAAATGAGGAAGCTCTTTGTACTATGTTGACTGCGTCAACAAACTTAGAGAATGCCTTGCCACCTGATCGCTGGAGCAGCCTTTCGGGAGCATCGTGGTGTTTTTTTTGTAAAGCTGGATTTATAAACCTCTCACCACAGGGAAACACTGAACTGTAAGTGTTTGCTCTGGTACCTTGGGAATTACAGATTTCTCTGAAGCCCGAAGGACGCGGACCTTCGTTTGCTGAAAATAGTCTCATGCTTAGTTGCACGATGAGGTTACGCCAGCTAGGCAGGTATCCACGATAAACCGATGATAGCAATTGTCCCAACTCCCACCCCCCCCCCAATCCCCCTTGTAAATTTTAGCTGCTTCCCTAAAACACCAAAGATCTTAAAACGCTTCAAAATACTGCATGCGTAATGATACATTTGTCGATAAACTTCAACTCGTGTGACATATAACTCATCAGGTGGTAAACATACAATATTAGGCGAACACTTGTTCTTGTCATGTAATGTGAAATAAAAACAGATGCACGTAACTTAAACGTTATTTCTGTTGCTTGCTTCCGTTTTTTCACTCCGTGTTTTTAATCCACATAAACAAAAGTCACATAAAAATTACTCTTTTAGTCGATTTATAACTGCGTGACGCAGATAAACTCACAGTCTCGTATTAATCACACAGTATGCCCAATTCCTCTTGTAACCGATATTTATATCGAAGTGTTATAAACAGCATAAGAAAATTTCTTTAAGATAATAAACTGATGACAAAATTTAAAAAATTCTTTTGCCAAAAATTGAAAACTAAAACATTTTGAATTTAGATTCAAACTGTGTACTTACGTACATTTATTTAATCGCGCACATAAAAAATAAATTCATTATCGATTTGCTCTACATTGAAGCATCGCACACAAAATTTAAACTTTAAACTAAATCGTTACAATAGAATACTGGACACAAGAAAAAAAATTGAAAATTAAATGGAACGAAATGAAAACATTATCCAAATGACTTGCGAACAATAATAATTCGAAATTGGTTTGCAATCAGTACTATTTTTTTGTAAGTTCTTTTTTCCCTGCGATATTGTTCTGCATATTTTTTTAAGTAAATGCAATCTATTCGATGTTCTCGCATTTGTATAAAATGAATAAAGAGCGAACGTCAGGAGATAAAAATATATTTTTGCACGTTTCGTTTGTGCTCGACTCAAGCATATCCTCTGCTTAGGCACTGTTATTAATGTACAACTGACAATAGTTGTTTAAATACAGATTATCATAGTAATGACTGAACGCAAGCTATACAAAGATTTTAATCTAAATATTCATTTTCATTTAACGCACCAATCAGTAAGTTCGTAGGATCAATCATTTTGCCATAGTTGTGGCGAACTTGTAGCACAGCGCCGTATGTTATTATAGGCTGCTACATACTGTTGTAGACTGTTATGTACTATTGACACTTTGTTCCTTTGCAAGATAGCCGGTGCACGCTGTGCTAGGCGTAGACTCCTTACTCTTCGTAGCTGAATTTGTGTTTGTAATCGCTTTCGACGGCTTTTTAACCGGTTGCTTTCTACTTGGCCTGCTGGCACTTTGATTCTGGAGTGTAGTAGCGAGTCGTTGTTCTGTCCATCGTAACATATCGCATGAAAAAATCATTTTTATTTCGCCTAAAATTGCTCCAAACAGCTCTCTGAATCATCAAGAAGTTCCTATATTTGTTCAAACGCGGTACACATTTTGAAAATAGTAAACCTACTGCCTTCGGATATCATTAAGGTGTCAATTATCTTATGCAACTTTACTTTTCGATCTTTCAAAACTATTTAATGCAACGTTTTTTATGTTTTCCGCAACAACTTGCCAGCGCTAACTAGAGCGTTTAGCATCCTTTGTAATCGTACGACCCTATTACGACCCAGTAAACTACTTAACAAATTGCTATTTTCGACGAAGCAGATTTGCCGCAAAGCTTTGCTGTCAGCCCTACTCTGAGTTTTGAATGTTTTGCTCGATTCCCGAAAAACCAATGCTTTATCAACACATAAATCTAAGGTTTCCGTCGTTTCGAAAGTTACAAGGAAAGCATCATTGAAAAAACCGTAACTTGTGTGTAAATTGATAGTCGGAATGTCATGAAATTTTGATACATTTCGCGCTATGTAAAAATCATATGGATTCATCAATACTAGCAATATCTGTATGTCATCCTATATACTTATTGAGTGATGTATTATTTTCGTTACTACTCAACCAAGTTGACGCGCAGAAATTTTTTTATAAGATTATAGCGCTAGAAATCTGAAAAAGATATTCTATTAATTATGCTTTTATATGAACGACTTTTTCTCTTATTGATGAAATTGAGAAAATTCAAATCATTAGCCTTCGATGACCGACAAAAGATGATCTACAAATAATTCAAGTCTGCGTAATATCATACGCATCATATGCACAACTCTCCACTATTGATCGAAACTTTTCAGAGACTCACAATTTTCCGCTTGTCATGTACAACATACTTGCAAACTGCATCCTCTTATTACTCTACCTTCAATTTCATTAACATAACAATATCTATTATTATTCGTCTTTTTCCTGTCAAGAAAACATTTTTTCAACCCATCGATGATTGTTTTAAACGCAAAATATTTTCTTTTAACATCAGTTTAACAATATTGCACTACATTTTAACTATGCCCTCTCTATGTAAACATTATTTTGGATAAGTAAGCAGAAAATATTTTTCAAACTAAAGAAAACTTTTTACTCTCAAGTATATATACACAGAAAAATGTCATACGAGCAATTTAGTTGCGCATAATCAAAAATAAGTCAGTCAGAGATTTTTGGCATTTAAATCTTGATACTCAGTTGTAAACTTATATATATATATATGTATATATATATATATGTATATATATATATGTATATATATATATATATGTATATATACATGTATGTATATATATATATATATATGTATTTACTTCATGAATTTAAAAGTTTTCCATAAAAAAAAAATAACAACACGCAAGCACAAGCACAAGCACTTTCAATAACACACAAAACAGGTAATTTTTGTTTATGATAAGGCATAAGACCACACAAGCCCTGAAAATGGCACACAATCAAATCCAAAAACCTTTCGTACTCTCGAACCATTTTACATTTACATTCAATGCAAACAGTTGAACGGACCGACAAATACACCGATAAAAGAATAAGATGTAAACGTGCTTAGAAGTTAAAGGAAGAAAAAAAAAACTCAATTTAAAGAAATCTAGTAATTGTGACACAAATGCTGGGCATGAAGTGACAACACCCACAGCACCCAAACGAATAGCGAAAACCACAATCAGGTTTTGTTAACTTTTTCTTTTCGTATGATTTCTTATGTTGATTTACTCACAAACATGGAATTACAGGTTTTGAGTTTTTACGAAATCCATGTCGTACACTTTTAATTCGACATTTATTCGAAGTAACAACATAAGCAGAACATTTTGGTTGTTGCTACTGCTGCTGCTGCGACTGATACGTATAGCTGTAGCTAAGGAAAATCTACGAACTTTATTAAAGGCATGTAACGCAAAGAAATTTGCGGTGAATATATATTTTTGATCGAAATGAACACAATGATCTATATATATTTATACGGATTGCGATTACGTTGCGAAGTTCGAGAATTAGTCAGGTCGGTTAGCAATTAGCAAGACTACGATAAGCAAAAAACTGCCTAAGTTTTGTTTCTGTAATTGATTTTCCATTGCTCCATTTTTAAGTGCATCCATATTTTATAATTTAGATATAAACACACAGTACGGATACAAATATATTTTACGTCATTGTGTTTTATTAACTTTTCTCGCTTTCATATAAACAAAAAATACTTTTTTTCTGTTGTAACTTTACTTTAACTTTAATTCTCATAAAGAGCAGTAGACTTCAAAAGTTCGTTTCGAATCGAATGTATTTTCTTGTATTTTTGTTCGCACGTACGTCTCTACATGCTTACCTACATAAACGTCCATACATACAAAAGACGAAATTGATTATATACCCATTTCAACTGTAAATGTGTAAACGTGCCGATGATAAAAATTAACAAATATCGGCATTCCATACATAGACGTAATAGGAAGAGTATCCACACTAATAAAGTATTCAATATATAATAAAGTAGACATTAAAAAAATTCAAAATTTAAGACTAGGAGGAGGGAGTACCTTTTGAAGCATTTTATCCTGCAAATTGGAAGAAACCATTCATGATTATATATTATATATAACATGTATTAAATTGGCCCAAATATATGGATTTCGTTACAATGTGAACCGCACTCTTGCCCTAAACGGAATAAAAAAAATATTTATTTAGGGACCCATTATGAGCACCATTTGTTTGGCAGTCGTGTACATAAAAGAAAATAAATTTAGAAGCAGAACTAGTAAAGAATTTCTAAACGTTAGATGGGTACTTAAGTGTGAATCCAGATACAAACGAATAAAAGGGAATCTTTTTCCAAATACTTAAATATTTCTAATCATTATTTTTTAAATTCATTGTTAATAGTCAGAATTCTATTGATTACGTCCCACGTTCTGATAATGCTCATATGAGACCACAATATCTTTTCGAAGCGAAATTCGTCCGCGCGCGTATCCAATACTTTATAAATATTTGATTCAGTTTAGAGAGTATTCATTCCATACCTCTTGGTGGTTTTTTCCTAGATTTCGAGGATCGTTTCGATTTATTTAAATAATAAAAAAAAAAAAAGGAACAGAAACTTGTGGTACAATTTCCATAATTAAATAAAAGCTAATCCCAAATCAATACTATTGTGTTATTGGATAACTTACAGTGCAACCATACATGCATGCATAGGCATTATGCGGCAGCCAATCGTTAATTATTTTCCTAAATTAACTCTGAATAGTTAACGACGAATCACGGCAACCGCTTTGTCTTAAAATTCTTTTATAATTTTTAGTTTTTTATTCATCAAATATTTTTTCCAATTCATTACCCTCGCAATCTCAGAGATTTGATTGCCTATGCAATGATTCACAACGTTGCATACATATATACTTACCACACATAATAATAATTATTGTTATAACGCTGTGTTGATTTTACAGTTACTTCGCTTATGTTTGTGTATACAAATCACACAACCACTGTTGTTCGTTTCAGTTAAATGCTTCGTTGTCGTTTTTTCTCCACAATATCTGTGAACAAAAGAAAATTTTTTTTTTGTATACTGAAAATCAATATAATATCTGGTAAGTACTAATGAATAAAAAATATTATTTTATTCAGCTTTACATGCATACATAATAAAGAATCAAATGAACGAGTGGTTTACGTAAAATATATATTAACACACGTACGCATCTGCAATGCAGGAAAAAAATAATTGTTAATTTTAAATTCTTCTCTTTAATAAGAGGGGATCATAATATTATTCCTCAAATGCAGCTAACTTCATATTAAGAAGATCTAAGTACTTTTCATTGAATATGCTCTTTTGCCTTTCCGAAGATGTATGAAACCTACTAACGCATAAAGTTGAAGTGTACAAAGAATAGCTAAATAAATGAGACATTTTTCGTAGCTATGGAATCGACAGATTTTATTTAAAAAAATAAAAGGATTTGAAAATGCAAAATTCGGAATTGAAATTGAAAATATTATTGATTTTTCGAAACCACAATTGATAAAGAACTATGAACGGTGCTTATGCACTTCACTTTACAAACTTCATATTGTCCATTTTAGTTTCGAGATTACCGCCAAAAATTGACGTTTATGATCAGGGTTAATTAATTAATCTATAGAGTTCACATAATGCAGGTCAAATGGTAACGTTTGTGGTGTTAAGAATTCAACCTGTTAAAAATATAAATGTTCTACTGAAAATAACGATACTTTGTGTGTATTAGATTGACAAAGTTTTTATGAGACTGACATTACAGTTACCGTCAATGAAGAACGCTAGGGACATATGATTACTGACTTTTCTATGCATGAATTAAATAATTTCGAGTTGAACGTTATGTGGTTTCATGCCATAAATCTCGTGGCACAATCAATTAATTGAGGAAAAGTTCAATGAACCTGTAATCTTCAAAAATGCCGATGTGAACTAGCTAGCAAGGTCATGCGATACAGATCCATTGGACTTTTCTTTTTGTGGATATGTTGAGTCAGTAGTATATTCCAAAACGCTACAAATACTCAGTTAAAACCAAAATTTATATTATTGGTGTCTTTTTTTAAGTGCAAATCCATATGGAAAACTTGGCTAGAAATTGCTGTTCCAAAATCGAATGTTTAGAAAAGTCGCGAGACCGGTCGTTTGCATCCATATGAATTTAAAGTAAAAAAACATCATTTTTGATATCCTTTATATGATTTTGCTTTTATTCCAAATTAAAAAAAAACTCTTATTTAGTCCGCCTATAAACACGCGAGACACTGAGGCACTTTTGTTTTATTTCATACCTACTCAATAAATTGCATACGAAAGTTGAACTGGTATTAGTGCAGGTCTGATAATGACCTTTAAAATAAATTCTGTCTACGTATCACTCTAACGTTTTCCTTAATTTGACGCATATCAGCTCATTGCAAATATTTACCAGAATACGTCAAATGTCATTGATGAGATTATTTTGCAATTTAAAATTGTTCCCAAGGCTATCTGAGTTTTTTTCCGTAATTTGCATTTTAATGGACACTCGTTCTTAGCATATATTGAAATACAACAAATATTAAAACGAAAAATAGCCGCACGTAATATCTACTGAGAAATGAGAACAAAACAGTCACGTGGTCTATATATGAATCAGTTCCTTCCCTCTCCTACTCTCTCAAAAACAAATCATAGGAGAATCTAAACATTTATAGACATATATAGCAGCCAAGAGAACCAAGCCCTGAGTGCACAAAGGAGAACAATAAATAATAGGAAGAGGAGTAGTGAGAAAGAACGTTTGTCTTTAATCTAGGAAGACTGAAGTACTCTGTTAATTGTAAGCACGATTGAGACTCTAACTCGAAATTGTTTCTGATGAATATTTTTTCAAAATTTATGATCGTTTTCTCGGAAAAACTGTTAAGGAAGATATAAGACTAAGATATATATAATATATAAAGATATAAAGACTAAGTTTCAATTTTCTCTCTGAACTTTTCTGACAGTGGGAACTCTAACGAAATGCTGTGTATTAACGACGGACGATGAGAAAGTTACATCGGCTGAGAACAGCGCTACGGATTAAGAATGTGTATGCCAACGACGGGTATCCGACAGATTTCCTTATACTCAGCACAGTTATTATAATTATAGACTAACGTAATGCATTGAAATATGTCTTGTAAGTCACCATCAAGTATGAATATTAATAAATTTGGATGCGATTAGCACTCATAGTTCCTCATAGTTTTTTCTTATCTTTTTCTTATCAAGTTATATTCGAAAATGGTCCAAAATTGCTGAAGATGTTCACCCAAATTCCTTATTTATAAATAGAGCGGATTATGCAAGTATGGTTTTTAGATATATGGATCTCCCAAACTATAGTATAATACAATATTCATCGATTATCTTGAAATGGGTAAAGGATTAATAGTATATAACAGTATATAGCAGTACATAACAACAGCGTAACACACCGTGTCGCTAGTTAATCACAACAATAGCAAAATGACGAGCAAATATTAGTGATTTTACGAACTTATTGAGTGGATCAAAAGTGTGTACTGGCCATTGGGTGATCATAAAATATTCACCAAACCGAATACCATTGATATCTCTTGTTTTTTAAGGGCACTGAACAACCATTATATCTCAATCTTTCATCGTTAATGTAAACATAAATTTTTTTTGGCTCTTTTCACGTATTTCTTCAGGAAGTCAATGATCAAAAGCAATTTTTCTTCAAATGTCCAAATGGCTGACTTACAAAAGTACAAGAGAAACCACTATAGTCAATTACAGCATACGAGCACTAATGTATTGGTTAATTTTCTTACACCTCAGCAGTGGTGGAAAACATTATTGTTGATTTCCCTAAAGTGTTTACAAGCGTATCTTTTATAATTAAACAAATACCAAAACGTTTAATTAATATCCAGTCGGCAGAAGTGCATTTGTTTACTGTTTCACTTCTGATACATGCTAAGTACATAACGATGAAAGCACAAAGGAACATGAGTACAATTCTTACATGCGTTGATGATTATGAACGTAAGCGCTTGTATCTTAAATTGAACGCTTAAGAGGCAAGTTCCGCAACCAAATGTGAATTTCTTTGATGAACATTTTTGAAGTCGAAGATAATAATTTTTTGCAAACTAGTTAACTTTATGCAAACGTTCGACGTTCAATCATACATCGTATTACATGTAATTTGAAATATTTTAGTGACCAAAGCTGGCCAATACAAATTTCTATATCATATTTTCATTTTTATTTTTAACAAAAGGCAAACTTCTCTATCATAAGGTTTCTCACTTAATGTTTTGTCAAGATTGCGGATCGTTGCTTTAAAAAAAAATAATTTTGAATACGAAACATAGATAAAATGTCAAACATTCGTATCACAAGTCATTATCATTCTTAATTGGAATAGTTTTTTGAATACAATTCTCGCAAGTAATTGAACAAAAGTACAAAAAAACAAGAATCATTTTATGAGCAACATGGCGCGAGAACTTCAAATTAAAAGTTATTAATTTTCTCCCCACAAATTTATTTATAGCAGCGCTGCGTTGTACAATATGTTGTAAGTTAGAACACAAGAAAGTTATTAAAATAATGAAAGAATTTAGTAAGACGCTGTGTAACAATATCGCTTATCTATTTAATTGAATCGTACTGTTACAGACAGTAGAGTTCAATGTCAATATCTGAAAGGCATCAATTATCAACTTGTCTTTATAACAGAAATATTTGCTTACACGCTCACGTCAATGTTCGAATACATCGAAGTATACTAAATGGAGTGACAAGAGTGACTAGGAAAACGGCAATGTGAAGGTTAACAAGAAGAAGAATGTAATTACTGTCGAATTTGGTCGAATTTTTTAACACACACACACATCTTGTTTTTTTTTTTCTATCTAAAAGCGAATTTTACTTATGCAGTATGAGTGAAGGGACTCGTATCTGGGCTTCATTATCCAAGTATGTTGAGAATTTTTTAAAAGATGCACCATTGGGCGCACAAGACTTTATTCAACTTATCTGTCTTCTCTCTCTCTCTCTCTCTCTCTCTCTCTCTCTCTCTCTCTCTTTTCTTTATCTCTCTCCTGTCCCCTCTCTATCTCAATCTCTCTCTCGCCCTCTCTCTCTATCTCAATCTCTCCCTCAATCACTCTCTCTCTCTCTCTCGCGCGCGCTCGCTCTCTCTCCCCCTCTCTCTCTCTTTCTTTCCCTCTCTCTGTCTCTTTCCCTTGATTCACCCGCACAAGCAATTCTTGTATTTTCAAAATACATCTTTTATCATAGATGCAATTGTATATTTACAAGTGTTAAAAGCAAATCTACTTCATCAACTTTTATAGCAAATTCAAAAGGCAAAGTAAATATTTCTGCGCTCTTGAGTTTAACACTCATCTCAATTACTTTGGCTAGCCACACAAAAAAGCTAAAACTGAAAGCAAACCGTAGTAGTATCTCACTAGCCTAAAAAGAGATATTTGTTTTGATTGCAGTTTCCGATATGTATTTTTTTTTATCAATACTAGGTCATGGTCACTTACAAATTAGCCATACTTCAAAAATACAAGAAAAAAGTGAAATTTGTTTTAAATGAAAATCTATTAAAAGGATTCATCTTCGCATTCTTTTAATAGATGTAACCAAAAAAAATTACTGCATTTAGAAAGCTAGAAATTTGACTTCTTCCGTTTAGTATATGGAAAGTTTATGTTCGTCTGTCATCGTATTACGATATCAACGTTTATTTTAATCTTTTTTTTTTTTTTTGCTTTAGAACGATCGCACGAACTAAAAACTTTTTAAAATGAATCAATTATTTTCTATATTCTCTAGGATCAGTAAGGAATAAATCTTATCAAAATTAGATATCAGAGATTCCGTTCGAATATGTAAGCATGTACGCCTCTAGATTTTTTCAAGAGTTAGAATTAGATCAACACCTGTTACGGCTTTTACTTCCTCTAATTAATTAAGTTCAAGAGATTTAACTAAATAATTAAATCGGTAGTAGCGATTAGCGGCCTATATATAAAATACGGATGCAATTAATGTGAATTAAGGACTCACACATATAGGGCAATTCCAAGGTCAGATGAAGAGTTTCAGTTTACAATCTGTTCATTGTTCAATTTGTCTATTTAAGAAGCTGATGTCCAATAAATGGAATAACTAACAGGTACGGTTCCACTTTTAAACACATTCAAAAACATTCACAAAATCTTAGTATTGAAAATGGATGAATAGTCGTGGAATTAAATCTTGTTACGAAATAGTGAATGAGTACTAAAACTTTCTCATTAATATTTATAAGCACAATTTATTTACATGCATGTATGTGTTTGCCTATATATTTAATAAAATTGTTTATTTTTAACTTTCTTTAGATGCATTTTATATTATAACTAATCGTGTGCTTTTTATTTCATACACACAATGTATGTTAAACACTTGCCTTTCACTTCTTGGCTCTGTTAGCTTAGCCGAGACCACTTGATGCACGTCTTAATTAACACTGAATTCAAAACAAAAAGTCTTGCAGACAAAATGCTTGGCTTTTATAGCAAATGCTGGTTAACAATCGATCTGTCTGACGGTAACCAACTGCAGAGTTGTTTGTGATCGTGTGGTTTGTTTTGTGTAAAGGTTCAGTCGCGGGGTACTTCAGAATGCTAAACTCAATATTATGCTTATAAAAATAACTCACACGCATACACACACACACACGCACAGGTAATATCTATAGACGTTAAACTTTAACTAACTTAGCGATGTCGAAGTACTTGCAATAAATAACCGGCCAAAAAAAGTGACTTTGCAATAACAAATATTTTATGACTCACTTTTCCATTATATAAAAGCAGAAGATCTTTTCAAAAACAAAAACCAAAAACCTTTAATTCGGCCTGAAATGGTTAATGTATAAACAAAATTAAAATAAAAAGAGAACAAACAAAATACAAAGCAACGCTATACTCGTCCCTGCCTACAGAATTCCAGTTTTTCAGCACAACAAAAACTGAAAACCGCGACCAAAGCAAGCAACTTTAACATTTAAAGTTAAGAGTAAAGAAACTGAATTCCTACGTTGTTGTTGGTTGCTATGTTGGTTGCAATGTTAATGTTGGCTTTTAATTGACTCACTACTATTTATTATTCACGTACGTACTAGTATTACTGCTTCTAGCAATTTTTCCGTTAACTGCAATAAGTTTGATTTCGACATAAATATCTAAAATTCAAGTTGTACTGAACAGGTTTTTCATTTGTATCAAACTGTAACTTTTGTTTACAACCTGTTGTCTAAACTTCATTTCATAAATCTTTAACGGATCGTTTCAACTTAATATCTAAATGCATTTTGTATACTCGAGTATTTTGTGTCTGCACTTCAAAAACTTTTCCCCTAGTTTTCCCTGATCGACGCAAAAGCTCGCGGAAAAAGTTATGATATCTATCGCAACTTACACCTCGATCCCTCTTGTCAACAAATATTTTACGTAATTTATTTATAAATATGTAAAAATATCGTCAAATATCAATTCATTTAATTTTAATAATATCAATTCATTTAATTTTAATGTTTTTACAAAATCAAAAATGTTTTCAAATAAACGGACGGAAACGGAACGGAAATTTTCTGCTTTTTATACGCGGTAGAGAATATATTAAGTTTCTGTGAATGCATATAACATCGAGCAGAAGGACACTTTTTATTATGATGAACGATTTTTCGAATCAATCGACTTAAGCTCTTCCTGTTTGTCTAATATCTGCCTAAGTATTTTTGTGCCCCCGAATTGGAATTTTTGAGATACACTGACGTCTTGACCAAGTGACGAACGCTATTGAAAATGAATTCGCTCGGACCATTTTTACGACCACCCTCCTCCATACAATTGGAATTTCTTATATTTTTAAACAAAAATCGACAGAAACTAATATGTTAGTGCATAAAATTAGTGCGAAGAATATGGATCGAGTGAAATCATTTTTAGAACCAACTTCGGTCTAATTTTTCAAATGAAAATTAAATCTTTATATGATAAAGGAGTTTAATTTTTCAATATTTTATGATGTAAATGATTTAACATAAAGATTCCGACCACATAATTCTATTTTTTCGACCCAACCACATATAAGGTTAACTAAGCCTTCATATGACAAAGACATCTAATGTTTAATATTTCGTCGTGAAAATTGATTCATAATAGTAATTTGAAATAAAAATTAATAATAAATAAATAAATTTGGATTAGATAGGTATGTTTTTTTAATCATACCACATTTTGGAACAAAAATTGTTCGAGGATAGAAAGAATTTTGGCAAAAAAAATAAATTCCCTTATTTGAGATACGCTTTACTCCCTCTTCCGTAGGGTTCCCATGAAAAACATGAGTTAGCACGAAAGCAAAATGAAATTTTTTTACGAAATATATTATTACGAAAATAAATGAAGTATTGTATTAGAGAAAATGGAGTAGATAGAATAGTTTAATGGTCGGTCTTGCCCGACTATATATTGTTTGTTTATATTTAATGTTCTATTTCTGATTTAATTATGGAAACGATTCAACAAAACCAACAAATTTTTCTTCCAGAACTGACTTTTCTTTTTTCAAAAGACCTTTATCTTTTCTATTAACTTCAAACTCTATCTGTATAGCACGGAAAAGATTTAAAACTCCATTCCTAACTTATTACGCGATAGAGTTTTCTAGTGCAAAATTAAAAAAAAGCAGATCGTGCGGAAAATTCACAAAAAGGATTTTATTACAGATATGTTCATAGGCAGCGAGCAGCGATATTTGTGAAAGCCCCCTTCGCGTTCCAAATTTTCCCCTTGTCTGTTCGTGCACATCTTGTCAACGTCATCACATAACTAAAGCAATGAAACATTAATAATTCACTGGAAATTGTACTATTAAGGTACATTTTTCTGATAAGCTGGCTTGTAGCTTATCTTGCATATAGATTACGTGTAAAGATCGACGCGAATGTGACCTTATCTTTCAACTTTTTATTAGAACTCATCGACTTATAGAATTTGAATAATGCTTAAAAAGAAAGACGGGCATCGAGAGGTGTATTAAAATTGTATCGATTAAAGTGAGAATACACATATGTATGTATGTGTATGAAATATTTTATGCATTTTTCCAAAGGCTGTAAACGCGAAACTACTATACCTTGTGGATGCAAGAAATTTCAATAAGAATTTAACTGACGTTTATGTTAACACCCCTTTATCGAATGACGAGTATTTATTAGTTTCATTTCGTTTTTAGCATGCAGATAAAAGCATGAATAAAATGTTTATATGAAACAATTAGCAAAAGATAGTGTTGGGGAATAGTAGTTTTTATTACCACTCAGTATTATTACTTATCAATAGTGAATATAAGGCAAGAGACGTTGTTTAAAAATCGTGAAATCGTGAAAATACGTGAAAGAATACAAAAATTATGTTCGCTTTCAAGCAAGTCTTTAATAAACACTAAATGCGAAGCTTTAATTAAATTCGGTTAATGAAATTAAGACCCTTCTTGTATCAAATTTTTGAATGATTCTCTGCCGAAATCTTTTGTTGGTCAGTATCCAATTACTGAAAATACATGAAAAACTTCAACTTGAATATTTGAAGAGCAAATAACGAACGGGTAGAAAAACGAGCTTAATCTGAGGGTAATAAAATCATTTAAAACTGTTTGTATTGATCGCTCTCTCTGGAAGGAATAACTATGTTCCTTAAATGACTAATACGAGCGTCAGAGTACTGAAAGAAGGAAAGAAGAAGGAGAGCGAATTAAAATACGAAAAAAGAATGGAGAAAATAAACATTTTCAAAGACTTTAACGGAAACCCTTGGGATTCGTTCATTAGAACTTGATTATTACACATTCCATTTCTCAGCAAGAGGACACAGATCATGTTTTTCAAAGCTTTCGTTCAGTTTTAGAGAAAAACGAACAGCGCTTTTTGAAGCAATTTTAGCTTCCTTTTCCTCTTCAATGGCAAAACGAAAAGTATTGTGGAACGAGTATAAAGATTATCTCACAAAAGATAGTAAATTAAGCGAAGCATATCCGTCCAATATCCTGAACACTAATTAACAGTTGTAAAGGTTTTTATTAATTGAGAGCAAGTTGACCAACTACGACCATATTTCCAACGGACTTTAAGTTGCTATTGGCAAAAATTTGTACCAAATATTCCATTGCGTTGTGGTTTGTAGGTCTGATTATATACAAATCTTTTATTTTTCCTTACGAGACTGTATCTTATCGAGAATGTGCGAAATTTTTATCCCTCTGTTTCAACTTTTGTTATTGGAGTCAACGAAATGCAGACAAACGAAACTAATTTGTTTAGAATCTTATGTCGATCAGGTGTTAAGATATTTTATGGAATTGTCTTTGCTGCCGATGTCTATGTTAACCGTTAAAACCGGAATGACCAACCTTATATCATGAATATATGAATAGATATTAAACTCGATAGTTTAGTATTCGAAGTCTATTTGAGTTAATTAATTTTTAACTTCACTTCTGTGTCGCATTAATAACTTGACAAAAACTTAAATATATAAAAATTATTAAATACAAAAACAAAAGAACCGATTAGTTGTTTATAAATATATATGCATACGTTCACATTGTATACAACTTTCCTTGTATTCAAAGGAGATTGAATAAAAGAAGAATGGATTGTCTACATAATAACTTGTATATAAAAAACAACGATAGTGGGTCAAAACAAAAAGTAGAAAAATTGTATTTTTTAACATTCACTCATTCTAGGATGTTAAAAACATTGAATTTCAGAATTGTCTGAAGAGCTTTAGAATTAAAGGCTTTTAACAAAAGAGTAATTAATAGAAAACATTTTAAGGATAAGAGCTGGTGTACCAGAGCTTCTAAAAGAGCTGTTAAACAATGAAAAACAAGACCCGGAAATTAAAATTATGAAATTCCAAAATCGGAAACCCTAGTCGTTATCGGAATTATTTATATAAAAGAGATATTATATTAAATTCTGTTTTTGTTCCTTACCTCCCTGCATGCATATCAGCGAACCAACACTCTACTTGCTAACAAAAAGCAAATCAAGTTGGAAGGTAGACGACCTTGCGTATATGAAAATTAATTTTATAACTGACTGCTGGCTGAATGTGGTTGGTTTCTTTGCAAAAAGTACTTGTCTGATTATATTAAAACTTTTTAGTTTGTTTTGTCCACAATACTGCTAGCAAAGCTAAATTATTTCTGTTATGTGTGCATGTGTGTACTATAATAGTACATCGTAAAAATGCTCCTTTTATATTGAAGCTATCTTCGAACAAAGTTTTAATGCTTATTCCCTCTCGGTGTCTCGGTGATATTTCACCGTTTTCAGTGTATCAAGTATGTTATGGCAGCTTTCTTCTGAGGCAAGGTAATGAGAAAGGCGCATCGATTGAAATAACTGCTGTTAAAGATGTCTTCATAGTATATAATTTATTTGGATTAATTGCAGAATAAAAAGAGAATTATCTCCGCAATAAAGCTAAGCGTGTTGCACAAAAGCAAATAAAACAACACGAACATCAATGTTTGGGCAGAAGACTAAATCAAGTTCCAATTTGACCGCTATATACATCGTCAAGAAGTATGTGTGGCCGAATTTAAAGCTCGACAATAGAGGAATTAATCCTGAAGTTACGAAGTTTGAATTTTACGTCACGATATTTTGATAAGTAGCCATTACAACATCGTTCGACTTTTTGTACGAGATAACGGAGAAAGAACTGCAATCACCGGCAGCAAATATAAGTATATTAGAAATATTCACGATAATTTGAGACGGACAGGTCATCAACCTCTATTTTAAAACGCTGTCTAATAAGTTTAAGAAACATTTAATGCATATACCTTGAGAAAGATAGATAGACATCCGTTTATTTATCAAACACAAAATACAGTCTCTGCTTCAATTCCCCGAGTATTTAACAACAAGAAAGAAGAATAAACCTTATCATTATATGAGAGTGTCCTTTTGGAAAAGTAACAGAATCAGGCTACAGTAATTTTTAAATGGAAAGCATTAAAAGAAACCAGAATTTAATTATTCAAATTATAGGCATATGGTACTGTAGACCAATCAAAAAATTCTTTCGTTTTGCGAAAATGCTTAGGAAAATCGACAATAATTGAATTATGCCTTAATTATAAAGTTATGTGTCCATATGTATGCTTACACTTCGGATAGCAGCAAAGCATGTTTAATAATAAATCCTAAAAGTATGTTAGCAAAAGTAAGACAAAACTCGGGTGGAAAGTACAAAATTAACGCGATTGAAAACACAGTAAGAAATAAAGACATAATGTACATTAAATCTCTCTTATCAGGAAATAAAATATTTTACCACACCAGAATGATAATATTATGCCAGAAGTTCACAAGTGAGATTAATCTAAACATAGTAGAAGCATTTCCAAATAAAAATTATTCCTTTTAATTATTAAGAAAAGAAAAGTTAATCAGAAAGTTATATTCGGTTAAGATCAAAGGTTATGAGGAATAAGTAGGAAATGTGAACAAAGTGAACAAAATGAAAAGTTGATCATTTATAATTTTATTCTTTCTACCTTTCATATAATTTATGAGCAACGAATAAAAACTCACCCGCGAGTTTCGCTTAAAGAAGCTGAGGTTCTCTCAGGGGACATATTCTTTCATCAGTCCAATGTTTCTGCAAAACTTGAAGTCGATATCGTAATGAGAGCGTCAACAAGACAGATAAACATTTGGGCGGGCTGACATGGATAGACCGAATCAGAATTTGTCGCTTATAAAGAATATATGTACACTTCATAGAGTCTCTAAAGATTTTCTCTGGTTCATATGAGAAGATGAGAGTATATCCCTATCCTTTGGTGGTGGATATACAAAAAAGAACGGAATAACTATGTTCCGTTTTGGAACAATTTACTTCACCTTGCGGCTATTTTTTGCTTTTCTAAGTGATCTTAACAATACTTTAGTAAAGTAGGAAATTTCGAATGATTCCGCCATATTCTTCACACTTCGTAGTTTATAGTTTCTAAAGTATTATGTAGACTGATCAGGGAAGCGCAAGCCTTTATTGAACAAAATGACAAATTGAAGAATAACAAAATTTCGTCTCAATATGATTTGTCTCCAAACATTCCGCGAATTCTGTACAGCTAGCATTGAACAATGCCTTAAATAAATGGTGCGTAATGCTTCGGTTCGAGTTATTATGTTATCTTTGTTGTCTTTGGTTATGAAATACCCATTATTAACCTCTACAGTTATGTGTATATAATTGTAGATATGTTTGCTATTTGTTCTATTCCTTTTTCGCGCTTTAAATCATACATTCCACCTCCTCCCCTTCGCACAATAAAACAAAATCTAATGGTTTACTTGCCTTTGTTGTGGTTGCATTTTTATTCATATGCAGAACAGTTAATCTATTGTCTAAAGTTAATATCCTGCAAAAAGTAAATCATTCCGTTGATTCTCTCCAGTCCGTCTATTGCCTTTTTGATCGTATGTTTTTATGATAGAAGAAGTCTAAGTAAATGGATACGTGTGTGCATTTATACAAAAATGGTTTTGTTCATATCATGAGCCATATGAGCAATATAATCACCATATAATTTTAAGGCAACATTTACTCAAACAATGTTGGCCAACAACAATAGAAGCAATGTTGTTGTGCTTTCCTTCAGTCGTACGATATGTCCAAAAAAGAGAGAGAAAAACAAAAAGAAACAATAAAACTTAAGCATACGAGTGTCCTTTTTGGAATGACAATAACTTTTAATTAAATTTCAAACAGTTCATGCAACGTTTTAAGAATCTACACAATTTTTTGTATGTAAGTGAAGCTAAGACATGAACAAAAGCTTAAATGTAACGGGCTTTTAAATAGTAGGGAATGAAACATTTAATATACTATGCTATCGTGTGTTGCTTAGTAACCTTAGCACCACAGACTGTCGTACATACATTAGCAGATATATAAGACTTGAATTCAATTGTGATGAAATTGCTGACTTAGGTTTCCCTAGAATAAGGATTAAATTAAACATTGAACTCTAAATCGTATGTCTAAGACTTACTTTTACTTTAATACATTTTCTGAATTCCTTTCCATATATAATAGACGATTTAATGTGAAATTAACTTTTCTGTCGTTTAAAGGAACTTACGAATTTTATAAAAAAAAAACAAGTTAATTTGCTTCAATAATACGAAATCTCTGTCGAACAAACGAAGCAAGCAAAAAATTCTGTTTATTTACTTTGCTTGAAAATTAAATATAAACATCGTCAATAACAATAACAACAACATAAATAAAACATGTAAATTAAAATTTATTAAGGAGCTTTAAATGCTTTTAACATACTTCAGTAATTTCATGCTTTTATCAAGCAAAGGAAGCATTTCTTTTTGCAAGAAATAGAAGCTTGTTCAAGGCATTTCGTTTTCCTTGCTAGAAGAATCGCGAAAGTCTCACGGAAGAAGAACGGTGTACTATCTCTGGAGCACATAACAATTATTCTGCCCTACGCATTCGATTTTTTTTTTTTTAATTTCTTCGTTCAGCTTATTGTTATTATACGAACGGATTATTCATATTCGAACCTTATTTCTATGTGTACGCTAATCGTCAAAGAATATTTTATCTAATCCTCTATTTAAAGTTATTCAGACAGACAGAAATGATGGAATAAATAACTTTCTGTTGATATAAAGCAAATATACAAAATAATTATTAAACTAGCATTTTGAATGATGTTGAGAAACTTAACTTCTTCATCAATGTAGTTTTGAATATTTTTTATATGTCAATGGGAAAATTTTGTATTGAGAATTTTTCTCATTCTGATTCAAAATATTCAGTAATAAATTTGTTTTTATAAAAAGCTCGAACTATATATTTTAACAAATGATTTCTTATGCTTACGTGACTTCTACCGAGGGCTTATTATGGCTGACTTCTTCCGAGTGCTTATTACGACTAACTTCTTGCGACTGACCCCTCCCCCCACAAACGCTGCATTCCTTTCTGCTATGTCTGATAACCTTCTTTACTGGTTAATTTCCCTTCATTTTTTCTTTCGTAACTCTATGTTGTAATAAGACTAACATTAAAGGGTGGCTTATTCTTTTCGAGCTCGCTAGCTTTATTTTTACTCTTTCTTGATACTTTGTCGTAAAGTATCAAAATTTTTGGAAATTGCATGATTTTGTTTGTTTCAATTTGATTTTCTTCTTTCGTGTTCTGGCGAAGAACTAATGTGCCTTCAACTTTTATATCCTGTTGTGATAACGCCGCCTACCAATTTTATGTCTGAACTTCGAAATTCTATGATCTTGACCACACTTAGTCTTCTGAGATTCCTTCTAATAAAGTCCGGGGAATTCATTTTTCATTCGGCGTCAACTTATACATTGTTGCAAAAGTTTATTTTACATAAACAAATTAAATTCTCAATCTTTTCAACAACACGCAATGGGTTTTTTTTTTCAATTCTTTCCAATTCTTTTAACTTTTCTACTAACTTATGCCTCCAATCTCAATACATTATCCGTAACACTATTTCTTATTAGTTACCCAGACAAAGGAGAAAATGTTAAACTCCTACGTTTTTTCGGCCTTTTACCTACACTTTGACGCGATATTATCTCAAATAAACATTTTTATTTCAATTTAAATATTCTATTTTATTATACTTTCGCTAATTCATTTTATATAATTATTCAGTGTTTTTTTTTGTTTCTGTTATGTTCGTTACTTTTACCTTTTTCGTATTTCTTCAGCTTCATCGCTGGATTGTGGGTTCTTGCTGTTATTCTTAATTAACAGATAGAACATTTTTAGAATTTTCATTAAAACATTTTCCGCTTTGTTAGCTCACGAAAAAATGAACAAATTATCGCCTCGGCATCGTTCATGTGCAAAGGGTTAACTAAGAATCTACTTAAGAATGGAAGGCAAAATGAAAAGAACAAAGAAAAGAGGTTAGATAGATATATTTAATTGTAACAAAAAAAGAAAAAGAAAAAAGAAAAGTTAATTCACAATTTTTTGCCGTAAATTCAATTGAGATTCGCACCAGAGAACATTTTGACTCGGATTGTATAAGAAAAGACCAACATAGATAACGGCACTGTGCGATCGACTTGTGGCAAGTGGTTTAAAATATAGAATCAGGCTTTTCTGATTCAATCGTATGTATGGCGATTTACGCGCGTCGGGTTTTAGGAATAACAAAAAAAAAATTATATTCGACTTTGAACGAATCTTCTATACCGACCTCCTTTATCTCTAAAAACGGGGAAAAAAGCTACATTTTAGTAAGCGGGCGTGGCAGATATTTTTTATTTTTATGCAATACTGTGGAAATTTTTATTCTGCAGTCTACGAGCACTGAGCAAAACAATCAGTGAATAACGTATTTTTAGCTTATTTTATACCGTAGGCGTAGACTGTGATCGATTTGGTCCATTTTCAATAGCTACCTATGTGAAAGAACTTCCAGCGAGTCTGCCAAATTTGAAGTTGGTATCTTCATTTTTACGGCCAGGAGAATATTTGCCACAGACTTTACACAGACGGACAGACAGACGGACATACTTGAATCGATTCTAAATTTGAAACTGATTAAGAATATATACACTTGGCCTCCGAAGTTTCCTTCTGAGAATTACAAACTAAATGACAAAATGAAATAAAAAAAATTAAAACCTCAGTGCTCTACTTGGCTTGGTTCGTTTCGCCGATTTTTATAAAAATCTTAATTGCAATTTCTGAGTAATGATCACATGGCGGATATTATTTATGTTGCACTGTACGCATATCGTACTCGGATGTGCTACTCGGTCATCGAAGGCATAACGCTTACAAATCGGACCTACATCTACCATTTCTCAACCATTCCCTTTCTCCCTTTCCCACTTATTTCTAACCATAGCCGTATTACACATATTGGGGACATTTTTATAAAATTTAAGCAAACCAGCATCATAATGAAGGCGAAATCTTTATCTCTACCATCTGTACAATCGTGAAATGTGTGGCGCTTGGCATGATTGAGGTGAGAAGGACTAACTATGAACCTATTTACTGGATTGTCAATATATTGCTATCCGCTTCGATCGGAGTATTTTCATGGACAAATGTTCGTGCAAAGATAGTAAAATAGTACGCAACCTTTTGATCTCAACGATTCATCAACTATCTCAAGAAACTTAAACTCTCAATACACTTTTCTTACGTTTGCTGAAAGAACTAACGAAGTCGGACGGTCAGAGAGGTAAGCATCATTCGTCTACAGTCAGCAAACCACCGATAAATTGTTGTCATAACACTTTTCAAGCCGATTTTTGGGTTCAGAGGTATTTTTTCCCAACAAAAAACAGTTCACTATCAACATAGGGATTTCAGATTTTTCCATTGTTTTGAAAACTACAAAATTCAAGTTATTTTACAACTGTTGGTACCAAAAAGGAATATGAATTCTTTATCTATATGTCTTCCTACCTACTGATTGATTGATGTGTAATGCCCTTTAAGTTGTAAGTTGTTTGCTGAAGACGTGCTTGCTTAGCCGTTGTGCGCATTTTTCTACTAATGCCTTAACTAGTATTGATAAATATTTGTTTTGGGTGGGTATACTCCTTGACCCGTAAAATGTGCCCACGACGAAAGCAGGATTATATCTCAAACTTTCTCAAATCGATTACTCAACAGCAGACAAAGAAACACGCTTTACATGCCTACTAAGGCCTTATGCTTGTTGTTACATAGTATTGGCTAATATAACTCTTTACTTCAGTAGTGTTGGATATGAAAATGTTGCCAATAATTGACAAAAATTTTTAAAATTTAAGAAAATTTAAAGTATATATACATATATACAAATGACTAGAATGCTGACCTGCTTTTCATATATTAATTATTTGTAAAAATGTTCATAAAGTGCGCAAAACCAAGTTTTCTTTCTTTCGTTGATTTTGGAACTGAGGTCTTTTTTCATAATGAGGCTTTTGAAAGCTCTGCTCATATGTTAGCTCAAATGCATGCACGTATATGCCAAAAAAAATTTAAGCATACGTACGTTAGACAACGCAATTTATGCAAGCAATAGAAGCAAAAGAGTTCAAAAACGTAAAAACTAAAGTGACAACATCAGGATAAGATAACATGTGTCGCCAACTTTGGGGTTAGGGCAAGTTTGAACTTGTGCATTTATGTAAATTTTTATTTGCCAACAAAAATACCAACAGACTTACATACAAACGTATGCATACGCAAAACCAAATTTGCGTAGAATACATCGATCAAGAATTCTCGGAACTAAGTAAGAAAAAAATTGTTTGTACTTCCGAAATATTACTTTTCTATTCATTAACATGGGCAAGAACGACAGATACAATCAGACCAACACTCTTGTAACATTTCGATGACTTTATATAAAAAAATTGTCAATATCTTAATATACGCATCAGTGACCGTAATGACTTCATTATTTAATCCAATTCTAAGTCTAATTAGACATAACAGTCGCTAGACCATGACTAGAGGTATCTTTCTCGACTTCACTTTTCGGTTGACCACAATAACTTTCTGGACTTTTTTTTGCTGTTTTGAAGTATAAACATCTCTTTTGGGCGTCCTTTAAAAATCATCGATGTCCATCCAATTATGGTTATCATAACACTTCTCCAAACAATGTTGAACTTAAACGGTATTTTTTCACTGAAGTCGTCGTAACTTGAAAGCAAAAAGATGAAATGACATGAAATTTTGAGAGTACCCGTTTGAGGGTTAGCTCTTTCTAAAAATAACATGGGTTTTCTGTTAGAGATGACCCTTATAAGCCAGTCCCAGGAATTATTGACCGACTTATTATATATATATATATATAAACGAATATATAATATATATATATATATATATATATATTACGTATATATATATATATGTAAATTCTTTGTTACGTATACCTTACGAACGCTATGTATAGTCTTACGCATATGCATACATACAAATGCTTATAAGCAAGCAAAAGCGGCCGGGATTAGCTGCATGTACACATGAGTTTTACATTAGAGTTTTTATAAATGGATGCTTGCACAGTTCTGACTCTTTTATATACACCTTTTCTTTCTGGGCCTCCGCTGGGAGTTTTTGAGGTGTTATGAACACATCTCTCAGTAGCGGATACAATTATTAGTTCTCTAATTATTTGAAAATTTTTTGCGAAAGAAATATTTAAAACACAATAATGAAGATTAGCGGTTAGTGCCATTCACACTTGTTTCTTACAGAATTTCTCTTTATTTATTAAAACATCTTGGATGAATTTCTCTAATAAAAAAAAGCCATCTTTTGTTCAATTTATTTATTGCCGTAGAAAATTCGAATTTCGCCACTTCATGTTTTCTTGGTTTTCAAAACGAAGGAAGATATGGAATTAAGATGTTGACTTCAATTCGAAAAATTTTATTCCACTGTTAAGGTGTAACGCTACTATAAATTTTTCAAAATGAAAATTTTTTATTGACTTAATAGATGCTCTGAACCTTCTAGAATAAGTGGGACAAAATGCATTACTCGTAACAAATTTTTTCCTTGAAATTTCAAACTTTTCCTCAAGCACTTCGTGAAGAGTATGTCCATAAGAATTGAAACTCTCCTATAAGTGTTATAGTCTAATGCTTCAACTGTTGATTTCTAACTTTTCTAATACGCTAAGAGATGTCTTTATAAAGTATTGATGTTTATTTAAAACCATTTCAAAGCAAATATGCTTTACTGCAGTTTTATTGAAATGACCGTTGTATAGATAAGAATCTCAGGCCGTTTCGATTTTTTCTTCTTCTTTTTAATTTAAATTTGTTACGTTACGTGCCGCAGAATTCTTAGAACTGAAAATATCTCCAGAAATTTCCCGAGGTTTGCTTATCTTTAATATTTCTCAATGATTTCTAATGACTTTTTTTATTACTTAATAACCTCCTTAAATATTATTACTCTGTTGCCTTTCCTTCTGTCCCGTAAAATTATGACAAACGCGATTTTTTAGGTTAGGTTTAGGTGTTACGATGGTGTTATCTCTTAAGAAGAATAAAACAATTTGAATCTTTTAAAGTACCTCGCTTTAAATGGTAACACTAGATTATACCGCAAAGGCGGTACATATTTCATGTGGGAATTTGTTAATCACTCGTCTGCATATCTGGGATGGCACCTTTTGTTACTAATTTGGATCTCAACAAAATTGTCTAATGTGACAAAAGTTATTTCTCTTGTAGATTGAGAAAAAGCTAAAATATTAAAGTAAAAAATTTCCTAAATAAAACGTTTAGTTTGTGATTGAAAACGCGCAAATACAACTACAAACCCACTTGCGAATACCGCTAACCGTATTCAACCGTAGCGCATTATGCAAAGTCATGTCATATATTTATGAAATGATATTTTAGTATATTTTTGCGGATGTGAGAAAATGTGCGAAACTACTTTAATCTGTTCTGCCCTATTTTATAGACGATTCAAATGAATGTTGCTTCACACGCGAGTGTGTGGCTTCAGACGCTCTTCAAATTATGAAATGGCTTTATGTTTTAACTGTATAAACTTATGTATGAATATATATGCATTTGTATACTGATGAGCCCAAATTAACACTACATTTGCTGGAAAACTCCGCCCAAAGAATCGCAATTTTTGATCGACCGCAAAAGAGTTTTCTGTTGCATAATTGCAGACTTAAGTGTGAGTTAGTAACGTTAGAAATACTTTTTCGCAATCGTCATCCTTTAGGAATTCGTTTTAATTATTTCTTAACCTAATGGCCTGAGTTAAGAAAAGAAAAAAAAAAGAAAAGCTCACGACTTTTGCATAGATACGAGTTCCGTATTAAAGTGAATCTTTTTTTTTTTTTTGCTTAGAATCCCCAAAGTGGAAAAAATTGTTAAAGGCTTGAGCTAATTTTTTAATTTTATACATTAGATTTAAAGATAAGCTTGATACGTCCCAATTCACTGAAGTAATCTGCAACAGTTATTTTTCAAAATTAATGATATTTCAGTTACTGAACACACCACTCAATACGTTCGTACGATCACTATTTTCTTTCTTTTTTTTTGGCAATTTGCCACTTTGCCATTTTGTTGTGTAAAACTTGTGACACAATGGATAAGCTTAGTATCATATACTGCTACATGCAACTATATATTGTTATATAAAATTGATTCTGAAATAAAATGCAACATTTATTGTTCAAAAACAATAATATTGTGGTTACTTAACATATGAAATATTAAACTAATTGTTTCTATGGGTTTGACTCTCTCCTGCAATCGGAATAAGACTTCGTCATAATGCAGTTACGTTGACGAAAAGACTGACGACATTGGCATTGTTTTAGTAAATTTTGTTATCATAATGGTATTCCCTTTGTGTACAAATAATTAAAAAGTTATAGAAAAGAATGAAAAGCAAATATTGTATTTTTAATAAAAAATGTAATTCAATTCTTTAATTGAACGCAAGCAAAATATAAGACAAAACAATCATTTTCACCAATAAAAGGATTCAATAAGAAAAAAGCAAAGCTATTATCTCGGGTTAGGATCGAATCACTCGATACTCAACTATTGTTTGCTTTCACTATATATTGGAAAATTGTTTGTATATAAACGCGAGAACGACGAGAATGTATATGAGACATGTGCTTTTTGTTGTTAAAATGTGCTTTTGAAATTTTTATCTTACTCACGGAGACGCAATCGCCTATTTACACTGAGTTTCGGAAACAAACTTCATCGTTCAAAATTCGAAGAATTCCTCTCCTTACTGTTGAGGATGTAATTAATATTTAAATAAGAATTATTTTAAATATAATTCATACATTGATTTTGTCATCTCTTCGTTACAGCAAATTTCTAGGAAAATTCCAAATGGATTCTTTAGTTTGAATAAACAAACTTAAGATAATATGGAAGGAGAAGGTTTTCGCTTAAAGAAAAATATCAAATTCTTAGTAGTGAATATAAAAATAAATAAATAATTTGATTTCAATTCACAATAAATCATCATCACACAAATCATCATCATCCAATTTAGTAGATATACACATGTACATATAGGCGCACACATTTACTTACATTTGCGTATCCTACAGTGCTTTGCAGTGTCTGTCTCTCTTTCAACATTAAACTCTACTTGTTTTCTGTTTCGTTTCGTAAAAATTTTTATCCGAAGTTTAAATCTTAATGAAAAAATTTTCATATTTTTCATTTAAAACATACACGTAAATATTTTCGTATGTATGTGTAACCTAGTAACTAAACAAGCAAACTTACATGTATGCTAACATGTAATAATAGAAGAGAGGAGAGAAAGTTTGAATAAAAGTTTTGATTACAGTTTTTTCGGATGCTTAAATTTACTTTGAGGCACGTGTTCACGCAAATACTCGTGTAAATGTATGTATACATGTCACCTTTGCTTTTATGCAAACTTTCATTCGTTTTTGTTTTTTTTTTTCTTTTTCGGTTTCATTGCAATGAAGTGTTCGCTTACTTTGTTGTTGGTAAATGTTGAACATGAATATTAAATTTTAGTTGTAAACTATTTCCGTTGCGTATACCACCACATCGCCAAACAAGTATTTAGATGTACGTTCACTTGTGTGTTTGCATAACACGAAGAATTTTAAGCAGCAGCAAAACAATTTTACAGTTTGAGTTTTTAATTCTAAGTCTCTTAGAGAAATTACAAAATTAGTGGTAGATTTTACAGCCGATATAAAATGGAAGACAGTTACGTGCTCATTTGATTATGTTTTCTTATGAAAACTTTTACAGCTTTCAGCCTGGTGCTTTAAATATTAAAAAAATGAAATTACAAATTAATTCGATCCGTATTGTAGTGGTGGAAATAAACAGATTTAGGCATCGTATACGCAGCTTAAACGTTTGTCAATACAGCGAGATCGAAGCATTTGTCGATTTGCATTCGCTAAGTAAAGTTTTTTTCGTCATTTGTAGAAAACTTTATTTTTGTTATGTAATTCGAAAGATATATAAAACAGACTGGGCTATCCATTAACATGGACGGTAAAGCCATACATGGCGGCCCTTCGATATATAGTGTTACGGTTTGTTCCAATCAAATTGAACCATTATTAGGGAATACTACGAGCAATAACAGATAAAGTTAGGACTAAAAACCGGCTCAACAAGTCAAAAATCTTAATATCATGAGTTTTCAATATGACGAAATTCGGCTCTATTTAGCAGAATGCGCCAAAGAAATCAGCAACGCTCTACGCTCTACACTGTTATTTTTCAAACAGATGTACGAGTATAACTAAACTATTAAAGTTCCAGGCGTAACTTTTAAATCCCGCAAACGACAAGGCTATCGCAACAAAATATGTCTTAGACTGTGCGCTCTTATTGTATAGCAGAAGTCTTCCCTTTATAATATATGGTGATTTCCTCTATTCAGAGTTATATCGTCGTAACCGTAACCGTAAAGTGTCACATATAATTATACTGATTTTCTTGGTTGGAATTCTAATTAACATACCTGTACCCAGCACAAATCTCACTTTTGTCTAATTTGGACACAAATTGCTTAACCTGATTTTCAACCGACGAGTTATGCAAAGCTTTATGTTTATTGCCCATTGATGGTTGAACACCTAGATTCATTGTTGGGCCTTTAATATCTAGAAATAAGCATTAAGTGTTCCATAATAATAAGTTACACTAAATTTTAATTAGCATAAGTAATTGATCAAATTTATGGAGAACTTTCTCATATAGCACATATTAGGGAAATACTTTCCGCCGCAAAAACTTATATAGAAACTTGAATTTTCTTTTATGTATTTGGTGACGAAGCAAGTTTGGAAACGACCCTGGTCACGTTTATAATTACATTCACGTTGACCGTAGAATTGTGGATCGAAATTTAAAAAAAGAAGTAGTGGTCCGTCTATAAGGTAATTTGAAGTGGTGGGTTTCAAAGGTTCGGTAACTTCTTTACTTGTTAAATTTGTATTTTTTTTTCTCGCAAGTAATTATAATAATCTAAATGAGTCGAAAAAGAATTTAATTAGAATTTCATTATAAAAAACAAGAATTCAAACTCGTTTATGACCAAAAGCTATGAATGAAAATCTCTACGTCTTTATCCTTATCTATACGTATTTATTACACATATTAGGAAGAAGCAAATGTTCATTCGAACGAAGTATTCCATATACCGTTATATTTAAAATCGTATAATCTTACAAAATTCAACACCACATAAAGAACTGAACGGATTAAAATCTGTGGCCATACTGCATATTATTTATGTGTAGTTTTGTTTATGTATTTCTTGTGGTTAACTACGAACGGATCCATGAAGCGAGCACGCTGTTAAACTAATTTTTAAGCAAAACACATAAGGAAACCATTTAATATTTTCCGACAAAAACAAAGGTGACGGTTGTGGCACGAGCAGACTGAAATAGTAAAATCGACACTATCATTAACGGGTACGTACATGTATATATGCTTTGTGGATCCTTGTTGCGAATCGTAAAGCACGTTTGACATACGCGTTATGCTTTATGTGCGGCATAGTAATGTAATTACTCATGTCTAGCACTCGTTTCATTACTGTTTATTTCTAATAATATATTCATGTGTAGCTTATTAGTTTGATGCTTTTAATAAAATCAACTAAAAAAAATTTGAAAATTTCGACTGTTCATGATTATAAAATTAATGATATGCGCATACATTAAACTAGAAAATATAAAAAGGCATTGTTGTGTTAGTGCTAATTAGTTTTATGGCTATAGATCCTGAGCGAAACCAATGCTTTAAAACTTTTTTTATAAATACATCGTAACGAATTGTCATCAACACGTAAACGATGGTCGCAAACCATTACAATACATGCAATACATCAAGAAGAAGAATACAGATCTAATGCTTTAAAGACAGAACCTTATGAAGTCGCTTACATAACACCGTATTAAAACGGGTAACAGAGGACATACTATTGTTTGATATCGTTACTCATATTATGTACATAAAGATCGTATTCAATTCTACGTTGTCGAGTGAGTATATATAGCATATAAACGGGTTGTGGTTGTAGACAAAATCATAAAAATATTCAATTTGTATAAGAAACACATACAAAAAGGTTTACGGTGAAAGAAAGCGATAGAAAGCAACTTCCGGCATAACAAAAACTATTTATATAAATCAACAACATGTACAATGACAGCAACAATAAAAACGGCGGCAGCAGTAACGTGGGGCAAATTAGAATATTTTCATAGTCATAATCAAGCCTTACAACACAAGGATATCTTCCTATCTGCGGGTTACTTTGTAAATAATACGTCACCCAATAAGTTCGTAGGAAGATATCTATAGATGTCGCCCCTATTGAGACCAATTTATGATTATGATTTTATATGATTTTTAGATAGCACCAACTTTCATAACATTCCAACCATTAGGTCGCTAGTTGCAGTTGTTTTAAGGGTGATACTTTTCTAATTTTCAAAAGAATGAAAAAATCGTGAAACTCGTCTACCGATAACAAACTGCTTTTTAAAATGAAAAACTAAAATTCAAACCAAGAATCAGCTTGAAAAATGTTATAGCAACAGTCCTCGATTGTCTGTGGTTTTCTCATTAAAAACAAAATGACATGATCGCTTGAATTCAGCACTTGTTCCCGTAGACATTAAAAAAGTACACAAAGTCATTTTAGAAGATCGGAAGGTAAAAGTTCACACTTTAATGATATCAAAAGGCAGCGTATTTACTGTTTTGCATGTGCAAATTTGTTCACGAGATAGTTCTGTACGAACAACGTGTTCATAATTCAGAACGGTGTTTGAAATTGTTTGAAGCTCTTCAAACGAAACAAAAACTATTTTTCATGCGATGTATCACAATGGATGAAATGCGAATTCATCACCGCAATCAGTCTAGTGGACTGCAACTGGTAAAAACTTCCGAAGTATGAAAAACGTAAAAGCCACCTGGGAAGTTTATGGGGTTCGCATTTTGAAATGCCATAAATTGTTTTTAAAAAGGGGTAAACAATCAGCATATAACAGGGAAACAGCATAGCAGGATATAACAGTATCTAACAGCAAGGCAATGCAACCTCTCACCGGTCGACCAAATGAACGAGTCCTGCGAACTTACTGAGTAAAATTTTATGCATATTTATGTTTGTATTTACGTTCATATATGTGTACATGTATATTCACTTAGTAGTTGTCCGAGTATTAAAAGCAAACCAAACAAACAAACAAAAAAAAACAATAAAATCAACTCAATCCTTAAATTAAAATAATAGTCCATGCTGTAATGTCCGCGATGGTAAGGCTTCATATGCAGACCCTCGTAATTCGTAATTGAGTTTATGATGAATATAAAGCCGGCATTACATTTTCGCACCATAATAAAAAGGAAACACGTGTGTGCTTTATAAGAGGATGACAGGCTCCCGCAAACAAAATGCGAAGATTAAAAAAAAGTGTCTATAAAAAATTGATATACAAAGTAAAATAAATACGACGGCTCTGTAATTCTTAATGTATTGTTTCTGCAGTGCGTACGTATGTAAGAGCGATGGTATATACCTCAAAGCTTTTCGTTTTATCTATTTATCGTGATGTGACTACTGCCGCTGGTGCTGATGGCATAATGATATAGTGCACGTGTGTGGGTTTCTATTGTACTCGGTCGTGGTCGCGATGTTGAAGGCGCTAGTGTACTGCTAGTGGCGCGCGCGTGGAACCAGTAAAACAGTAAAAACAATTGTGCCAGCGCCGTTGGCTGTCAAACGTCAACAACCAACATTGGCAAGTCTAAAATATCAGCAAATGCTACCTCAGCAAGGAAACTGTAACAAGCAGAATATTTTTCGTTATTTATATATATGTGTGTGTGTGTGTGTGCAGAAATGTTCTTTTTCAAAACCACGCAAAACAAGCATTACAAGTTAGTAATAATGGTTTGGAAGTACCCTAGTGCGTACATATATATATACATATATATAAATGTATATGTGCATTATACAATATCCCATACAAACGCGCGCGTAATACGTATTATAAATCAAACACATGGCCAACAGTGTCTGCATTATGACAACATGGCAAACACTACAGTTTACAAAATACTTGCAAACAGTTTAAAACTGCTTCGTTTGTATGTGTGTGTCCGATTGCATGTGACAACTGCGCATATATATACATTTGCTTCTTTTTTTTTCGTCAACGCTTATGAAAAGTTAAAATGACTGTTGGCATCCGTACATTACTTGCTGTGTTATGAATAAAAACATATAAATGCATAACACATGTGCTGAAAAACACATATTCGATGTCATATAAAATAAAGCAGACTGCGATAAATTATTACATTTTAAGTTGCAAATGTGTATTCGTATAAACGAATAAGCGTTCGAATCATAAACGTTCCCTCAAATTTATGATATTTTAAATGTTTCGTTTAATAATTAACTCTTTAAAAATGTCTAAATGTTAAAAAAAAAAAAAGAAGAACAGGAATACGACGAGGAATACTGTGGTTGGTTAAGTCAGTTTTTTTCTTCGATTCTCGAGACGCTACTGAAGGAGCACAAACTATTCGTGAAACAAATAGAATACGAATTAAAGTGAGATTCAGTTTAGATTTAGTTAATTATCATCCCCTTTGCTTGAAATCTGATGGTGGTTAGAATTTTAAAAGAAATTAATGAGAGAAATTTAAAAGTGAAAATATTGATTATCAATCAATTCACGTGAAGCCATAATACTGGACTGTTCTATGTGCAGCAGTCAAGCAAAAAAAAATCAAGTCAACCTGGCAAACGAACTGGAATCAGAAATGGATACGAGAATAACGCATAACGCTACATAACTATAACAAATGGGAAACGAATCAATTCTAAAATTAATAAATTATATGATAGATTCCAGTTTTAAGATTCGATTTTAAGCAGCATACGTAGTTAATAAAGTCCACGACGTAAAAGCCTAACCTATTTCTAAAAAAAAATCTTAAATATTGGTAACGTTCACATTTGAACTCAGTTTTTCCTCTTCCTAAATACCTAGCTTAACTGGCATTTACGTGATTCTCTTATTATATCCCACGTCACTTGCGGCATTGGCTGTATTAAGTTTGTGCGGATGTTCGCAATACCCAAAAGAAGTTACGATAGACCCATCTTTTGCTATATTGGCCGATGTAGAGGCGGTTTCTAAAACGGTGTAAACTTGTTCGTCTGTCTGTCTGTCTATCCAAGTATGTCTTGTATGTATCCAAGTATTTTTGTGTTCAATCTACTGGTCACACTTTAAAAGGTATTTTAACGAAATTTGGTGTATTGAAGGACGACCACTTACTATATAATGCTTCATATATATGAGAAAAATTATAACTTCTAATATTTTTCGAAAAAAAGCCGATAAAAACTAAGACTAAGAATGACAGCATTTTTAAATTACCTACCTTTTCCCATTCCCCTCAAAGATAAGTTCAACTTCTAATATTTTATGATAAAAATGAGCCAATAAAAATATGGATATGGACGTAGCTTTACAAGGGGTTCTCACGAAAGGTAAGCCTTTATATCAAAAAAAGTTCTGAATTTTAGTACTTAAAAATGAAAATTAATTCATATTAGTACTTTGGCATAAAAATTAATAGCACAAAATTTGGACCACATGGGTTATAATGTTACCATGAAAAGTAAGCTTTTACATGACACCAAACTCTAGACCGAAATAGTTCAAGGAAGAAGACTTTTGGTGCCAAAATTAAACTTACTGATTTGGGAACAAGTCAGCTCACGCTTTGGTCGCCCTTCCGTATAAGTGCTGCCCACAAAGAGCATCTCTTAACATGGAAGAAATGAACAAATGTGCCAGGCAAAATGCGGCCGGATATTTAAATTTCAAATTTAATCAAAAATACAAAGTGCATTAAGAAATAAATAGAGCTTTCTCAAAACAGCATATTCTGCTCTAAAATGCTTTGAAACGTAATGGCAATTTCACGGGTAAATGTCGATTTAGAAACTACTCAAAAGGATTGAGCATAATTTGAAGGATTTGAAGGATTTTTTTTTCACAGATGAGATATATTTACCTTATTTAAGTTTTCGTTTTCATTTTGGAAAACTCTACTCTTCTGCTTTAGAACTATGCATGCTTCCCTCTTTATTTCCCAACAATACTTTTTAAAAAACAAAAATTTTAAAAACAATAATATATTTTTACTTCAATTTTATTTGTTTTAAAACATTTACAAGAAAAAAGAAATTCTTATAAAGCAAAGTTTGCGTTATATGAAAATAACTTAAGAGATGTAGTAAGGATTTAGATAAAAAAGTTTAATGTAATTATTACACAAGATGAACAACTTAATTGGTTGCCTTAACCAGATAAAGAAAATTGCGAAACTGAAGTATTAGTAAAGCATAAGTCGAATAGAAAAAAGCTTATTTTCATAGAAATAAAATTTTTAAAATGTCTTGCGAATTTCAAATCTTAAATAATTATTGATTTTTATAATTATTCATATATTACGATGTTGGATAATTTACGTTACTTATCTTCACGAAAATGACAAAATTTATCCATTTATTAATCTATAGAAGTTACTTAAGAGTTACAACAAGAGGTGGCGTAAAGAAAAATTTTCAGCACAAAAGGCCACTTTAAATATATAAAACAGAATGTGCATGCAAGAACTAAATCAGGAGATAAACACTAACTTTACGGTCATCGTAATGGTGCGATGGTAGAGCGTGCGGAACAGAAAAAAGAAATAAAGAACAGGAAGAAATGCCTCAATAAGAGCAAAACATGAAACAGTGAAAACCGAAGAAAAAACCACAAAGAAGAGAACGACAATAAAACCCGCAATATCAACCGCAGCCACAATCAGTGAGCCAAACGGGTTCGTAATATGATGAACGTAGTAAAAAAGCAAGAGAACAGAAAGCTTTGTCGCGACTATTTGACACCTATCATCTGTTTTTAGAAGACTTTGCGCAAGTGCCCGAAACAACTTCAAGTTTAATTGTTACAAGACTATATAAGAGAAAACCTCTTGCTGGACAGATATAATCAAATCAACTCAAAATCTTAAGCAGAAAATGTCTTAGGAGAACTTCGATCTCATCTTATGGACTAAGAAAAAAATTTATGCATCTCCATTCTTTGACTAATTTCACGTTAAAAAAAAAATTGATAATTCTGGGGCTGTAACGACCAGAATTGACGGTTTGTGTCATACTCTTGTCATTTTCAAAGAAAATGCGGACCTATTATATCTCGAGGCCTAATACCACACCATTCAGTGACTTTTTGGGAATGCAAAGATTTTTTAGCAGTTAGTTGTGAATTTTCACCGGCACAGATGCGACAATTTTGCTTCTTGACATATCCACCAAGCCGAAAATGAACCTCATCACTGAAAAAAATTCGACGCGGTACGTCGACCTCCAAACGATGTTGTTCGAACGTATCACACATTACGGCGTATTTTGCAACATCGAGATATATTGTACCACCGAAGGTGAGGGGTACATTTCATTTTGTCATTTAATTTGCAACCTCCAGAAGGAAACTTCGGAGACCCCACAACCTATATATATTCTTGATCAATATTAAATTTAGAATCTCTATTAAGCATGTCCGTGTGTCCGTCCGCCTGTGTTAAACATTCTTCTGACCGAAAGAATGAAGATATCGACTTCAAATTTTGGCAGAACCATTGGAAGTTCTTTTACATACGTTGTTACTGAAAATGGGCTAAATCGAGGACTTACTACGCCTACATGATAACGGTTGTGGGTATAAAAGATTCGGCATACCCGAATATAATTTTTTTCATCGCTTTAATCGTAATTCTAAACATTGTTATCAACTAAACATGAAACCCTTAAATCATGTGGTTAAGAAGTGATTCAAAATGTTGGGAATATTTTGTGAATTTATGATGGACAAATAATGCAGATAGCAATTCAATAGCAAAACTTAGCGAAGACAGATCGATCCGAAAAGTGAATTCTACTTTCACATCTTTACAGAGACCAAGCTATGAAATCCGAGATGTCACAAGGCATTCATTTAGATCTAATGTTTCTTTTTTTGTTAAAGATCTTTTAGTAATAATTCTTGCGCATTATTTATGCTTTTAGCGTAGAAGCGTGCCTTTATTATAATCTGCATGAATCGTGCTTGCTGAACGGTCTGCAATTTATAACTCGTATACGCAGATGACTGAGACAGTGTAGAAAAATTTTCTGTTATTTCCTCTGCAACTATATAGATAAGAGTACCCTTTCCCCTAGAACTAGAAACTGGAGAAAAGAAATGATCATTAATCATAAATTGAACAAAAATTCGTAGATTCAGTTAGAATAGATGTACCTTTCATTTAATGACATATGAAAAGCATAAGATTGTGTGCCGTTAATGTAATCATTATTATATTATAATTAAGGGTGTTAATCGATTTGGCAAGTGAAGGCATTCATATTCTTCATATTCTTTGCTTTCACTTAAAACGTTTGATTTAACTGAAAAGAGAAAATGTGTTAATTGCGTCTATTATTTGTTAATAGGAAATAAACGAAATGTTGTGGTACCGGATAAAATAAAATAAAAAAAGAAACAACACATTTCTAGCGTTATTTTTTTTTTTTTTTTAATTATTTGTCTTTTTTTTCAGAATGCTAAAGTGTCTCAAGTCTTAAAAGACTTAAAACTTTTTCAAATAACTTCAAATGTTTATATGTGCATATGTATGTATACACTTATAGAAGCCCATACACATATGTGTGCTTGTTGCAGTAGAAGATTTTTCTTTTACATGAACAACGCAACAGAGATTAACAATATTGTGTGTAGTGGCTTGTATTTATATAATCCTGACCTGGAAACTTTTTGTTAAAACTCTGACACGTCTGGCATATCATACGACATATATATATGTATACAAACAGGCTAACAAAAGGACCAACAACATTAATAAAAAGAGTGTCATTTATATTTGAGAATACTGCGAATTTGCGTACAAATGTTGAAAGACAGACGAAAAGACAAGAAGATAATATAGCAGAGAATGCATTTTCTACTGTTTGCTATACAATGTTTACATTACGGCAAAGGAGAGTGTGCTACTTTCTTCCTCGACCTTTGCAACATCTGTGAGCCTATAATTTATTTATATTGAAGTCTACAGGAAATATTTACAAAAATATTTCTTAGCTTAGTTCAGTTATCTTCAGCTCAGCCTATCCCTTTGTCAATTTCTCGATAGGAATGGTTCAAATTAAAAAATTTTAAAGTATTTTTATAATTGAAAGAAATTTATCAATTGTCATCCTTAAAAAGGCACAACATTTAACTAAAAAAATTATACTGAATAGGATACGTCAAGTGACAGAATATAGTTGGTTTTTTGTAACTAACTGGCAGACTCCTCATATATAGGTGCGATATGCTTTGAAAACAAATCGCACAGACATTAAAAAATTACAAAATGAACGATGACAGTTGTTCCCTATTCCCGTAAACATAATTTGTAGTGTCTTCATTACATTTATAGACAGGACAGAGGCATATAACTAAAAATATCATGACAAGCGTATCCAAAAGTCGATGAAATCACAAATAATTTCCTCGTACCATACATTCATTACCCTCCTTTATATGAATATGTGAAATTTGTCTTCCATTAACATTTCAATTTAAAGGGATGCAAAGGTCTTGCATACACTTTTTCCCTATATTCACATACACTTATTCATACAAAATTATATGCTCGTGAATATGGCTGCAGGTTTCAATTAGCCATGATTCGGCAGACGTTATGGAAGTCTTTTCACTACCAATCTAAAATAACTAAAAATGAAAATACTGAAACTCTTTAAAATCCTGAGAACTACAAAAGGTTGCCTTTACCTTGAAAAGTTATGTAAATAAGGCCATGATTTGTAGAAAACTCTTTATGATACTAACGAGAAACAATGTTTGCTTTTCGCAAACCCGAACGCTTTTTCCCGTTTCTATAACTGTTTGCGGGCGAATAAAGGGCACGTAGATTGCCGAATTTAATCGAGTTGTGAAAACGGATAGTAGCCTCAGAAAAGGTGTATGTGAAAAACAGTGGAAAAGAGAAGGACACTGATTGATTGGAATTGAGCTATGACGAAGCATCTGCTGCTTCTTATGCCTTAGCATTTATAAAACGGTATTACAACAGAAGATCTGGAATCGAAATCATATCACTTTACGTCTAGATCTCGTGATTTTGATCACGTAGAGCCTTTTTTTATCCATGTTTGCTACATTAGAATATAGTCTATGAACATAACAGTATACATATGCATCAAATATTGCTCCAAGAATTTCTTGTTAGAATAAATTGCTACGATGGTGATAGGAAAAAGAGATACGACGAAAGGCCAGAAAAGTAGATTTAAAAAAATGAAAATATATGCATAATCGCAAAAAAGTCTATCTCTGGATTTCAAAATGAAAAAAAATCGAAGACAATGTAGCAATTTTTAAGCGCTCTGTCATGTATGCAGAAACCCTAAGGCTACGTAGATAATAGATTTAGGCAAAAACGTTAGATTTCAGAACGAACATGAAATCTCTAAACAAAAACAAATTACTTTGTTACCGCTGATAGGAAGCTTATTATCTTAGATTACAGAATGTTTTTGTTTAAACATTTTTTCTATATTCACAAATTTAAATATTTAAAAATTTAAAATTTATAACATTTTCTCGGTTCTTCACAAGTTATCTAATACACTAAGAAGTCCTTTTTCAAAGTTACTTTTATTCTTTAAGTGAATGATAAGGTTTTTATAAGAAAGTAAACCAAAAGTGAAGTAAGCGTTTGCATCTCTCCACAATGTAGGAAATTAGAATAGAAATTAGAAAGACGACCTAGAGCTCCAAGAATGAAGTAGAATTATAGAAGTACAACTTTCTCATCCTGTTATTCGACAATATATACATAACATGTATAATATTCCATAAGTTTCTGCCCCCAAAATGAAGTCGTTACATAATTTAGAAACGCATCTGCTACTTGCTGTGGAATCGTTACAACAGCTGCTTATGAAAAATTTGGCTAAGATTGTTTTTATCTCGTCAAAAGTTTCCTGTTTATAAAATTGTAAAACTAACGGTCAGAAAAAGAAAATCCAAACTTCATAATCATTTCCTCCCTTAATTAGTAAAAAAAGAATAATCATCAAGAAGACCACACATGGCATCACATTGCATTTCACGTGATTGTAAATAAGTAACATATTTATGTGTGCATTTGTAATTGCAAACGCTGAAAAAGGAAAAGGAAAAACTTCTAACAACTGAAAATTTCACTACATTTTCTGAGTAATTAACGATCCACATCAGAGACATCGCAAAATTTTAAAAATCCATTGGAAAATTTTCTCGATTGATCCAAAATTCTCAAAAAAAAATGTTGTTATAAGCGTCTGAAAGATTGCGGAGAGAGAGATAGAGAGAGAGAGAGAGAGAGGAGAAACCATTTTTTGAACCTAAAATAATAGTTATTCGAAGGTCTCAAAACTGGGGCATTATTGACATATTCGGCCGAGATTTCAAAATCAAACATTGCCGGAGAGAATTCACTTGCATTCACTTCGGCTCTCAAACTGTTCTAAGGACCTTGAAAGGTCACAAGACAACACTTACGCATATGCTGGAGTTCCTTTAAATTTTGAGTTTGACAGGTAAACACAATGAGGTGCATCTAACATTCGGATAACATTCGGATATCGAGGGCAATGAAAGGAATGTCTGTTCAGGTGAAAAGGAAATCCGAGAGACTATCATGGAGCCTAAACCCTATATTCAACCATATCAAAGGTCTGATATCGCAATGGGCGTGAAAAAATTAGCCAAGCATTGGAAACACGGCCCAGAATAATGGGATTCATAAGAATCCTAAAGTTAAAGAGCTGGTGGCTAGTTGCTAGTGGCTAAGTACAATGGACGTTCGACAAGTACGATAGACCGCCTAAATCGCAATGCGATTTACAAAAGTCACATTTAATTTCTTGCCTAAATGTTTCCTTATGTCGTTTACAAATATTGGCCTACAATTACGATATGACGAAACGAAAGCATTGGACTTATCCCAGGTGAAAGTATTTGCTTGCCCTAGAACCCAGTACATTTTATATAAAACGAATTATCAAAAAGCCAACATTCTAGAATCACACGTTTCGCTACACTACGAATCTTGCATTAAGCATTAGAACAAGAACTTAAGGTTACCCACTGACAAATTGATAATTCCACAGACTAGTATCAAAGCAAGAAAATCTAAGGAACGGTAAAATTATTCCGGCAAAATATAAATTATATACTTAGAGCTCTATTTTATTGATGATTATTTCAGGTAAAATTTATAAGTAAAATTAAAAAAATTTCAAACTCAGATTGGTAAGCTTGGCAGACGCATCGATGAGAAGTGGAGATTGGAGATTAGTTATTTTTACCAAACGTTGAAATGAAAGAGAAATAAAAATCACAAAAATTAATTTATTGATTACAAAACTTACTTAGCCAATAGCAACACCATATGTCGTCAACAAGAAGCAGTTAATTTAGCTCCGGTAGTTATTTATGACATGATGCCATTTCCATTTCAGAACATTTTGTACGAATTTTGATTGTTTTGCGAATATAGGGTCATTGGATCACACACATATAAAAAGACTCAAAATTCATTTAATTACAACAGAGAATTTTTTGTATTTTTGTATTTGAAAAATAATGTTTTTGGACCTTGTGAAGCCACACATGTTTTCTTTCTGGGATCGTAAGTTGCAATATAAATGATGATGTTTGTGAAGAGCTTCTTCGCCTTGTTCAGCAAACACAATATAAAAGTGCGTCAGCAGAACTTTGCTTTAAAAAAAATATTTAAAAAAACATGTGCGCGCACACACACACACACACAAAGCCTTTGCTTAAGGACTTGTTACATTTTCTAGGGACGAAACAAAAATTGTGTATTAGCTGTACTTACTGCGAATGAAACGTAGAGAAGACAAGAACAAATATAATGTACGGACAATGTTAAGACGATTGAAAATCATTTCAAAAATTAGTTCATCATCTAACAATTTACAACATTACCTAGCAATTTATTTTTCGCGTACTATAGTCTTATGAAGTTGCTGTTCCACCCTGTTTTTTGTTCTTTTTGTTTCTTTTGAAAAGTAAAACAAAAGCATTCTGTTACACTCCTTTAATGAAAAACTTATCGAAGTTGAAAAAAAACCAAAATGAAAGTTTTAAACAAAAATTACCTATTTATAATAATCACATACACATACACATACAAAGACAGAAACACAAATGCAAGTGAACACATGTAATAAATAACTTATTTCTTTTCACCCGAATTGGGGATAAAGTCCCACAATCGTATGCGGGCAATATGTATTAGCTTTATGCATACATACATACATACATACGTATACACTTAGATACATAGAAACACATGCCCTTATGGTCGAGTACATAGAAGTGAAATTACCGCAAAATTGAAAAGTAAAATCAATTATGGCCGAGAAAATACAGCCTCAGCACAATCGCTGTTGACAACAAGCATAACAACAGCTAGAAAATGTACGAAATAAAACGGACTTGTGACCATTTGCCTTATTTTACTTTTTTGAAGGTTCTCGAATATAAGAAAGAATCGGTGTGCATGTGCAATGCCGTGGTGCCGTGGTGGTGATGGTAAGTGCGGTCAAACTGCACAGATGAGCCATGTTGTTGGTGATTTTGCTTTTGATTTTTAATAGTTTTGGCATTTGGCCAGTTACTGTTATTGTTGCTGTATGAAACATTTTCACAATAATACGATATAAACATAGATTTTGTTACTTAAAAATTCAATTTTCTTTTTTTTTTCTGTGGAAAGAGAATTTTTTTTCTTTTTTTTTTACTATATAGATAATCCAGAATTCAAACACAATTTTTTTTTAATTTTTATTTTTTATTTTTTGCTACCACCACAACGGAAGATCTATGAAAATTTTTAAATAAAAATTAATCCTTAATCTTTTTTTTTTTTTTATAAAAATAGCATAAGTCAAAGAACTGAAGAAAAGAACATTTGAAAATATTGATATCAAATGTCCCGACGGCAAATTGATTTATGACGCATGCAGAATAAATGATTTAGAAGAACTACAAGTCTATGCTAATTTCATTCGACACATTTTACTGAAACGCTGTGTGCAAAGACAGTGACATAAGAAAATTGTAACGTAATAATAATAATTTATATACAATTTTTTGAAAAAGTCTCTTATGCCGTTTTTGATATTAATGGTTCATATAGAACAATAATATGCACAAATTAGGTCGAAAACACTTCTAATTTATATTAAGTTTTGTGAATGCCGTAATAACGGGATGTACTGCATTAGCTTGAGTACTTTTGTTTAAAACATTTTAAATTCATTTTCCATGTTTTCGATTTACATACGGTTGACATAAAGTAATGTCTCTACAATAATAGTAATGTTACACAACTACTTTTCTATATATTTCCTTCAGGCAAAGTTCGTATCGCTAGATCGTGAAAAATTTATAGATTTTATTTACCGTCTCAAATGGTTTTTAATTATTTAAAGGAACACTTATTTCTCTAATGCTTGTTTGATTCGAATGTCAAACGCACAACTCTCAACGTCCAACTCCCGACGTACAACTATCGGTATACAATTGTCAGTACACAATTCTCTTCTACAACTCACTGACTTATTCCTAAGCGAAATATTTCGCTTATAGACTTTACGAATATGACAAACGCTTACTCTTACTCTGCTATGTCTGCTAATACTTTTCTGCTGGATTTCCTCTTGTGAACATTACAGATGCCGCGTCTCATTCTGCAATAGCTGATAATCGTCTTTTCTGCTTAATTTCTGGATGTAGTATCATTAATCGCATTAGTTGGTAAATTTTGTTGGGATTCCTTTGTCAATTTTTGCTTTTATTGACAGCTGCAAATTTGCGTTTTCATGACCACGGCAGTTAAAGCACATGAGAAGGAATTTTGGCAAATTTATTGCAGTTTTTGGTTTTCATAACAAAAATATCTTTAAGAGATCAATTTGGGGGCCGTCATACTTGTACGCTAAGCGTTTTTTTTGCTCGCTGGACAATTACTTCTTCGACAGAGATGATAATGACTGTAATCATTAAGAGATAAGGCGATGCACGACCTGAAGTTATTGCTCCCACGATAAATATTTAGTTGTGATCTGATTTCTTATAGATTTATAGCATCCTATTCCAATAGGACTAGCGGAACGTTCGTATCTGTACTTTGTGGATGATTTTGTGCGAGGACTCTTCAATATACTTTACATTATTTGTAAAATTAAGCTTTAAATTTCAATAAAATTCATGTACATTTTTTTTTTTTAAATTCCGTAACGAAAGAATAGGTCAAGAAAAAAACCTCAAATCATCTAAGAATAAAGCTTGTAGATGCAAAGTTTGTTGTTAGTTGTCGACTACGCCGTTGCAGCTAAAACTAGAATTTTAAATATATTCTTTTTCTCAGGTTCAACGTCGCACCGTAGAAAACTGTTTTATTTTTTAAATGCAGTGTTTGGCTGCAGAAAGCCTCATTTTTAAATTTTTTCTGTAATTTTCTGTTGTATCAGTTGCAATTGTTAGGGGCCCTTTTCAGGTACCGAACCTGTAAATGGAATGTGACTTCTTATTGCGATAACTAATCATAGGCAATTGTGAAATTAATATCTAGACCTATCACCACCTCTTTCTCAAAGAGTTTATATTTACTATCGTATTCACTTTATGTTGCAGTCTCTTCTAATCGTGTAATTTAACATTGGCTTTCTTTATGTCATTGCACTTCATTTGTTTTCTTGTGTTTTCGTCTCGTGTGAAGCTACATTCGAATTTAACTAGCAAAGACATTTACCAATTACATTAACAGAGTTCTGTAAAAGTATTAACATAGATCTGTAAAGCAGTTAGTATCAAGTTATTGTTCCATTTGGAAGCCTAGTCCGTCCAAATACAAATACCTAGGAAACTTTTGTAAACGCCTTATGAATCTATATGAAATAATCTTTAAATTATATAAAAAGTAAACTCGTTTCTTTAATGAATTCCTTTCAATAAATGGTTGTATATAGATATGTTGGCGGCAGTTCACCATGGCAAAAACAATCAATTTTGAGTCTCTGGTGTGGCCAAGCTAGAAAAATCCGAGCATATTGAGTTATATCACGTGAATCTATATGAAGGTACCTTTCAAACAAGCTAATCAAATTTAAACTCCATTTTCCACAAATATTTTTAACAATTTTTGGAAATTTGGTACAATAGCATAACCCGGCTATGGAAAAATAGTCAAATTTAAGGCTCTAGACCGGCCAAACTAGAAAATTTCAAGCAACAACAAGAGCTTAAGATGAAACAAGCTTCTGTTATATCAATCGATTCAGAATCAATTTCTGAATTTAAGCCTGTCTTTCCGTTATTGGTGCATAACTTAATGTTTTCCAATTCATTGGCAACATTAGAATTTAAAAATTTTGAAACTCGGCTGACTAATTTTTATAGCCAAACACAACGTATTCAATTAATTAATCATTAATTAATTAATAAGACCACTTTTGTGAATGTTCAGTTCAATTAGCCAAAGAGCGTACTAAAGCTTTAGTCTGTCTTTGTTGTTTAAAAAAAAATTGAAAACTACACAATCATATTAGTTTATAATTTATAAACACATGGAACGAGATGCAGTGAATGTATCTTGCCGCAACACAGTGTATTTATTCTGTTCAATTCTGGGAAAGTGTTTCAATTGTTATTTCATCAGATAAAGCAATGCAGTGGATATATGAAATGTGTCATACTTTACATAAACATAACGCCTGTCATGTCGTCTTCAGTTGATATTACAAACGTACGTAACAACTGCTTACGTAGAGAAATTAACAAATGGTTTCTGCACAAACGTATAAAGTGATCACATCTGTGGATGCATATATGGTGAATTTGTTTAGCTTAATTCAAAGTACTTGCAAGTTCGAATATCGCACGAGGATTTATCTGATTTATATACAATTTAAATAAATGCAAATATGTGTTTGCGTATAACTCTATGCCCGCTTATGACTGTTTCACGTCCATAATTTGTGATGATCCTGACGAGTGGCGTTGTTTGCGAAATGTGAAATGAGAAGAACGATGGAAATGGCATAAATATAATTTCATTCTAATCATCGTTTTGTAGATGGCATTCCGAATAGTTTTAATGTACATTATAAAACATTTAGGCAGAAATGGAATTGTAGCACAATTTCTCTAGTTATGCATAGAAAGTATGCATTAGCGTGGCACAAGCTTCACATAGAAAAACAAATCAAATATATGTTTGGCTTACACCATATGACTTAATAGCCGCAATAAAGAAGAATGAGTTGTTCTTATCTATCCGCCATCTTTGAATGCAAAGTACTACTAGTGATATACCATGTTCTATTTCAAAATGTGTAGACCTCTAACACATAAAATTTGAAACCTTTACAAATAACTTGTAAATAAATCCAGAGTACAAGAGGAAATTTTGGGTCACATTAAGTAACGACTGATTTAAGTGAATCTTCACGAGTACACGCTCTTCATGCTATGAAGACATAAATTTAGCGTAACGTCATAGTCAATAAAAAAGCAATTGGTTCGACACAATTGCTTCATATCAGAAGTTGAAAAATATATGAAAGAGATGAGTCTTCCTTTTGATGTGTGGGCATATATTCTAAGCAGGGTTTTTGGATGCGGTTACTCTCCTTCTTTAATATAATATTAAAATTAATAATTAAAGCGAACAATTAAATCCTTGGCGAACAGGTGCTCAAATCAGAAAGTTCTTTGTTTTGTTCTTTGGTTTGGTTAACAAACTTAGAAAATTTCTTGATGCCTGATCGCTGGTACGGCACGTGGTTGTTTGGTAAATGGGGTAGATCAATAGATCAGAGGGAAACTCCGGACTCCGGACATACCCCGAGTAAGTGTAAGCTCTAGTACTTTGGGAATTGCGGAGGCCCATTGGGATTACTCCAAAGCCCAAAGGAGGCTAACTATCCGTTTGCTGAAAATAGTCCAGTGTTAAGAACATCTTGAAATTGAGCTTAAAAGAAGGTGCTCGCATAAATACAAATAGAGAAAAATATCAAAAGTATGCTAGAAAAAGTTTTCATAAAATTGTTTCGCATAAAATTAACCTTGCATTTGCATTTCATTTAATAAGTTTTAGAAGAAGAAGATCTTTCAAATAAAACACTAGCGATTAAACAAGAAGACGAGGAAAATACGACATAAGAACAACAAGCGTTCTTCTGTTCGCTGAACCACTCTATTAGATATATTTTAAATAATTCTGGCTCTTAAATTGTTAAGCTTCGCAGCCAATATTGCGTTGATGTCAATTTTGTTGTAGCAATACGTTTGGGCCGCACATTTGAAAATTTTTGAATATTTTAATAGAGTCGCGTGTGTGTACCTAAGCAAATACTTATAATTCACACAAAATGTGCAAACGGCAATAACCGATAGGTGCCAGTAGCAAATAATTTTGCACAACAATTGCAGACTTCGTTTACGGTTTATTACTTCAGCACAAAAAAAAAAAAAGAAAAAAAAGTGTTATACATATTTTGATAGACATACAAGGAGATAGAAAGACAGGCTATTACATGGGAAATTATTTTCACGCTGACATGAAATTGAATATAAGCACAAATATGACAAGGATCGGAATTATAAATTCATTATCCATTGCATTGTGTGCGTTCACTAGCATTCTATATGGGCATATTGAAAAAGTTGCTTGTTGTGTTTATTAACAAATATAAAAATTGATTTTGCAAAAGTTTTACATTTGACTATTTATATATGCATTATATATACAAAAAATGGAGCATGGACAAATTTAAATTACATGAAATCGTTCAATTTCTAAAAAATTGCATTTTTTGCTTATATTGCGAATGATACTAATAACCGGGTCCAATGGGTTGAAGAATTTGCCTAGTTAGGTTGCTTTGAGATATTTTTATGGGAGTGGGTGGGTGTGGCAGAGAGGATGGGTATGGGTTTGTATGTTTTGTGCGTGTGTGTATGTGTTTGTTGTTTTTTTATGCAACCTGGAGGTAGGAATCTTTCAAAGATACTAGCACAGACGATTCGCCATCCATGCTTCCTACGTACTAAACTACCTACTCCCCACACACACTTCATCTACCACTTCCCTCCGCGGGACCACTGTTTTAGGTATTGCTTCGCGGAAGCTGGTTGAAATTATTCCGCTTCGTTTGGCGGGACCTTAGGGAGTCCGTTATTGGTTTCCACTGCCTCTTCTCTACGCCAATTGCCTCTCTAGTCATCGTAACTCCACAAGAATCTCGCTTACGAACGCGTCTATGATATTCCAAGCTACTGCAGTGCCGATCATTTCGTTCATTATCTTATTTAATGGCAGTTGGGGCCGCAGTGCAACATTACATTCTCAGCGACTTATGCCTACGCATATCGGACAGTTAAGCTAATTGTTGTGGACGAATCTATACTTCCAGAAGCAGCCATGAGCGATCCGGAACTGTGTGGGATAGTAGTTTACCTCACCGTCTTTCCATCCATCGTCTTGCATTTAGAATAAGAACGAATGTCCATCTTCCATTTGTCGTTCTTTCCCATCGCGACTGCCGTATCCTCAATGAGGGCAGAAGTTCATCACTTCCAATAACGCTCATAAATGCAGCTCATCTCGTCAGCCAGGATGTCGGCTGGTATGGTGCCTGCTAGCACAAGTGCTGTTTCTTCCGACATAGTACGGCGTGTGTGTTTATCTATATATGTTTCTATATATGTGTGTCGTACATACTCTGTCTTTTCCACATTACATATTATTACCTCATTAAGCTTAATTCTTTCACACCACTATCTTATTCAAAAAAAAAAATATTCTTCTTTTGCGTCCGTGATGGTTTCCTACTAATTTGGTTTAGTTTACTTTGCTATTGAATACTTTGAAAAAAGAGCTGTGATGTAAACTTCTTCACTTTATAGTTTTTGTTACCAGGTAAGGAGGAAATTCTACAAAAAAAGAAGTTAATGAGTGAGAGCTTCTTTAATTGACAAAATTTGTCTTAATTTACTAGCATTTACTTTAAATTTTTTAAATATTCTCACATCACAGCGAAAAGTACGGTTCAGTAACTTCGTCTTTCTATTTGTATTTCACCTCATGTACCATAAAATTTAAATCACTAAGGAGAAGTCCAATAACGCAAGACGGTCGGATTCACTTATTTTATACAACTTAAATATCTTTAATGGTAAGTCCATCATTTAATTAGACATATTGGTTATCGTATCTCGTTTGAAAAATATTCAACCATTAATTCGAAATGGCATTAATAGCATTATATTTATATTTATTTATCCATTAGTAAGAGATTCAGTCAGAAATCCAATTTCACCTGAATTCGAACAATGAAAACATAAACCTACGTATCACACCTTAAATTGTATATAATTTAATATTGCTTTAACATAAAGCTTTTATAATTATCATATTAAGGGATAACATTATTGTGAATTTTTCAGAAAAAAAAAATTTTTTTCATTAGTTCATTGGATACTTCGGAAAGAGGATCTATGTCAAATGAAGCTCTGCTGAGCATTTATAACGTAACATCTTGCTTATTGATTTCTGATTCCTTGTTGCCTTTAGAAAGTATTTCTGTTCATTATAAAGCATTTTCAAACAAAAATACGTCAATGTATTGGAACAACAAATTAGTTCGTTCCGTTTTTTGTAGTTAAAGTGCTGACTACTACTTTCTCCTACTTTTAGATAAAATATGAATTCCATAAGGGAAAGACAACTGGCCATTTGGGGCTTTGCAAAGAAAACGAGATTATTTGGGCAACATTATAAAAATCGAAACAAGTAATTGTTGCAAGAGACGTTTGATTTTCTTGCGAAACGTAATCACAGACTAGAAACTGAAGAAGTGATGGTTACTACATAAAGTCAGAAAACGGGAAGGAAAAAGTTAATTTTACAAATTATTAAATTTAAATTTCTTTACACTCCGAATGTAGTAGTAGAATGTAGAGTGATTTTAATAACAAAAGAATAATTTTAAGTAAATTCATTGTAATTTGCCAGCCTCTGACGAAGAGCTACAATCAATTTGAGCTTCCAAACGGTATATAATCTTGACAAACAATTCGAATTCTTTAAGAGCGGATTTTATTGATGTCTAATAAGAAATATGGATACCTCCTCAAATAAAAATCAAAAATTTTTAATTTTAAAAAATCATTACTTTTTAAATTAAATAATATTCTGTCGAATTCTTTAAGCTTCTGTAATCAGCTTCCTTCTGAAATCATTAACGGTTGCCTAGGTGAAGCTCTCTTAAATATGCGCAATGACTACTTAGAGGAAAACGTACACAAGAGCAACTAAGAGCGCGCTGCCAATATGAAAAGGTGTCGCAAATTAAATTGTTAGTACACGACACTTAAAAGAGCAGCGACAAACATATCATATTTGCTGATTCTGTTGTATTTTCTATATCCCTACACTTTTCTGCTTATAGTGGAAACATATATTGATTTGGTCCGTTGTTTCTTGTAGTCAAAGTGCATTCATTTCAGAACAAAACGGATGAATTGATTAATCAAAGTGTTGTCCATCGCCGGCTTTGTCCCTTTTTTAGATAAAATATTAATTCAATAAAAGAAAAATAACTGGAACTTTTAGGCTCTGCAATGAGAGCGCATTTCCATCAAGTAATAAACAAACGCTTGTAACCAGCGTTATTCGGAAGAAGTAATGTCTAAGGTAGAATATTCCAGCTTGTTACTACTAAAGTCTATTGGGCGGGGTTTGTATTACGGAATCGATTTTCGTTGTGCTGAAAACTCACGAAATCATGACTTTTCACTTCTGCGGTGGTTTTTCGACCCAATTACGTCAGTTATTATTGGTAGTGTTACCTAACGATGATTCCCATTTTATCTTATCTGACCTAAGTAGGGCCACCATATATATTAAACTTTATCATCCACATTAATCGTTCGCCTAGTTAGCCTCACGATAGTTTGTGCTTTGGATGTCCTAAAGCAACTTGTAAAGATTTAGAAGTGAGATATTTCGAATCAAGCAAAAATAAACTTTCCCACAAATGACGAGAATATGACTCGTAAAGTGAAATTTAGAACTGAGAATAACTTTACGAAGCGAATTCAAATCTCGATTAATGTCTAGATATTGGTAAACACCTGTCGTTACTGTTTATGACATCTACATTCATTTATTTTCGCCCTTAAAGCCATCTATTGGAGAAACAGGGCGAACTAATTTTTATTTCCAATACGACCTTTCAATAAACTTTTTACTCTAACCTTGGCTTACCACTAATTCAAATCTCTGTCGGCCATAATTTTTCTTTCTTCCGTTAGCCTCGTAATAACAATATTCCTTTTTCAAGTCAATCCAACAAAAATGATAAAAAGATTTAGCACGAAAGTATTGAGATCGTGATCCTGATCTCAACTGATCAATGCACCGAAAGTTTACTTAATGTGTGATCACATATTACATATTAGTAGATATATGAAAAACTTAATATACCAACATATCATATAAAAGATCCTAAATGTAAATCTAATGAGCCTTGAACGTCTGTATAGGATATAAAAAATGCTAACATGGACAAGAGATGCTCAAGCATACATACATCAAAGTGTTTTGTTTCGTTGCAACATGCATGCCTACATTTTGAAAGCAAACAATTGTAGTTAAATTTTATTCCTTAAAATATGTTTATATTCAACAACAAAAGCATTTATTGCGCTTACTTACACTTTGCATTTTCGTTTAACGATTCTCGAAAAGCTGCTGTCTTGTTTTGTTATATTCTTTGTGTGCTTTTTCCTTGTTACTGTATTTCATAATCTGTGTGTACATCTACTAACAATTTGTTAAGTATTCATTCGTACTGCAAATCTTGTTGTAGAGGAAAACTCTACAAAAGAAATTGAATTTTACGTATGTACGGTAAGTTGTTGTAAAGCAAAAAAAAAAAAAAAAATTTTTAAACTGAAGCACTTTTGCGAACAGAAGATAAATCCTTTTTATTGGTTTGTTAGTTTTGCAAAAAATAAACAAATAAACCAACATCTGTTCGGTTCAAAACGAATTTTTTGTTACCCATCACTTAGTTGCTTGCTTTCGTTGTTCCATATTAAAAACATGACGGAATGAAATCCAATAACGGTATATTATTGCAAATATATCACACACAAATGTATCGTGTTCGTATGTGTGTAAGAAAACTTTTGTTCTGTGATGCACACAAACAAACTTACATTAAATAAGAGTTGGGAAATAACTCTAACGGATAAGTTGTCGATTTTTAAATATTTTATTCGGCAATTAGGGACGAAAGCATAACAAACAAATACATCTAAATATTGAACGAACTCAATATTTAAAATCTTAGATTTTCTTGTTAAATACTTCCATGCGTTACAGGTAGTTTCCCGGTCTCATATGCTCTTTGTAGAGTGTATAAAAAAAATATATATAAAAAATTAATATTTAGTTAGATACAAATGCAGTTTCATGTGCATACTAAAAAAACAATCTGAGTTTTGTTAAGCTCTTCCAAAGAGCAAAAAAAAATCAAACTTAAACTTTCTAACTAACATCTGGGAAATCACAAATGTTGCGAGAAATAATAGAAGAAGCAGAAAAATACACAAAAGAAGCATTTTAGAAAATTACTTTTTTCAATATCAGTTCAAAATAATGGAAACAGTTTCAATTAAAACTGTTACTAATTTCATTAATAAACTTGCTATTGAACTGCAATGCATAGCTTGAGATTCATTCATTTTCGACAAAGCACCAGTTTGGATGATGTTTGTATATAAGTTTAGTGAAACTTCTTAATTTTGAGACTATTAAGACTTAAACTCTCCAAATCGAATAAGGAAAAATAAATGAACAAATCAAAATTAAGATTCTATTGTCTACTGTCAGTCCCCCCTTTTATTCGTAGTATTTTAATTATTTGTCTTATACACAAGCACAAACGATTTGTGATCTAAAGAACCTTCACAAAAATACGCACTGAAGTGTTTTAGGATGGAAGAAGTAAGTCAGAAAATCAAATCTTATTATACCGTAACAAGTGTGGGTGGGATGGAATGCAACCCACCGATCTACAAATAGTCTTCCACAACAATACAAAATATACAGAATTTCATAACGTCAGTGATGCCATAGCAATGGAATAATTTCAATTTTATGTTTTACTCTCGTTACTATATTCCTGATTTCTATTTGCCTAAAGTATGGTTTTATTAAAGAAGATAAAGCATTCGGGCATGTCTCTAAAGTGCATTTTGAGCCACAAAAAAGATCCAACATGATTTGAAGAGATCCAAGATCCTTTGGGATCGCCCCTTTTAAATTTAGCGCCCATCAACTCTACCTGTGAAGTATGTTTATAATTGACTAAATCTGCACAAATCTGGCAAATTTTGTAGTAAACTCCGATTACTACATTTTCCTTCATTTTAAAGACAATAAAGATTTATTGACTAGAGATTGTAATTGGCTTCGTGCCAGCTGCGTTTGCAAGGGACCATATTTGCAAGGTTAGTTATTGCACCTATGACTTTATTCATGACCTTTTGTGACTATAGTTACTTATAAGATTTAGTCTTATAGCAGTAAACTTTGCGGTTTACTTAGTAAGATGTAAAACAAGAACAGGAACAACAACAAAACAAACACCGCTAATTTATTAAAAGCAATTATGTCAACTATATTCGAGTATATACAGTTGTGACAGCACATCTACGCAACACAATTAACGTCATTAACGATTCATGGTCGAATGTAGTAATAATAGCACCTCATACATTCGCTCCCTTATCATTACACTTCGTTTCCTCGAAATTATTTGAATCAGAAGAGTACGGATTTATTTTACAACTAACTCATGTCGAACGTATGTACTTATGTTGAAAAAGTTGTAATTTAACAGCAACTTAATGGATATCTGCGACAAATTCCATTCCAATAACTTTAGTAGCTAATAAAAAACTCGTTTGACATATCGCTCAAAAAGTTGGTAGGATCCGTGATTTTTTTCTTTTTTGTCATTTTGCATTTCACCGAATTGTAGTCGACTTGAGTCTTGCCATTATATACTGCTACATACTGCAATGTATGAATGCACAGCGGTGTAGTGCGAGGTACGGCTACGTACTGACACATATTGCTGTTATATACTGCTATATACTACTATACTATTATATACTATTGATACCTCGTTCCTTTCCAAGATAATCGAATACTATCTATATATCAGAGCACTTTTTAATATTTTTCCAATTTATTTTTTTTTTAAATTAAAATGAATTTTTAATAGTCTCTTCGATTGCTATTATTCTATTAGCTTCTCCTCTATCCTGTTACAACTGCAATTGCTAACTTTTAAAATATATTAACATTTTTTAAGAAAAAATTCGCTAATGAAACTTTTCTCTGTCTAAGGAAACGATCAGTAAATTAAACAATATGAATTTTATATCATAAATTTAATAATGAATTTTTTTATTACATGTTTACTAAAGAACGAAATTTACAAAAGGTACATCATCATCATCATCATTATTATTATTCTTATTTATATTATAATTATATGGTATTTTCAGTTACTTTTTTAATCTTTTCAAAAGTTTCAACATTCAATTAATCTAAAATATTTATTATTATTATTTTTATTATTTCAGTATTTTTGATGTATTTGCAATAACTCTACCTTAACCAAGATGTGTATGTGTATGTTTAGTATTCTCCATACGAGTATTCTCCGTTTATCTATCTATTATCAATTCTGAGTTTTATATTTCGCTTTTGTTTTTGATTTTATTTTTGTTTTTGTTTTGCAACAACCACGAGTACAATCATACATATGTGTAAATGTATCTATATCTATATACACACATAAATTTACATTAATTTACAAGTTTACATTTTTTATCATGTGTTAATGCCTTTTGATATAGTTTTCTTTCAATTTGTTACAAATAAATGCAAACACAACGTATGTACTTAAAACTAATACATTTAAAATTGTGCTAGCTGTGCATACTCATATATATTGTCTTTTACACACATATAATACAGTTATGTACAAACATTATATACATGTATAGAAACTTGTCAACCGAAGAATTTCCTTTAAATTCTTATGCCTGCGTGTGTGTGTGTGTGTGTGTATATATATCTATATATGCACATAGCAAGAATTATTCTCTATGTTCTACTTAAATGTTTCCTTTTATCACATCCATCCTTGTGGGCTACAAGTGTACCATTCCGCTTTAATATTACAAAGTCTATAAAGATTGTATAAGAATATATATATATATATATATATATATATATATATATGAACCCGGTCACCTTTGCTGGCCGATCTGGCCGTCTTTTATTGAACTCTTAGTAGATAATACAAATTGATGTAGAATGCAAATTATAATAAATAGTTTGAAGTGCATTCAGTTGTTTATTCAGAGTTCAAAATGAACGTAATCTTTCGCGATAGTTATATATTATTACAATAGACACGAAACCGAGAAAAACCTCGAGAAAAATTTTGAAATTTCATTTAATAACGTAAAGGCTATTAGCAGATAAGCCCGTCAGATTGATATTTGACACAGAAAAGTGCATTTAAAAAAATGCTCACACGTTGAGAAGATGCTTGAAGATGGTCGATGTGTGTAACAGGAAAACTTCGTAGAAACACTTTCCCTTATTGAAAGCGAACTTTCAAAATCAGGGAAAACTGTCCAACGGATCGCTACCGCTAAGCCAGCATATACAAAAAATGATTGAATGAAGCATTTGCTGCTGCCTTAATTTCGTTATCTTTCAGAAATTGTATCATAATACAAAGATCGTTTATTAATTTCATTATTATATTATGATTTTTACAAAATTATGATTATCTTCGACTTACTGCTAAAGAATACTCTGCGTATCTAAGTATCCGAGAAGAATTTCACTTTTCTGCGTTTCTTTTTTTTACTCAGCTGTGTTATTATAAATGAATGCAAAGCAAGAGGTAAAAAAAGACAGAAAAACCAAAAAAACTAATTTATTAAAAACTTTTCATATTTTCCTTTTAGGCGTGAGGGGTAAGTATAAAGAAATTCGATATTGGCCAAAAAAATAACTTCTTTGACGTCTTAAGTATATTTTTAATTTTCTTGTATGTAATTTAAATATCGTTTGAACAAAAATGTATTGTTTTTACACTCACCACCGAAGGTGAAGGGTATATTTCATTTTTTCATTTTGTTTGTAACTACCAAAAGAAAACTTCGGAGACCCCACAAAGTGTATATATTCTTGATCACTATCAAATTTAGAATCGATTTAAGCATGTGCGTCTATCCGTCTGTGTAATGTCTATGGTAAACATTCTCTTGGCCGCGAAAGATATCGGCTTCAAATTTGATAGAAACATTGGAAATTCTTGCACGCAAGTTTGTATTGAAAATGGAGCAAATCGGTTAAAGGACACGCTCACAGTTAGACGTAGCACATCTGTTTTCGGTAACGAAAAAATTATGTTTTCTGCTTTGTACTCATAAACCATGGCAGATAGATCTATAAAAATTTCCACAAATATTGCACTGGCTATCCCGTAGCCTCTGTGCAAAAACGATAAGGATTGACCACGCCCATTCGATATAATAGAATATTGAAATTAAATTTTTTTGTGGAAACGTTTGTAATATTGAGAAGAATTCTTCAGAAGACTCGTAAAGTGTATATATTCTTGATCAGTAAGGAATTCGGAATCTGTAGGTACGTCTGTCCATCTGCTTAACTATCTAATGTCTGTGGTGAGCATTCTCCTGGCCGCAAAAATGAAGATATCAGCTTCAAATTTGCTAGAAACATTAGAATTTCTTTCAATTGCCACGCTCATCTATTACAAATTCGTTTTTCCAGAAAGGTGGGGGGTATAAAAGATTCGGCACAGCCGAATATAGCTTTGTTACTTGTTCGAATTATATTTTTCCTATAAATGTTTGAATAAATCTTTGCCTTTATTCCCAGGATAGTTATGTGCTATCTACGTGTTCATGAACTTATATTGTATGTGGGTTTTCAATTTTATGAAATTATAAATCTATCTATAAATCCATTTTTTCGTAAAGTGAGGTATCAAAACTCAAGTTTCATAGTTGCAATGAAAGATGGAAAATACGTAGAAATTGTTCTTGCTACGACCTCCATGAATATAAAATAAAATTTTCATCAAAATAAAATTTTCATTACATGTAACATTCCCATATGCATGTATATGTTTTAAATAATAATATATATGTTTTAATAATTGCAAATATATCATTGCACATAATACTTCGCGTAATTAAAAATCATTATTAACTTAATTAGTTATTAATTTATTAAATTAAATTTCAGAAACGGCCACTAATCAAGTGCCTTACCTGATGGCTAATATGAAACTGAGAGTATGTTTATATGTATAAACAAGAGTATAATCCTTGAGATAATAATTTGTTTTTTAGATGCAAACTTCGCTTCCATCTTGTATCCTTTCCTAATAGATGTTATTTACTAACACTAACACTAATCAAGAGTATATACATTCAAGTGTTTTGTGTCTCTATGTTTATACAAAAGTTTAAAAAAAAAGAAAATCTTATTTTCCTCTATTTAATTATTAAAGTCCTCATTAGCATGATAAAGCAATTTATTGAATTTAAAACGAATTATTTAAGAAAAAAATTAATGTCTTGGTTTCTTCAAGAAAAAATATAAATTTTCGTCCAGGCGAAGCATATTTGTTGTCGTATGCTCGCGGTTGCCTGCTCTCAGTATGGATGGACGAATTTTTTACTGAAATAAACACTATCACGGTTGTAGTTTACATTTCACAAGTTACAGGATATCAAAAAATAATTCTAGTTTTGCCTTAATACACTTTTTAAGAAGTCATTTCATGTATGTTTTCGAGCTTTGTAGTTCCTATAAAAGACATAACGAGAGCCATTCATTAGCTCAAAAAAAAAAAAAAAAAAAAAAAAAGAAATGATGAAAAGGAACTCTCTCGCAGGTACATAATTTCGAAAAATGATGATGAAAACACAGGAATCAACAATATACTTCAAGCAGTGCTTTAATCGACGTTTTGTAAGAAAGACTTAACTTATCATATCAAAAACAATTTAAAACGTTATAGTCGCACAAAGTCATCCCAGAGGTACGCTAAGCCACTTTGCCTCATACAATTCTTCTTTTACTTTTCGTAGAAAAAAACCTGTAAATTCTGTCTAGTTTCCAGATAAGGTCATGCTGTTCATTTGACTCCTTATTGGAAAAGCGAGTCTAAAAGGCGAGCGTTTGTTCAGATTTTGCTGTTATCTATATAAAGGCTTACTTTTGATATGATATTGTCTTACATGTGATGATACAACGTAGCCGCATTCGCCGGGGAAAGATATTTACATACAAACATATATACATACAAAATTGTCACATCTAGTTCGGTCTGCATTTGCTTGCATATGTTTAAAATTAATTAATGAAAGATGAATAATGAAAATTCATTAATGAAACATAATTAAAATTTGAATTTAAATGCCGGTATCTATTTGTCCGTACGTATTTGCATAATAATTATATGTTGCTAGGTATGTAGGTGGATTCTAATAAATCCGTATACACATATAACTAGCAAAACATTGGTCTGCAGTTTAATTAACAATTATTATGTATGCATGAACATGTTCTTCTACACAATTACACACACTCTTATACGCTTGAGTAGTTGTCGGACGTCCTTAATCTTAAAGTTAAAATGTGAACCCGCAATTAAAGTCAATTAATTATTGCTTATATTTACGTAAATGTTTACCTAAATTTACTTAAGAAGGCATTAAGTTTTACTTCTTTTTTTTTTAACACGCACAATTCCATAAGAGGATACCGTTTTTTTTTCTTTTTTTTCGAGTCTATTCAGGACACAAACACTCGTATACATTTGTATGTAAATTTATTTTTATTCATTACATTTTGTTTACCCGCATTTTTTATTTCTCTATGCTTAAGAATGCGAAGTATTTCTACCATAATTAGTCGCTTTAGATGATGATGTGTGGTGTGCCCCTTAACGCCGTCTCTCAACTAAATATTTTTTATTAATCAAAGTTTTTAATTAAAGCATTTATTCAGAAACACTAAGTGTGACGGTGTAGATTGTTGAAGAGCTATTGTGTGACTAAATATAAATTTCTAAATTTCTTGAAAAGTCAAACGATTTATAACACATATCAACAACAGAGAGTGAGTTACAGTGAAACAATGAATAAGACGAAAGTCGATACAAACTTTTATTTCCATGATCGGAAAAATTGCGGATATCGCTAGAGTTTAAAAAATGTAAACTTTTTGGTCACACATGTAGAAGTTCTGCATAAAGGAAAACAATTTGAAAATTGCAGATGAAAAGTTTGCAGGAGAGTAGCTCAGGGTGAATCTTCAATGGTCATACCGTCAAGCGAAAATATCGTGAAATCTCTTAAAATTCCATCGATTGGATCTTTTAGTTGGCTGTAGGTTATATTAACGCCAGGTTAAAGAATATATTTGATAGGCAATGGGCGTTGCTTCCGGCGGAACACATCGACTTTTTCATTTAAATTTAATTAGCCTTCACTAACACTTGTACTGAGTTTTAAATCAAAAACTGCTATGAATTGTAAATTCTGTTTTATGCCTGCTACGAGCGTGGCTGTGCTCGGATTACATTTATCTTGTAGGCTTGATGCGTAGCAGTGAACTGAAATATAACACATCACTCAGTAGGTTCGTAGGATCACTAATTTCCTTTTAGCAGTTTGCCATTGTTGTGCTCAACTTATGACACGATGCATCGTCTGGATATCATATAGTGCTTTCTTCCTTTTCAAAATAGTTGAATATTGTACTATTATGTGCTGTTCTCTTATACTAATGTAATATAAATCTTTCCATACTGCTGTATACTGTTATACACTATTAATCCTTCGTCTTTTTTCAAGATATCCTTTGAATATTTTACCAAGCGCATCCGAAAATATGAACGCCTTAACCAACCTAGCCACCTGTCCGCTTGATAAATTTATATTTCAGCCGTTCCTCACATAGCGCTTTGAAATATTGACGCACATGTTATTGTTTGCGATCGAACGCAGTACTTCATTCGAACGGATATTTCTCTTGGACAAATGTTCATGCAAAATAATAAATACATCGGGCCCTGTCTCACGTACTGTCACTTTCATGTCTTACAAAAATGATTTTGTGCAGTTTTTTATGTTTCGCCTGGATCAACTACAGAATCCGGGAGATCAAAGAGTTCAGCATTCGCAAATTTTCTTTATACAAGACATTAGTTCCAAATTTTTAAATTTTTTACGAACAAAGTAATTATTATTTAAGAAGCATGCGATATATACACACATAGATTTATGTTAACAACTTCGAAAATGAAAAAAAACTATGTATCGGTGGCGTTGCTAGAATCCGCGTAAAGCCAATAATTTTGTGAAATTAATTGAAAGATTATATAGAAAACAGTCTTTGAGTATTATTGGGGATCCTTCCAAAAGTTCAATTTGTAATGCGTATTATAAATGTGCTAAATGTATGATTACGTTCATACTAGTGAATTATTGATTTAATTTGGTTATCTTTTATTTGCCTAAAATCCTTAATTCTGCTCTTAAAGTGGACGCGAGAAAGACTTCATTATATGCTAGCAGAGACGGTGCATATCTACAGAGAATCCCAAAGACTTGTATCCTTTCGCTTAAATACATCTGTGTCTGTCTAGATTATTATTAACAGTTATCAATCTGTGCAAAAATATCGTACATTGAAGTAATATCCACATTATCGGAAGCTCATCCTTATTGTAAAAACTCTTTTCCTTTCTGTCTTTGACGGGGCAAGTTTGCTAAAACCATTCGAAGCCAAGGCGAAGATCAGCAGAGCTACAAGAAGTGCATTGTATGCTCATACTAGACTAGCAATCGGAAAATATGAAATGTTTGTTAAAAAGACAAATTTCATAGTTTAAGGGTTTGAATGCTTTTTTACTACTGCGTTCTCTCTTTCTTTGAAGAAGCAACTACTTCTCAATGGTTGCTTTAAATGTAGTCAGCAAAGGCTGTGTTAGGAAAGGAAATGCCTTTTGGTAGAATAATTGAATTTTTTAACAAACTTTTGTCTTTTTCTGTAGTTCTTAAGCTTAAACACATTTTTACATTCACGTAATACATTTTACCATTTACTGAGTTTGTCCTCCTTCTGGCTGTGGTTCTGCTATATTTTGAATGCTTTTGTGTTTCGCTGATGGGGAAGGAGAAGGTTTAGAGAGTTTAAATTTATGCAGTTGTTCCCTTTTGTTTTCCAGCGAATTTTGTCATTCGTAATAGAATTGCGAGTTGACGGGCACACCAGTTGACAGAGTGCGGGGAGCGATCCCATCATAGGAAAGTGTCGTTGGCTGTTCGGCGAGTATTTGCGTTTGTTGTTGATGATGTGCGGCCGCCTTTATACGTCTTAATGTAGATGTTGCTGTTATAACAACACTGCTACCAGGTGTTTGTATTGATTGCGGTTGCTGTTGCTTTTGATATTGTTGACTACGGTAGGTTTCCCCATTCGATGTGGAGATAGGTCGTGTTGTAGTACTAAGTTGGCGTTGTAATATGTTTTCGGTATTTATAAGGTAACCAGATCGAAATGTTGGCGCCGTCGTATACTGTGCGAGCGATGTAATGGGCACTACAGCACCTTAAAATAAAGAAACACAAAACAGAGGTGTTCTTTTTTGTTTGCAGTTAATACTATAAACGAAACCACTAAAAAATCATAATACATTGATTGCGTAGTGCTTGCTATACGCTGATGTGAAAGAGAATAAAACCGATTCGTACACTAATTGATTTTAAATAGATTTCATTTTCGACTGCTGTGAAAACTACTCAATTAACAAGTGTACGATTGCGATTAATTGGATTTTTTGTTGAATTCATTTTCTTTAGAAATTGCATACGTGCGAACGTATACTTATTCATAACCAGGAAAATCGTTAGAGGGAAGTTTACGTACAACACAATAATGTATTTATATTTCGAACAAAGCTAATTGAAGTCGCTAAAGCAAAATTTAATAATAATCCTTGCCGGAATAAATTCGCGGTCCCTGTTAAAAAAAAAAAATAGAAAATGGAAATTGGAAAATAAAATTTTTCTTATGTGCCAAACGTTTTCGCGCAGAGTTTATATCTTTAAAGTTTCAATCATAACTAAATCTGAAATATAGAATTTATTTATTACAATTCTCGCATCAATTATTGTAAACGAAAAAAAATAAATATTTAGGTAGCAATTAACGGAGAATTCTTTAAATAAATTTATAAAGAAATTTCCTTTATATCATCAACATTACCTGCCTATCACTGGAATTGGAACAAAATAAAAAAATGACAAATTCGAGTATTCTAAGATTCATAAGGAAGGGGGATTGTGTCTTCAACGGCATAACCATAAAAAATCCTTCAAGTATGAGTCGGTATTTATCGCTCAATTAAGCTTAACGGTATCCTTAAATAATACAATAATAACAAATGTCCAAATCTTACTCACCTAATGTATAGTTTTTGCATACCTGATCAAATCTTTTGGATCAATTTGATTTAGATTAATTAGTTCACATTATTTCGAATTTCGAGTATCAATAAAAGCGGTTAAGAGACCTATTTACGAGACTAGTGACAAACACTTTTTTTTTGTTAAATATAACCAATCACTCGGAGTATGTCCCCTACATGTACGTGTACGTGTTGGTCGGAAAGAAGTCTAAAAAGAGATTAGGATTGCTCTGAAACCTGTCCAATCGATACGTGTCATGCTTTTACCGGCTAAACATTCGCTATAGCTACGACCAATACCTTTTTTTTTTTTTTTCATTTACAGGATATAGTATCGTGAAGTGGAAAACTAATTGCACATCGCTCTTAATAGTTCTCTTTTGTTCAACATTCTTTGTAGTCTGAAAAATCAGTGTAAAAACCGGGCAAACGTATAATTCTGTAACCGATTTTATAATCAAATTCGAAAATTTTATAGCGATCTTTTAATATTCTAGTAGAAGCACTTGTGTCGCGCGCTCGAGTCTTTCTCAGCTTCATACACTTATTTAGTGGTCTTGTCGACGAAGCCACACAAACATATTACAATAAATTTTAAGGAAAAACTTTTTGTGCAGGTATAGCGTTTTTTACCACGTATTCTGGAAGGTCAAATTAAGTCAAAAAAAAAAAAATATATTTTTTGAAAAATCTGTGGTGATATAATCCCTTAGGAGCATTCATTTTTTACAAGGAGAATATGCGTATAAAGGTACATGCGTACATACATACGCACATCATCCCAAATATTCCTAAACAGTATAGAAAGCTATTTCTAGATTTCGTTTGGAAAAAACTATTAGCATAACCTCACGATTTAATCTTTCAGGGAGGCTATGGCCGGAGCACGATTTACAAAAACTAACAATTACTTCAGTGTAAACAAATGCTAATAAATGGAAATTTTATTCACTGAAGTATTAATAATTTAGCAAAAGGAAGAGCTTGAAATTCTCAGGTATATTTAAAAAGATTAATATTTGGAACAATCAGTTCAAGCTTGTGCAAAAATGAAAAACAAAAACGAAAAACTCTTCTCATATCTTTTTACATTTTTCATTTTCCAATCACTTTTAATCAACTATGGTTTAAGTATTTAAAATACTTACTTATGACATTGGTGCTGGAACTATCTACGGGATTATTGGCGGCACCAATGACAATCGTTTGTGCTAACACGCCGCCCATAACTGGTGACCCGGTCGTTGAGTTATTAACCGATGCATACTTTTGAGCTGAGATACCAAGAACATCAGGGGACTGTCGAGATCCACACAATAATGAAGTGTTCCCAATAAGATTAGGCGGCAGTGGATCTAGCGTGACCGAATGTGATATCATATCGTTAGGTGGGACATAAAGATTCGAAGCAGGAGCATAAGTAATGTAGTTCTGGAAACGTAAAGGAAAAACAAAAGAAAATAAAATGTAAAAATTATTTTTATAGAGAAATGGAAATTTTAATTCATGGTGACCACATGGCACAATTCATTCACTTCATCATAAATTTTATAAAATAAAACTGAACCAATAAACACAAGAAAAACAACAAAGCAGAGGGAATGCAACCGAAGTATTTTCAGTTGTGCTGAGTTGGTCGTTATTTAAGTTTTTCTCTTTTCTCTTTTATATATACACAGCTGCATATCTGAGTGCCTATATACAATCACGTGTACGTGTATGAGTTTAAACCTAATAAATGTTGTATACAAAAAAGTTTATATTTTTTGGTCACTAGCTTACCCCATTCTTTGACACACTTGGCACAGAAATTGGTGTTGTTTGCAAATTGATGTCGGCATCTATTTCAGATATTGTGTCGTTGAAGCTTTTCGGTAGTGTGGTTTCTCCAACACCCTCGCCAACATGGTTGCTGTCTGATCCTACCCCAGTCACTCCGCATCCTTTAATAGACGACGTTGAGTGGGTGTCAGTACTAAAGCCTTCGTGTCGTTGCACAACAATTCTCGCTATTATGGCTACGATACAGAGAATAACACCGATTGAGCCCGCAGACAGGAGATAAAAAAACAGACGCTCCTGATCGCCTAGATATTGTAATAAAGAGCACACAGACGAAATAAAAAAAAAAAAAATTAAATTTGAAAAATTTTGCGATGTAAGGAATGAAAAACAGAATTAAACCGTTTAAAAACAAAAACAAACAAAACCAACGTTTACAACAAAGGACAAATGGTTTATGAGCAAAACTTAGGCTATTGTAGCCGTTTACTGAATGCAGAACGATAAACATTTATATATATATATATATATACGTAGGGCACATATACATGTATGTGTTTATTAGCACATGTTAAACGATTGTGGTTATCATTTTTACTGTTGCGTACATTTGAATTTCTCTTCTCTGTGACCGCAATCAAAAGCTACAAAATAAAAGCGTAATAAATTGGTTAAGAACTTACCTTCCAAATTGAGGTCAGCACTGTGAGTCATTACGGGATTGACGCTGCCAGTCTCACTTTCAAATTGAGCAAACGAACCATTAAGTGAAATTCTATTGTTACTAATTGTTATATTTCCTATTGTACTATTCCTAGTTGCTGCAGCAGTTGCATTGCTATACAATTTAGGTATAGGCTCAGACTCTTTGTAGTATTCGTCGTCGTACAATTCATTAATGTCGCCTTCAAAGTCTTCAAGTTCGTCTGCCTCTATTCCGGATTCATAGCGATCCATTAATACTTGCTTAGGTACTATGGAAGAAATTAGAAATAGATGTGATAAACACTGAGGGACACCGATATTTTTATTTTGTAATTTTGTTTGTAACACCTAGAAGGAAGCTTCAAAAGCTCCACAATATCTATACATTCTTGATCAGCATCAAATCGAGAATCGAATTTGCATCATGTCCGCACGTCGCTGTATCAATACTGTGTTAACTATTTTGTAATTCCAGTACAAAAATGGAAGAGATCAACCGCTCCCACCCAATATAATATAGTATTGAAACTTCGCGTTTTTGAGAAAATGTTTGTAACACCAAGAAGCGGTTTGACCTGGCCGCTGCCATTAGATTGGCATATCGAGTGGGAAAGCGCCACTCACGTCTTCCAAGGTGTAAGACCCCGGGATTGGAATATGTTACAAGCCTGCAGTTTCCACTGACAGGACGAGGCTTTTCTAACACATCAAATGTTTAATGCTCCCACTACTAAGAAGGAAACTTCAAAGGCGTGTTCGTGCCTTCGTCCATCTGTCTGTTTATATGCGTGATAAAAATAAAAATATCTCAATGAAATTGGACAAAAACATTGACATTTCTTGCATCTGCACTGGCATTAAAAGTGGACCAAGTTGATCATAGGATACGCCTACAGAGTAATATAAACTAAAAGCATCATGCTGCTTTCTGAGTGTTTTGCTCAGGAGTACACGCAAATTCATAAAAATGAGGAATATCTGCTACGCCCTGTAAAGTATCGAAATTTATTTTCTTTTCAAGCATTTTCCTAAGATGGAAATGGTGCATATAAAGGATTCGGTCACAACCGAATATAATTTTCGTACGTGTTTTTCCTTTTTATATAAAAAAGATAATCTAAGATTATTGAGATGAGCAATAGCATTAGTTAGTTAATCTCAATTTTGGACGAGGCCCGCATGTCGTAGAAAGTTGTAAAGGACTGTAAAGAATTAGGACCCAAATCTTTTTAGTTCACTTAACATTTAATTATAAATTAGGTGAAATGAGTTGAGGCGGACACAAGGTTACACATTAGAACTGAGAATCGCATGTAAAATCATCCTATTATGTTTAAGCTACGTTGTCGTTAAAGGCCCGCTTAACTATAATAGAAAGATTTATAATAAAATATGAAAATAGCGAAACCGATTCAATTGCTTTAAGTAATTTTTTCTTATAGCAGATGATACCATTTTAGGAAATGTTTCCATCTGATGGCTAAAATCGATTAACCCTTTTTCTTAATAACGGCAGTTAAGTTATATGTTAGGATTGATTTACCACAAGTGTACACAACTTTCAGATACATCCGCGAATTTGGATGGCAAGGCGAACCAAATGTGTTGGCATCTGCCGCAAGATTACAGCGACGGCGCCCGTGGCATATTTGCATAACAGTCTCCGTCGCATACGAAGCCAGGCAAGCTGTAAAAGATAAATATTTAGTAAAAATTTAATCTCTGCTCTACGAGCATTCACTACGGTTACGGTTTTATTTTTCGTACTGATAACATTTTTCATTTTTCTCAGCCGTTGTAAAAACTCCCTTCAGACCCTTTAAACAACAATAATAACAGAATGTCGTTCCATATTGAACTAATATCACTATTATTAGGACACTTTGAAAAACTATGACATATGGAGCAAGGACTGTACGATTCTTGCTTCACAGCTTGTGATACTTCTATTCTGTAGCTTTCCTTACGATATGTGAAGATAAGAAAGTACAAATTATCCTAGTGCTCTTTCTGTGAGCTGTCAGACACTCTATATCTAGATTAACTCCGACATTTCATGTAAGAGCTTTCTTTGATTTCAAGCCATATTAATTAACTTGATTATATCTGTTCCATTTCAGTGCTAAATTATGTCTCGATAACGATCTTGCAAAATCTTCTCCCATATCCATATAACACATCACTCAAGAAGTTCGTATGATCGCGATTTTTTTCACCGTTTTGTCATTGTTGTAGTCGACATGTGGCACGGTATAATCTCTTGTTTTTATATACCGCTATAAACTGCTATATATGGCTACACCGTTCTATATACTGTTGCACACTACCACATACTCTTTTATACTGTTATATACTGTAGCTTGCGCTGACGGCACTTGCAGTGGACATAAATTGCGGTTTTTGCTAAGTTCGAAAAAAAAAAATTTTTTTTTTTTCTAAAAACAAAGATTTGGGTTTTACACCAAAAAAAAAAAACTATTTGCGGGAAACTACTTTTGTTGCATAATTTGAAAGATGGCACTGCTACGAGCGATGAACAAGGAATGCATTACGATATCCGAAGGACAAATAACCATGATGTAGTCTAGCCGAGGCATTTCAAATGACTAATAAAGCGAAATAAATGAAACCATCATTAGAGAACGTTACCACCAATAACTAATCAAGTTGTGATGAAGCATAACGAAACTCGACCTCACATAACAAAATTCGCCCATGAAACTTTAGTAGCAGTAACCAGGAAAATGCTACAGTTCTCGCTGTTATTAGCAGACTTCGGACTAACACTGATAACGATCGATGACTTTTTGTCTGATTGAGCTTCGACGTTTCCATTTCGACAACACAAAAAGGTGAATGTTTTCGCGCACAGCTTGTATTTTCCTTACGCACTTTATGTCTGACCTAAGAGATGGGAAAGGTAATGCCTAACGACGGTCAATACTATGAATAGAAAACCTCGTGCTAACTCTGTCATGATGAATATTAAATTTTAATAAAACATCGGCAGAGACTTATTCACACTCTCAAGATATTATTAGTTTTGAAAAGCAATTATAGCAATAATGGAAAGAGATTATGCTGGTTTATGTTCATTTTATGATTGAAATATTCAGGAGCGTGACATTTTACGTTCTTGAAGGTGTGCTCCTAAAAGTAAATTACCACTCATGGGAATTAAGGAAATAGCTCAGACGTTTTCTATGTTGAATTTGGTCTAGTGCATGAGGCCTAACAATATCGTAAAAATCTGCAAAAATCAGTTTTCGTATTATATTTGTCACTTGAAGTTCTTTTTACTGATACTGATATTATGAAAGCATTTTCAAAGATTTAGATAAAGAAACTTTTGACCAAAATATTCTTGAAGTTTAGACCTTGCAGTTTAGCGTTACATAGATTGACCAAGACGTTGCAATGAGAAGACAACTGATATCATCACAATAAATCTGGTTTTCATATTTTCATTTTATATCATGAAACAAGTTACATGAATTGATGGAGTTCGTTATTACTTTAACAAATTCGTTATAGACTTTCCTTGTTCTATAAATACTATTATGGTTTCTGCACAAGACGTACTCAGAACTTTTTTTTAAATAGGTGCATACGCTTATAAGAATCAAAATTTTTTAAACCAGAATGTTGGTCAAGTCAGCATTAGAGATTCATTCTACACAAATGAGTTTAATTTTTAAGTAATTAATATAGAAATAAATAAAACTATTCAAAACGGAATCGATCCTAATGTACAAATACAACCAAATAAATATGAAATAAGAGAAGTAATGAGTATTGCATGAGTAATGAACCGGATGTATATCAATGGTTATCTTAACAATGGAAAACTTTTTAGGAAAAAGTTATCTATTGTTTGTGCACAGCTATTACTCGGAAGGGCATGCACGATGCTTGTTGTTGTTTTGTTGAATGGCTGTACTTACTTTCTTCACGTACACCTTGAGGCTGAGGACACTGTATGCTCTCGTATTCCGTACGGCCAAAACTTGCACTATATACAGCTATACGGGAATACGGATTACATTCCAATTGTGCCACGTCATTATGGCATGCCACCTTGCTACGAAACTCATCTGAAAGCGTGAAATATCCAAAATGCTAAGTTAATTCATTTTCTTAATTTAACCAACAACACACTTTACTTATAGACACAAAGGAAAGGATTAAAAAAGGATTTGTATGCGCACACATTTGCAAAGAGAGTATACGTGTATGCACGCCATAGTTGTATTTGTGTTCCGGAATTCTCGGGCGCTATTCAAGCAATTCATTTTACATATATTCACAAGAAATTAAAACAATAAATCAGTGAGCTTACTACTACAACTACAACTCGATACTCCATCTTTATATGTGCGTATAGTAATTCGTACCTTTCTCCGCAAAACGTATTCACAAATATTTTACTTTCACATGATATTCTACGAATACATTGGAATGATATTTGATTTGCATTCAAGTTATACAGACTTCTTAGAATACATGTGCGTGTTGTGTGTGTTTCTATGTAGTTTCCCTTACCCATCAAATATATACAAAACACAAAGCATGACGTACGAACCTCTGCTGTATTGCATTCCCAATACCCTCTGTTTTTGCCATCACCACAAAAAGTTTGCGAAGCACTACTCACTCACGGGCTTTATTTTTAGTTCCGTGTTTTCTTTTTTCTTTTTGTTTTTTTGCGAACAGAGCGAATTTTATGAACGTATGTGGGTATACATGCGATTTCTCTTAGTAAAGAAATTATTTCGAATATGATTGTTCAAATAGATCTATAGGACGGTATATAACATACGTGGGCAAATGTTTTCCTTTCTTACTTCGCATGTGCTGTGAACTACACAATACTTTTATATTAAAACTGATATTTTTTTTTTTTGCAACCACAAATATGGAGTTTGTATGCGGCTCTTGTTTACTTTATTTCTGATCAACGGAATACGTAAATACACAAGCACTATAGACACTCAATGTTTATTTGAGCTTGAATTAAACGAAATGATAAGCTTCGGCACAATGCCTTCAGAAGCATTTGAAGTAGTAATCTAACTCTGCTCCTCTATTGTACCTGTTAAACGCGTACGACTGATACAAACAGATGTCGTTTCACAAGTAAAACAAAAACGCGTTATTTCTCATGAGGAATCGTAATATATATGAACGCACTATGGATAATGGAAATTATTCGTATGAAATCGTTCGCTTTTTTTTTTTCACTTGTTTTTAAATAACGACAAAATTCGAAAAATACATGTCATCAAGAGTTCTGATTTGATTCTTGAGTAGCCGAAAAGACATTCGCTTGTTCGTATCGTATGTGTCGATCGTATTTATCGTACGTAACCATAAATTTAATTCGTTTAAGCCCATTCGCTTACATTTGCAGGAGAATGCTTCAGTTCCTTCTACTTGGAGATCTGAAAATGTAAGAAAGTCTGACGCAAATATTCGACTCCTGTCGTATTAGGTGCAAGCAAAAAATGTCTAATTTTTCGTACTGAATTGACTAATTTGACGTTTCAGAAATATAAGTAAAATGTGAAGGACACATTTACATGCACTTACTTTGGCAACAAACATCCGCTATAATAAGACGGTAACAGATAAAGTCAAATGAAACTAAATTGATTACATCTGTAAGAAATGCTTTCGTTTCCTAGACCCGTAATGAGAGCTAGTGTCATAACTTGTTTAAAACTTTCCGCTGACCAGCGCTTTCCTCTAACTAGAACGAGGAATTTTTCATCCAGTAGATAAGTATAAAAAGCTAAGGAGAAAATGGCAAATGAATGGTTTAAATAACTAACTGCTGACTTATACGTTTTTGATAGAAGATGTAAGTAAATATCGCAAACAAGTCTTCAATGAACTCTAATTTTATCGTATATCTATTCAATTATTAAAGGGTAGACATTTGCATATGCTTACGTGTACACATGCATCTACCATATGATAAAACGCAGGTGACCGCACCTCATAAATAATTACACAATTTGAAAAGCACTTATGTACACACCCATGGAAGTATAAAGAGCACACACTGTCTTAAGTGAGAGATGTAAAAATTGTGCTTTGGTTTTAAAATTTAATTTAAATTACATTTTAAAAGATTTTTACATTTAAATTGATGCTATTTATATGTAAATAGTTTAAATATACTGCTTTCAAGGATTGGGTATAAATTTATGTATATATTGGCTTTTCTTTCGTTGTTTATCTCTCATGTTGATGATGATGTGGACGAACTTTGGGAATGACAGTACAAATATTTGTTCGTTCAAACAAAATTTTAAAATTTTAAAGTCTATAAACCCTCTAAAAGAGGGAAAGAATAAATGTTTAATGCCCAGACGAACGCGGAAAGCGAAATTCGATTTTATTTTTCTAACAAAACTTTTGGAATCGTAATCGGGGTCACGCTTCATTTTCTAGCAGGTGATATAGAAAAATTAAATTTTTCATTTTAATCCTAGAAAATGAATGACTTTTCAAGTTAGTCCTAATGGAAAATATTGCCTTGATTTGCTATTGCTTAAGGCGTATTTACTGTACTTTTTTTATGCCTGAGTATTTGGTGTATCAATAAATTCTTTGTAGTTTATGATGGAATTCAAATTTAGTTAAAAAATGCTTCTTACAAAGCTTCCCAATTGATATTGACATCGCTATATACAGTCTTTCCCATCTTATCCGCTAGTTTGTGGATGCAATCGTGGCAGAAGTCTCATTACTTCGAGGCAAAGTAGTCTCAACGAAACATTTTGGCACTCCTTCAACTTTTGTGAACCGTTCAACTATAACGATCTGCACCAGCGATAATCAGAAGGCAGCAGAACTGGGGAATACTCCGCAATCAATACGGATTCCCAGTCCAAGTTGAAGTTCACTTCCTGCTTTGCTTTTATTGCGTTCGGACAGACGTACGCAAACTTTCGTCGTCCTTAAGACTATAATTTTTTTGTACAAAATGTCGCAAACCATTTTCTAATTGTTTCGTGGCTTGCTCCATTTTCAGTCTAAATCATTCTGATGAGTTTCATAGCTTCAGTTGCATTTTTTCCACTTTAAAACGGAGTAATATGCAACGATATTCATTAACATTTGACACACACATGCGATAAAAAGTGATGTCTAAACTGTGTATACTTAAAATTTCAAAAGAAATAAACCACAGAATTTATTGATACACCTATTATTTTTAAATATTTTTATACTTTTGCATATGCATAATTAAAGAGAATGTAATAAAATTTGAACCATTCTTTCATTCACTTATTTATAAATATGAAATAATTTATGCGAAATCAATACAAAAAATTACTTACGAAAGCTTTCAATTCAATGAAAAATATTCTCCTTTGCACATAAATGTCGTTTTATATGATTTCTGATTTTTCTTGCATGCATAACTGTAAAGTTCTCTTCATTGTTTCCAATAAAAGTGTACGAAATTTTTTATATATAAAATATACTTTTCTGTAATTTTATAGCAAAATAACAAGATCGTAAAAGATTATAAATCTCGTAAATTTTGTTATGAAATAATCAGGTTTTACTCGAATTGTGGAAAGTGACAAAGGATTTCGTTAAAAAAGGATAGAAAAAAATGTAGAGTTAAGAAAGAATAATTATTATGCGACAGGAAACATCACTCATTAAGTTCGTGGGATCAACGATTTTTTTTTTCTAGCCATTTTGCCATTGTTGTGGTCGACTTGTGACAGACTGCATTGTCTTGTTATGTTCTAAACTGTGATGTACTGCTGTATACTGTTTATACAGTTGATCATTTGTCCCTTTTCAAGAAGACAGTCGTATATATTACACCATAGACATCTTAAAAAACGACTGCCATCCCCTACCCAGACGATTTTAAGATTTTCGTTGCTTTGTCGTAGCTCTTGATATTTCACTATTAAAATAATCCTTTTTGGTTAATTCAAGATTTGAAAAAAGTTTTCTGCGGCTCTAATCTCTTTTAAATCCTGTCGAACATATGAATTTATGAATTTTCAGTCCGTTTTTCCCTTTCTTGTTTTTGCTTTTTCTAGAAGAATTTTTTTTAAAAAATCTTTGATAATTAATTTTGCTAGCAACTGTGAAAGGATTACTTGGTCTACGCTTTTTTTTTTAAATAAACTCCAAAACCTACTACGTAAAAAATGAGTGAGAAGCAACAACAAAAGTTTTCGATTAATCACATTTATCTTAATCCCAGCTGATGAAATACGCACCAAGCCGCCTTTTATAGTTCAGTTGTGACTAAATGTACACGTAAGTTCGAAAACTCAACCATTAATGCAATTGAAAAGTTATTTTAACCTTGATTGTCAAGAGGGAACTTATCCCAAAAAAAAGTTTTCTTTTTTTTTAGAAAGTATATTCGATGCTGAAATTGTTTTCAATAAAATGTTGACATAAATGTGCAAACGAAAGCAACGGCTGTTCTAAGTTATAACGAAATTTTGTAAGAATAATACAATAATTTTGTTCGCTAAGAATCAATCATAAGCCACTTCAAAGTGAACGTCAAGATTAATTTGTAAAAATATAATGAAAGACTTAATGATTAAATTTCTCTTCGTTGTATTCATGTAAAATAAAAGGCAAACGAATGTTGCATTTTAAATACAATGAACATTTAATATACAGTCGTCGTTAGAGAAATAAAATATAAACTAGAAACTAGCTATCTTAACATCTATTATGGAACTTGCAATTGTTAAGCCATGTGAGTCCATCTACCGAATTAAGTTTAAAGCTTTTTCTAGAACTACAAAAGAAGTCGAAAGAATACTCTCAAGTATGTGTGATGTGTGACGATCCCGAATCATGTATCACCCTAGAATTTACAATACATATGCAGTAAACTGTAATTTTGTTCTACCCGTACTAGGTATCGAACTTGGGTCTTCTTCTAGTTGATGGAGAGATGTTCTAATCATTACACTAAAGCACAAAACCATTCCTTGTATATGAAAGTAACTTTCCTTCCTTTAGCTTGTGGGCAAATCCCCCCCACTCTGCACTGAATTTATGCAAGAATATGTGTAAAAAGAGGTTTAGCTTTCTTTCTGAACAAAAACACGTATATTTACAGGGGTCTCTTATGTGTCCTTCTAAAAATTAAAAGCAGAATCCTGCGAACGTAAGGTACCATCCTTAATGGTTATAAAAACATATATGTATGTGTGTATGTGTTTATATGTTGAAAACTTTTTAGATTTTATTTTCAACATTTCTGCTTAAAATTCTTTCCAATCACTATTTATTTGAAAAATATTCGTGAATCAATAAAGCATTCGTACGTAAAAAAGAAAATTTATGAAATCTTTCCTTTAAATTTTATACCGATAATTTACTTACATGGACGGCACTTGTATGCAATTTCAACAATTTTTCTTTTTTTAGGGCATGGATCGACATTAATATTATTGGTACTGATTGTACTGCTGTGATAACTGCTTGTCCCGCTAGTATCACCCACACCACTTGTTCCCAAGCCATAGAATTGAGGTCGTCCTTCAAATTTGCAGTGTTTCTTTTTTTGACAGGCTTCCACAACAGTCTGAAGCAAAGAGTACTACATAAAAACAACATTAATAGGAAGAACAATCATTACACACAAATTTACATAATTTTTTACAAAAGTAAATATGTTTCTCTGAATAAGAGATTCTTTCGTTACGCTTGTGCACTACTCGGCACTTGTTTGAAGATGCATAAAGAGCTGTTGCTGGTATTTATAAAAGTTGGTATTAATCGTGATCTTATCGTAGAAAACGCACGGCCGAGCATTGATTTCTATAAGCGAATCATTCAAAAGGAATACCGCGTAAGGAGTTATTGATGATGATGATAAAACTTAAAAGATTTAAAGGCTTAAAAATAATGCCTTTTTAGCAAAATCAATGCCTGTTGGACGAATTCCTCTCAGTCAGTAAATAAATCATAGTCCAAAATTCTAGTCACTACTGAAAATTGGAATTTTCAATTTTTGACTGCAAGGGGAGCCAGCTGACGAAAGAATTTATTCCGTAGTATAGATGTCGTTACATTAACCTTTAAGTTGCTTTCCTAAAAATCCAGAAGCATAATCTTCCTCGGGAATTCTCAAACTTGATATGTAGATGTTTTTTTCTTTTTGTTTTGGTTTATAAGGTAGGGATGGGCGTAGGAAGCCTTTTTTATTTGTTAGGCTTATATCTTTAGTATCTTGATTATAACATTTTTTTTTTTGGTTATTGCTTGTGAAACACTCTACCGTAAATGCGGTTTGAACCCACGTATCCTAACTTGCTAGAGGCGTGCTTTAGATTTTGTAGCAAACCCAGAAATTAAATCTGAATTTCTAACCTTAAGAGAGTTTTTTGCAATTCACAGGATAAATTTGTCAAATTATACTAACGCAGGAAGACACGCTTCTAATGAGGTACATATAAGTAGCTCTGCAATTAGACAACCTTATCCTAATTCGATAGTTTTCTGCCGATTTGGGACGATAGCATGGCAAGCTTGCTTTGCGCATCACATTTTTGGCAGTCGAATTTATAATTAGAGTTTTTCTGTTTGAACCCAATACCGTCCATATTGTTGTTCAGACCCCCATTAGAATTGACATTTGTGTTCAGTATTCTCTAGCAAATTACCATTTAAAGATACACACTTATATGAAATATAAAAAATGTTACAATTTATATATATATCACAAAATATAGTGAATGTATTCGAGCTACTTTTCGTGCGGTCCATGAAATTTATTAATCGATCTTCGGAGCTCACTATACGTAATGTAATTGAAAAAATCGGCTTTAATGACAATGCGTGTGACGTGAAGAACCCAACCTGTCAAAAATTGAAGCGCACTGCTGAAAATGTCGATGCTGTGAGACAAAGTTTGGCATGGCATTGCAGTTACCATTAATACAGAAAGCGACATGCGTTTACTGATTTTTTTTTGCCCTAATTAAACGATTTCGAAAAAAATCCAATGATCGTGTAATCTCTCAAAACGCAGACATGAACTGGCAGCCATCAAGATAATGCCTATGAATCTATTGGATTTTTTCTTTGGAATTAAGTTGGCGGGCTTCAATAAACCACAAACACTCAATGACCTTGAAACTGACATTATGCGTATTATAGTTAAAATAAACGCAGATCCACGTGGAAAAATTAGCTAACAACTGATGTTCCAGAATCGATCAGTTATTATACATAAAATTATTATTAAATAAAAATATTATGAAACTAAACTGAAAAAGTCGTTTCTTACCGCGTATTGTCTTTATTTCAAACTTTTAAAAGTCTACTATACATTGCGTCAAGAGCTTAGCCAAAAGTAAGGCAGAATATGTTTGCACAATTGCTCATAAGTTATAACGGACATGTGATATGATATATATACGATATAATCGAAGAAACGAAACTTTGCTTTATTTTCCAAAAAAAGATTTTTTGCAACAAAAATATTCACGTCTTTTGGAAAGCATTTATAAATATAAGCAAAGAAAAATGGCGGATTATCAAAAATTCAAGAAACGGCAAATAAATACATGTTTTCCATTATTTTTTTTTTTTTTTCGTAAGCTCTATAATGATAAGTGCTTGTAAATTAATTTCCGACACCGTTCCATTGATTGGGTGTTTTTTAATTTCTCTTGTATTCACGTTTTCCCCTAAGTAGTCATTATGCATACTTAAGACAGTTTCATCTAGGCAAACGTTAATGAATTCAGAAGGCAACTGATTGCAGAAGCTTAAGGAATTCGGCAGAGTTTTAATTAATTTAAAAAATATTGATTTTTTTATTATAATAAATGTTTGAGCAAAAATAAGAAATTTCTTAATCAACACTAAAGGCGATTGGTTTGCATTCTATATTATTTCACTAAAATCAGCCCTTAAGCAACTCAAAAGCTGCAATTATTTGTAGCGCTCCCCAAAGAGGATGGAGAATTACTTGAAATTAATTATTTCCCCAATACCGATACTAATTTAATGTAATTGAAAATATTAATGTCGTAAATTATCTTTTGTTGCCAATCATGGCGCATCTACATCCGGAATGTGAAGAGATTTAAATTTAATAATTTGTAAAATAAACTTTTCATTTTCCATTTTCCACTTTCCCACATTTTACATTATATATGTAATTTTTCTCTCTTTAAGAGCATATTTATTATTAAATACAATATCACGATGGAACGGAGTGCAGACATATTTTTCCGCTTCAAAAATAATTTAATTAAATGTAAATGATTTAATTAAAATACTTTTGAAAAACATGGCTGCTGTTTCGCCTTCTGGAAGCGAACTATCTTTAAGAACAATTTTGTGTTGGTACTAAAGGGTGTACTACTATTTCATCGAAGAAAAACATGCCGGAGATCCTACGAGTGTACATATTCTCCATATAACATGTCGTTCAATAATTATGATTATATGATTTTTACATAGCACCGATCAAAATTTCATAATGTTCCGACAAATGACAGTCGTTCGAGTTATCACTACTTTCGTAACTTTCAAAATAATGGGAAAAAATATCACTTGAATTACAAATCGACTTGAAAAATGTTAAGGCAGTTCTTCGCGGTTGAAAGTTTGTCGTTGCAATTGGTCGTTGGTTCTGTTCGAAGTGAGTACCGCGTTCAACAAAAACCAACATCCTTTGGAGGATTCAGTGCGCAGTTTGAAACTGTTTAGACGATATGCCACAAAGGATAAGTAAGCTCACTGAACGACAACCGGGGAAAGATGCCCAAAGAGGACAAAATCACAAAAGTTGGCTACGAAGATTATGGGATTCTTATTTCCTAGACTATCTTGAAAAAAGACAAAGGGTTAGTAGTATATAACAATATATAACAGTATATAACAGTATGAAGATCTATATTAGTATAGAGCAGCATATCAACATAATAAATAGCTCTACCTAGCATCGAAACAATGAATGCAACGCGAAGTGGCTGAAGATGGAGTGCATTTAGACCATTCTAAAAAAAGAATTTGAATTTGGAAAGGAAATCGTCACTTAAACATGAGTTAAAATGGGAAAAAATATCTATGAACGCATTATCAAGAACTATTTTGTAAAAAATAAAGTGACAATTAAAAAACTTACGATTTTATATTATAAAGATCATCTCATTTAAATGGGCGGTCCTTAATGCTACATTTATTAAGCACTAAAACATGATGAATTAAAAAAAAAAAACTTTTTCTAGCTATCACAATAGTTTTTATTTGTTTTACGAATTATGAAAATATAATTTAAATTGAAGTTTGTTTCACCTGATGCTTGGTAGCAAAGCAGAGATTACAATCACCCCAAACGCAAAACTTTTTCCTCAACTGCAGACACAATTGCACTTGTACGGATAGAAGTACAAATTACACAATAATTTCGTAAATAATTCAGATAAAAAGCGTGTGAATTTTATATTACATCTACGTGCCCGCTTAAGCGCGTATTTGCATAGGTAAACGTACCTGCAATGCATTTGGCCACATACAGTTCTCTTGGGAATTATCTTCACTGTCACTGCTGCTTATAGTCGATAAATCGGATGCATTTGGTGTTGGACTCAAACTGCTTGATGCTTCAGATAAATGACCGGAATTTGCATATCGGTTCGGTGGCACTTTTTGAGTATGCGAACCGAATGTGGAACCACGTAATAGATGTTTCGTTTTGGCCCTGTCCTGATTACTGTCACCGTTCGTAGGGCATAATTCGTCAATACTTATGCCATCTGTTCAAATGTAATAAAAAAGCGATTATTTTGGCTCCATTAGAGGATGTGAATAAATCATCATTTAATATAAAAACAAATGAAATGAATGTGACCGTAAAAATTTAAAAACAATAAAATATTAGTTTCAGTACAGTGAATATGAACAAAAAAATTAAAGATGCATGACTTGATAATGAATTTGTTACTGTTTGTTAATCTACCTTTGGCTATGAATTTATTGTACTGTGCAAATTCGATGGATATGCTGGTCCCACGTGGACATGCAATTACAACCTGATCCGTGTCACATGCAGCTTTCTGATATGTACGCAAAGTTGCCGACAAAAGTGCTGTACAATTTCCAAATTTTACATTTGCCCGCATTTAATGTGCACGCGCGTTTTTTTTTTTTTTTTTGTATTAATGATTGAATATATCATTCAAATATTCCATATATATGTATGTACATATATATATATACACATATTGTGTGCGTGTAAATATTTCCGCATTCAATGCAATTGCTCGCGCGTATGTATGTGTGTGTGAGCAACATGCAGGTGAAAGTGAGCGATGCACATATGGCCCAATATACGGTGAAATATTTTTTATCAGCATCGTTACCATTGCGATGCAATATGAATAATGCGGTCACGGTTGGTTGGACGGTTGTTTGATTGAGTTGTAATGGCAGCAGAATAAGTGATAGTATGTAGGGCAATTTAAGTTCATGAAAAATCCATATCCGTTCATTATCGCAACATTCGTGATATGCATTCGACATTCATCAGTCAACCAATAGACCCAATGATCGATTGTTATGCGCGTAGTGTATTCAGTGTTAAGCCGGAAAATAATTCGTTTCAATCATGTTCCAAAATGTATGCAACCAATCAAGGAGCACAGCATGGCGTGCATTAGGTTGATTGTTTGCCATATCGGATGGTACCATCCATGGTAATAATGATATTACAGCGATAAAGTGACAAAATAGAAGAAAAATTTATATTCAGTTCAAGATTGTTTATCGTATGATACATCTCGATGCCGAGGAACAGTTAACGTTATGTTGCCAGCACACCATCAGCAATACAATAAATAATGCCCCGCCGTTCCCGAAGCAACAGAAACATGTAATTTTTAATAGGCCCAGCACACACACAAACAATGCAGCAACAAGAACGCCATCGACGAGGAGGATAAAAATTTATTTATGAAAAGAGAGAAAACAAAAACAAAGAAGAAAAAGAATAAATATTAATATCTCTCTCTCTCTCTCTCTCTCTCTCTCTGTCTCTCTCTCTGTCTCTCTCGCTCTCTCTCTCGCTCTCTCTCTCTCTCTCTCTCTCTCTCTCTATGATATTATAACATTAGAGCAACAATTTTCACATGCAATATAGACAGCAAATAGGATTACATATATAGGAGATATAAACTCATGTATGTGTGTTTAACATATATATTAGTATATAGGCACAACCACAGACTCAAATTTATGACTTCTTTTTTTATTTGATTCATACGACATCTAGTTATTTTATGCAATACAATGCGAATTGTTTCCACATTTAGTTTTATTCTCATATTCTCATTAATTCATAATGACAACAATTATATTCTAAGAGTTGAAATTTGTTTAACGTAACTGTTGTTGTGTTTTAATTCCATTTAGATAATCTATTAAAACAATAAACTGCTAAGTCGATCTATTTTTTTATATTCAACCACACGTAACGCAGAATACGTTCGGTAAAAACCAAAACAAGAGTAATTCAGTAGCCTCATATACTTAAAATTAATAGGTTCATAATAGAGATAGAGAATCTTATGTCCTCTCATAGTGATAGTGAAAGTGATTTAATGCTTTCTAATCTCTCTTAAAGGGTAACGCCACTGTAGGTAGCAATCGAAAAAGAAGTATACTATGAAAACTTTTTCGAGATTGAAGGGAAAGTAAAGCAAAAAGAAAGTTCTTCAGCCTCATTCAAAATCGAATCCATAAATTTAATTCTAAACTTTTAATTTCTTGGCAGAAGCATTGAAAGCTTTCAAATCGCTTTCAGCCTCATGTCTACGCAATGGTTGCCTCAATCAACCTACGCAAACGTATTTTTGTTTGGAAACACTTTTAAACTTTCTTAAGATATCTCTCAGCGTATTAAAGAAGATAGAAATCAACAAGTAACCCGTTAGCCAGTAACTTCTCAATAATGATTTATTTGGCATAGGCAGCCCTAAAGAACGCTTAAGAAATGAACGCTATCGAAATTTCAAGGAAAACTTTCTTTTTCAGGTGATGAATTTTTTTTCGACGTATTCTAAAGCTTCTAAAAGCTTCCAAGCAAAAATCAAAAAAAAAATTTTTTTCTTGAGTAAATTTATAATATTTTTACCCCATAAGGCGCTACTATCATATGTAATTCCATCGAGATCAGCTTTCAAACAATTTTATACTAAATAGTTACAATTCGTTGTAATATATTTTATAAAATTTTTTGTGTTCAAAAATCAGTTTAATTTAATTACTACGTTTTATTTATAAGTCAAATGTCGAAAAGGACGTTAAGGACTCATCTATGTAAAAAATTTCGCAGATGTCAGTTTGCAGAACGCAGCTGCAAATCTGAATGAATTGAACAATTGAACCTTAAGATTGAATTTTTTCAATGATTCAATATTTTGCACATTTTTTTTATTCATTTATTCATTTATATACTGAAGTCCAATGACAAAAAGTTGTCAACTAACTTAAGATACACATATGAAATGTGAAGGGGAAAGGGGAAAAGCGTGTATAAAACTAATTTGAAATAAAATTAAAATTAAGAAAAAAACAAAAATAAATAAACGAGAAAAGAGGAAAAAGAAGCACGTACACGCCCTACCACAAGTCCACGTTCATACTCAAATGAACATAAAACGTATATCCATATGAACTGACAGTGTAACCTACGTCGACGCAGACACAGACGCACACATATAAAAGTTTCGCAGCTGTTTGTTTATGTGAATATAGAAGATTATAACATACGAGTGCTTTACTTTAGATTTATTGATCGATTCGTGTGCATTGAAACTAAATAAAATTCTTCTCTCACCAACCAAAATGCACAGCATATATTGTGCAAGTAAGAGTTTGGTGCGGACAAATAATTATAAACTGTTTTTAGGATCAACCGCGAATTAGAATATTTTCGAAACGTTTAACAAATGTTCAGCTACCGTTAGTGTTCCGATTTTTGAACAAAAGTCGGTTATTTCGATTTAATTGTGAGTCCGGTCTATGATAACGGTGTTATATCAAAAATATAAGCTGAGAACTACACTGCGCTGAAGTAAGATCGGAGGGTAGTTGAAGTTGAGAATTTTCAAAAAATTCACAAAAAAAAGACAGCAGCTGCAAAAAAAGAAAAAGTGGTATTTTTTGTCATCTCTTCGATTTTTTTCGACAGAATCAAAATTTGTTCGAGGTGAGATGATAAGGATGCAAAATTCGCATCGCGATTTATCTGAATTTTTCTTATTTATGATATACGTCGGCTGCCAATTCAGAAGCAATTATGCAAACTACAAGTTTACTGATTATATGGTGCTTGTGTTTGATTTTCAGTTTGAGAGGTTATTAAAAAAGCTTTTAACAAATTTTAATTGCCCTCAAACTGAATGTAAAATAGTTTGCTCTATAGTTTCTGTGTACTTCACACAGCAGTTTAGCAAACTTTGATATTTGGAAAGACATCAGCCACAGAAAACAGTGCGGCCTCGATTGTATAGATAATTATACAGTGGCTTGGATAAAAGAAAAAAATTTTTTGTTTGACGACTCAAGTGTCAGCAAAGCTGCATTAGTTATTAAGTAGTTTCCTTTAACATCCTCTTCAGAAAGGACAAGTTTTCTTATAGAAAATTATGGCATAAAATAACAAACACCGAAGGCTTGCTTGATACAAAATTTCCTATTTTGAGTGTATTTTTAAAATTAGAAACCACGTTACACGAATACTTCAATAAAATTCAAAATAATTTTGAATGTTTTTGATTAAAATCCTAATTAAAGTTTTCATAGAATAGTTAGTTATTCATTCTTTCCCTTTTTTTTATGCATATATATAGCTGTAATAATATGAGTGTGAAGGTCGTGCTAATAGTAATAAGTGAAAAGCATAGAAATGGAAGGCGAACAAAAGCAGCAATCATTTTTTCATTGTTATGATTAATCCGAAGAAGACCCCGCAAATAATGCGATGGGAGTGTGTGTGTGTGATGGGAGTGTTTGGGAATTGAATTCATCTTTCTGAATTCTCAACAGAATATTTTTCTATTACGATCACACAAACATGTTGAAATTAATCGGTTCGGATTTCAAGGCCAACGAAGACGTTCAAGGTCTTGCGTAGCCATAAAAAAACATAATAAATTTACAAATTTTATTTACTTTTAAAATTTTATATTTTCAAATTATTTACCGGATACCCTTTGTTCGATCTGATTTCTAAACTGTACAGAAGAGAACAACTGAAGGAACAAGAACCAACAATAAACGATAATCTAATGGTGATGGCACAGTGATTTGTGTTATGCTAAAACTGTAGAAAACGGCAAAATCCTTACGTCATATTAGTCTCAAGAATATAAATGAATCATAGGTTGTAATGCTTGTTTTTTCTTTGATCAATCACTCAAGGGAAAGTCATGAAAGTCTGAATTCCAGCAAGCGAAAATTCAAAATATTCGGCTTGTGGGGTAGAAAATGTGCGAGCGTTTACTTACTATTTTTTCTCGAAAACTAATCGTATTCGTCTGAAAACAAAAGTGAGGTCTAGAAAAAGTAGTTCTTGAGCTCAGCATAAACATCGCGACTTAGCATTTTAATTATCAACTTTTTGATCCAATAGATATGAAAAACAACGCGTAAAGTCAAATGCTTTTAACAGAGCTGCACATTTTTTCCTTAAAAGGAAAATCCTATGTTGTCCTCCTCAGAGTAGATTTCGAACCGAAAATGATACGAACGAGCCCAAAGAATTCTCTTGAAACTTTTCTATTAATGGATTACAGCATAGCCGAGTTGTGAAGAAACGGGACTACGAAATTAGCGTACCCGGGTTCAATCCCCGGAAGACCGTACTTTAATTGTTATTGATTTATGTCTCTTTCTCTCCCTCACTCTTTCTCTCTTTCTTTCTCACTCTCTCTTTTTCTCTCTTTCTCTCTCTTTCGCACTCTCTATCTCCAACCCTTTCTCACTCTCTATCTCTCTCTCCCTCCCACTTTCTCTCTCTTCCTCTTTCTCTCACTTGTTGTCGTGGCACAGGTATAGCAGATGTCCCCTGAGTTGGCGGTTATTTAAAACTTAAAATGTATACATAAATAGTTATGTTCTCCAAAAACACTCTATAAATTCAAGAAGTAGTACTATTCGTATAAAACTCGAAACTATGACAAAATGCGTCGATCTCCGTACGCTTATCCTTTATCACTACTCTTCGCAATTTATGCAGTGTGATGTCATCAAATTTTAGACGCTAATGAAAACTTTACTGTCGTCTACCGTAATTGCGAATTTCTGCAAAATTTGTATTTTACCGTTTAAACCTAAAAAGCGCTATGCGAACGCAATTTTTAAATATTTTTTTTTTTTTTTTGCTTAATCTGATCTCATTTTGCAAAATTTGTTACTGGGAAATAATTTATATATTGTATCCTATTAACCTGTAACCAACCTCAGATGCTATGGCTGCGAATTTTCTAACTAATTAAAAGTCATTGTTTTGAAAAAGCGTTATAATTAAAACGAAGTGAGCAATGAAAAGGCTCTACAGGGTAATCAGATGGATGTATATGTGTACGGGTAAATACTTTAGGATAAATTATATCCTGTACTCATGGCGCGCACAAAGCTGTGCATTATGGTTAACAAAAAGAGAGAAAACGTTTCCTTTTATTGATTTCATGTGTGTATGTGTTAAAAAAACGTCCCTTGAATCACTGACTTTGTTGTTATGTTTGTAAATGTTTTCTCGCTTACCCAAAGGATCTATGCGCAAAATAATTTCACCGATCACTATATTATTAATGATGAAGAGCAGCATTAAGGAAAGCAAAATTTTCACTTGTAAAATTTCCATTATCCTTGCGGTCGTTTTTCTGTTTTGTATGCCTCAGCAGGTGCGCTTTTGCATTCGCTATATTATATGCTTGATGGAACTTGGATTGCTCAGGTGGATCTTGACGACGACGTTGATGATAATGTTGATGTTGTTGTTGTTGTTGTTGTCGTTATTGTTAATGCTGCCAGCAAAAACAAGGAGGCAGGCAGGCAGGCAATGATGGTTTTATATTTAATTGTGTATAACGAATAAATGATTAGCATCCAAAAGAACAAAAAATTTTTTAATCAATTTTTGATTTCTTCAGTGTTTTTTTTGCTTTTCTACATATTTAGATTTTTAATACTCTTTTTTTTTCCAGAGAAATTATTAATGAGATGATGGCAGGTAGGATTTGACCGTTTTGTTTGCATTACATGAGCATCAGCAGCACTTTTCACTAAAAACTGTTTTGTTCGAGGGAGGCGCACACGTGCCTTTAAATGTATGTATGTATGCAAACATGCCTACCAAGCAGCAAATATAACCGCGAAGTAATTAAAATTTTAGTTATTCGTTTTCTTTTGCTTTTAAATTTTATATCGGGGGCCGTTTACTTTGTTTGCCCAAAGTAAACATCACTTGGAGACGAAACGTAATCGTTTATATTTTACATCGGTATGTAGCAGTTAGTTTAGTTAGTTATATATACACTTACATATGGACCAACTGTGGACTGTTAAATAAACGCGAACTTAATGTTTTGCTTTTTCGCCCACATTTTTTATTCAAATTTTGGCATTTCTGTAACATCCTCTCACGAGTGAAGACTTAAAAACCAATTTCCTTTTTAGGAAATTACAAAATTTCATGTGTTCTCGCTCCTGGCCACTTAAAAAAATGAAATACAATTAACCTACATTTCCACTACTGTGGACTGTTTGCTCGCTCACGTCAACAACTACGGTTTGGTTTGGTTTGGTTTGGTTTGTTCTGTCAACATAAAGATAATAAATGAAACAAGACAAATATAGATGTTGTTCATCTCTCGTTCGAAAAGAAAACAAAAAAGTTTTATTTTTTGTTTATTTGGTTATGATTGTTTATCCGTAAAGAGGGAAATTAAAATAAACTGCACTCTCTGCACACATACACATACATGATATAAATTTATGGGCCTTATGCACTTATTCCTCTTCCTCCTCTTCTTCTTTTCCTTCTTCTTCTTCCCTGTACACACAATCCTATTCAGCCATAGCCACGCTCTGCCATCCTCTGCCAAGAACGACGGATTGAATTTCTTTTTTCAAACAAAAAAAAAAGATTAAAATAATTTGCATACGCGAAATTTACGTTACGTTTACGTTACATATTTCATGCATAATTTCCAAGGTGCTAAAATTTTACACAAAACAAAATACTTTCTTTGACTCATTTCTTTCCTTTCAAGTATGTGTTTACATATGTTACACACGCTTACGTAAATTCCGTCGTAAGAATTCCGATGTAAGGGAAAAACAGGTAATATGTAGGCCGACTACTCGATATCTACTAAGCTTTCTTATGGACAAATGTTGATGAGAACTAATAAATGCACTGCACTGCCCCTTCTGATATCATTAAGTTCTCATCTATAATTGATGCAACACTTTCCGTTCTTCTAAACCAATTTTTTACATTGTTTGCATATACGAAGGGGATGGGGTCTGGAACAACTCCTAAAGTACTTTTTATATACAACAATTCCAAATCTTAAGTCTATTAAAATCACACATGCATACAATAGAGAGCCACTTATTGCGATCTTCTATGCAACAAAAGGAATGAAAAAATGAGCATAACTTGGCTCATCCATCTACGGTGGGTAAGAGTATTGTTTACATATCCTTCCATACTAACAGACACTGTACACATGTATGTTATGTATACATGCATGAATATACATGTGCTCGTAAGCATGTACGTATTCACATTTATGTAAATAAATATATGATGTTTGCTCACATTCATAGGTGCTTTAAGGATTTCCACTTATTTCAATACAATGAAAGAAAGATTTAAATTTTTCCATTACTCCCTTAGTAATGTTTCCTCTAAGAAAAAAAACGGCTTACGGATGAATTACTGCGTTGATCCAAACGGGGGGTCACACAAGTCAAATAAGCAAATAATATTTTTGTTGTTTCCAAATCCAGTTCTGTTTTTCTTTGTTTCGGACTCGACCCATAAGAAGTGTATGAGTCCTTTTTTGTATTTTTTACTTTACTACGTTTCGCTATCAATTCGAGTAAAATTTTGTGCACGAGTATAAAGCATTTTTATGTATGTATGTATGGGCAAATGTACATACATACAATTGTTTATTTTTTTATATACATTATATATACAAGGATTCTCTCTAATACCTGACTTGTTTGCTTTCAAGAAGCAATTGTTTGTTAAAAAAAAAAAATTTGCATTTTCGAGAATTGTAAGTTTATTGATTTCTGATCCAACATCTCCATTTCGCAGCGTTTCGTCGGCATTAGATGTGAAGTCTTAATCATGTTACTTCATGTTCGCCGAAATTCATTACTGACTTTGCATACATGGAACGAGTCGGGTGGTCTTACACTTCTGTTTCTTCTTATTGAACAAACAAAATTGAAAGAACACGCTAAAGTCAATAAAATCTTTAAATAGAAAAAAATATACGTTCGCATTGAAAGTTAAAATTAATTAAGAAAATCTTCGATAAATCTTTGAATTCCAGCTACTGAATCCCTAAAAGCGCCCCAATTACGATTTTTCTCTCTATAAAATCTATACAAATATACTTTGCACTGTAAACGCACCGTATTACGAAAACAACACACATGCACACAAGAGAAAATTTCGTTATGAAATCATTAATCACCAACACATGTTCAAAATTGACTTACATATGCAATACAAAGGAAAGGAAACAGCAATAAGTAAAGATTTATAATTTTTCTATTAATTTTAAATGAAAGCTATGACAAGCGTGCCCTACGATAAGCGTGGCACATTTAGAAAGGAAAGAGAATTATTTAATAAGTTTTACGTTTTGCGTGCACCGGTCACACTTTGTTCTTTTTTATTATTTTTGAAAAACATTAGAAATTGAAAATTTCAAAGAATGTCTTGACAAGTAGGCCTTAAGCATTTGAAATATTTCAGTAAAAATTATGATACAATGCATATATTTAAGGATATAATTTTTCATCTTATAAAATTATTTAAACGTAGCGGTACCGATATCAGGGACCGAAGCATCCAGCAAACTGTATTCAATCGAGAAATGACTGATTTCGTTTACGACTGATTCAATGTAGTTTGTATAGCTGAGATGGCAACTAAATCGATTTAGTAATTACGAAAATCCTTATCAGAAAGTTTCTGAGAAGATGGACCCTCTTTTCTAAAAAGTTTTTAGTGAATTCGATTTCAAAGAAAAACTATTGAATATATAAATAATAGATATAAATTAAAAGCGTGTAAGACTGGACTGTTCTAAGGATTCGTAACTACAGATAGAACTTTGGCGTTGCGTTTACGATATGTACGCAATAGACTAAGCTTTGTATTTCAACTTCAAGATAGGACCGCCCAAATAGATTATATCCACGATCGAGGGCAGGCAAGAATAATCCCCTTATCCTTAAAACCCAAAAAATAAAAATCACACATAAAGTGTACATTGCTTGTCGACCCTTCTTGCGTCGTTTGCCACATAGAACACGACTAAGTACTAGACTGAACCGACCAAATGTATAACAATTGCTTCGAGGTTCATTAAAAGGTATATTTACTCCACTGAAGAACAATTTTAAAATATATTCTCTTTTAATTTGTTTGTTTCTTTATTTCTTCCGTGAATGTATTTTAAAGGAATAATTTATAAAAGACATATGCGTTGAAATTTTATTTGTGTGGGTACCCAAAGGAATTTAATACCATTTCCCGCAGTTCGCAATTACGCATGATTGCCGATCGCATTTTGCAGTACACATCTTAATTGAAACATTTTTTTCTTTCTTGCTTAAACAATCTTAAATTTTTTGAATATTTTTCATTTTCCATTTCGTACCATGTCATGAAAAATTCACTCTTCCACATCGCAGATATTTCAATTAACTCATGGCAATACGAGCGCAATACATTTCGTATTTATGTTAACACTTAGCAAGCAATAATTTCTGTATGTGTGCAGTCAATGCATTTAATCTGCACACATTGCTCTTCACTTTTAAAACGCGCTTTGGACGCCAAATAGTGTGAAATGTCATAAATTATAGTAACCTATTATTTGCCCGAATACTCAAGCGAACATCCGCACGTTATCATATCAGCAAACATTAATTTATTACATTTGAGAGCATGTTCGAGAATGCACAAACAGATACGCGTTGCGTACATTATTATGCACCTGTGTAACAAACATTCGCAAAAATACATACACCGCCAATTTATTTGATTATCAGATTTGTGGGAAAAAGGAAAAGCTTAATGCAATAATCCAGAATCTTGTGCCAGCTTCTCACTTCACATAATGGAGTAGAAAATATTATTTAACGCTTGTTTTTATTTTTTTCATTTACATTGAATTTTCCCGTCGTATGCACGCACATACCTTTCATAATAAAATATTCAATAAATTAACACAAAAAGGCGTAATATTTGAAATTTAAATTAATCTCTCGATAAATGTTCCGCGAACACAACCGATAAGTTTTCTTTTCATTTTGATACTGAATTTCTATGGTAGCATTATAGGTGTGCGGATAAAGCTGCGATTACTATCCTAGGGTAGCAATTTTATACTAACACGTATACATTAACACAATCATGTTAAGGGATATTTTCTCTTTTATTTGTTCGTTATTCGCATTCATGCTATAGCTCGCGAGAACCTGTTAAGTTCTCTTATAACATGCCTGTTAAACTCCTTATGTATTTACAAAACGACAACATATTGATATTGATATTAGCAACGCCTTTTTGGATGTTTCTAAATCGTCTGAAAATAAATTTTTATATATGCTGGACAACCTATAGTTGTCTAGAAGAATTGGATGGTTATATATTTATATATATATATCAGCTTAACAGTATATAGGAGTAAATAGCTATATAAAGCAGTGTAGCAAAATGTCAGAGAAATTGTGATCCCACGAATTTATTGAATGATCCGCTTATATATATATGTATATATATATATATATACATAGGTATATATTCAAGTTTGTTAGAGAGAGTTTCAAACCAAAGCGGAGGACAGGCAACAAAAGACTTTATTGTCGTGTAAACACTGTCACTTTTTCGCTTTAGAAGCCATTCAAATGCTCTCATTACACGGTTGTTAAGAGAAATTTACTGAGTTCTAGTCACAATAGCAGCATAATGTTAGTAACATAACAGAGCGAGAATGACAAAAATAGTCTCTCATTTTCTTTTAAATTCCTTTTTGTTCTTCCATATAACACATATTTTTGTGGACAAACTTGAATATTTAATGTAGGTCAGTACATTCATATTCAAATTTTACAAGGGTAGGAGTTAAATATAGAAACAGACCCTTTTTCCCAGTATGGACGGTCAATGTTTATAACATTGTTAACTGAATGTGGTCGTTTATAGAGTTAAGTAATTGAGTTTTCGGGTCCACACACGTGAATGTACAAAAAAAAGGAAACCTGAATATGAAATTTAGTATGTGAACGCAAATAAACATGCTAATGACTTTATCAATTTTAAAAAAAAAATACTTTTTTATTCGGTTGCTTAAGATAACATACTTAGCAACTTTATGAGATTTTTAAGTCAAATCGAATTTCGTTGACATTCCAGAAAAATTTTAACTAAATTTCAAAGAGAATTTAAATCAAGCAGATAGTATTCATGAAATATTGCACGTAATGATCTCTTATAGTTACTTCACTGTGTCATTTCGGATCATTAGGAACATCAAGAATGATAACGAAATGGATCCCAAATTTTTGAAAATGGGCATCAACAGCAAACTCAAATGCCTCCGTTAAAATTAAAAGTTTTGAAAAAAAAATTATAAAAGAATAAAAAGGTTTATAATAAAAGTATATATAAGTATTATTGCTGAAATCTTACTTGCCTCGGCTTCGAGCTGTTCGTAGCTCGGTTTTATTTTTTAAAATCGAAGCACTCATTATTCGCTTGATATAATAGGCCAATGTGACCATTTAGAGGCTCAATACAAAACGTTTGCGCTTCTTTCGTTTGTTTACCCACTTAATAAGTACCGACGTATAGGTATTGAAGTCTACCTACCGTTCTTGCTTGTAAGATAAGGTACTAAACTTAATTTGTTGGGCAATTTGTCAAGGAAATATCGTAGAACAGCTTCAAGTCACTGTAAATTGTTCAAATATAACTTTTTTTTATTGACTTAATAAATGCTTTGATGCTTCTAGATTATTTGGAAGGAACTTCATTGTATTTGAAAGAAACTTCTCCGCTTAAATTTGGGTCTTTTCCGTAATTTTTGATCGTAGGTTTTTACGCATTTTTTTTTAAAAGTATAATAGAAAAACTTATTGATCAACGTCCTACGGGGGTCTTACGACCTGATCTGTTTGCTTTGCAGCCAATTATTTAAAACATTCCTTTAGCTGTTAACTTTCTTTTTTCTTGGCTATTGGAGGTATTTGTCTTTTCCTTGCCTTAATGGGACAATCTGTTTTTTCTCTCCATGAGTCCAGAGGAATAGGAGCACTAGAAAAAGAAATCAATTTACGATAGTCCCGCCTTTATTATTAATTATACGAAAGTTTCCATCAACTCATTTCATAAAATATATTTCTCAGTTTCTTTACTTTCTTCGTTTGATAAAAAGTTGCGGTTTCACTATCAACTTTATTATTTTTGTTATTCGATGGAATTAGATGAAACTTGTATTCATTGTATACATTGCAAAATCAATGTCCAAAGCGACCAAATAAACAAAAGTCGGCTGGGAAGGGTATGGTTTTTGAGGATGCACGCGTGTTAAATTCGAGTATCGTGAAAAGGCACATGATACCAAAATAATGCATTACACATGCTACCAAAAACAAATTAGTAATCCCATGCACTACTTATTAAGTTAGAGGTTAATAACGCCACTCATGCATATAGTAATGACTACCGAAGACACGAAGCAGTCAAATATAAGCATAAGTTCTTTTCGCGTTTCAGGTTCGAGTCTATACAAAATAATCTCCTTTTAATTTGGTTTCTGAAATTTTTAATAAAATCATGAATCCTTTTGTTATATTGTTTGTTACAAGAGTTTAACGTTATTCACCAAAAAAATATTTTTTCAGCTCTATTTTAAGTGAAGCCAGCATTCGTTGCTTTTAAATAGAAAATATTTCATATAAATAAGAATAGAAAAAACTGTACATAGAATGGTTTAGAAATTTGCAGTTTTTCTCACACATCTGTTCTATTTTATGAGTAGTGAGTAGTGAAATAAGGCACCATCTGTGTGAAACAATATCCACAAATGATCATCTTTTGATGATGAAAAAAAATGTGTTATTTCAACAATGTCCTCGACTAAAGCGACTTAAATGGTAGCAATTGTAGAGTCCTTTACCGTTTTATTTTATGTTCTCATTGCCCACTAAGGTGAAGGGTTTGCATTGTTACTTCAACACTAGTGTCTGTCAGCTTTCACTTTATTGCTTTTATATATGTCTCTGCTGCCATATCTATTCCATGTTGTGCAAAAGATATCTTGTTCTGCATATACGGTCATTATTCGGATCTTCCTGGGCTTGACATTTATATGTGTATTCGCTTGTGCGCCTCTCTGACCATCGATGCGATGTGCATATGTAGGTAGATATGCAACACACAGATAGATAGTTTGGTTTGGCTTGGTTTTGTTCTTAAAATTCTGTTTTGTGATTATTTTCTGTAGCTTTTTGTTACATTGTGGACGTGTATGTACTTGTGTACGTTTCCTATGAAAGTTTTTAAATCTTTTCAACAGTTCCGTTGCCATAAAAATGGTCCCTAGTATCCAACAAACTTAAGTGCAAGAATTCTGTGAAGTTAACGGGAAATATACCTGAAGATAAATTCTGACCGACTCTCATTACATGAATACGCTACGAAACGCCACATCAACGACCGAATACATGTTTGCATGTGTTTTTGTCTTTTTTTGTTTTGTTTTTGGAATTTTTCGAGTTTATTACCACAATTACAACATCACGGCTCATATGAATGAGCGGAAAGAGCATTTGACTGCCATAAAGAAATCATATAATAAAACTTACGTGTTTATTGAAACTAAACGCGCGCGTACAAAGCCTTTTCTCTGGAACTAACTTTAGGTTGGTGGTCACAAACTATAATATTTTTACGCCTAGGATTCAAAATATTTTTTTCCAACTGCTCAAAGTCCTTTCCAGTACTTACCTTCCTTCCAATACTTAATTCCATTCATGCCATTTGAAGTATGAGATATAATTGCAATTCGAGATATAGATAAATATTGTATAGTATGTGAACTGCGGACTCAATTTTCAGCTCACTTTTCATTACGTTTTTAAGTGAACCGATGTTAATCTCGGAATGAAGGCAGAAATTCTACCGCATCTTGTTAAATTAAAATCAACTTGTGTATATAGGTTCGTAGCGATTTTATGTAAATGCATTTAAATAAAATAGAGAGCAACGCACAAAACCGATAAAGAATTACCCTTAAATGGCAAAATAAATATATTTCATGTACAATAAAAATTAAGGGAAAAAACTCAATATTTACAAAAAAGTTCAAGTACACAAAAAAGCCTTAATTTTTTATTTTCATTACTACAGCGAAAGCCTAAACTAGTTTTTTCTCATTATTTTTGAAGTAAACCGAACTGCCCAACAAACGAACTAGGAGTTTATGTAAATTTCATAAATCTCCACATTAAAATCGAAACGTATTGTCTTCGGATTTTTTAATTTAAAATTTCCAACCTTTAAAAATATATTCATTTGAAATTGAACCTTAAAAGTGTGTGTAAAGATGAGTTCTAACGAATCCATTATTCATATGCTTAGTATACCTGGAGCCAATGATCTTTCATCTGCAGTTTTATACCTTAAATCTGCTTGTATGAAGACCTTAACAGCGTATGTGTGCTTGCTTAACAGATGATAGCTTGCATCATGTTTAACAGCGTTCTTTTTTCTAGTATTGCGAATAACATTATTTTCACTTGTTCAACGAATAACGTTATTTTTTCTATATATTTTTCGGGAATATTGTAACATTGCTGTTATATGGACGCTGTTATCTTCATGATGAAGTATCGTGTAATGAAAGCAATGTGGAGAAGTAAAAGTAAGTGTTATTTCTATTGAAAACTTCACAAAAATTAGTCGAATACGATATTTTATTAATAGAATCAGACCTAATAACCGACTTAGCTACATTTGTTGCTTCTTTGGTTTTACCTTTGCAAAACGTGTATTAAGTGTCACCCGTGCCATATAATGAATTCAGCACGAGCAATAAATTGCTAAAACGTGTGCAATATTTAGAGAGTAAATTTAACTTTTTAATTTTTCAATGTCCATGACTTAGAAAAAATTTTCAATTTTTTAAAAACTTAAAACTAAACATTGAAAAATTTTTCTAAGTTTTTAAAAATTTGAAAATATTTTCTAAGTCATGGACATTGAAAAATAAATAATAAAATAATAAAAAAATAACTAAAATTATTTGCACGAATGGATTTTTCTTCTTTATACTAAATTTTTCCGTAAACTACATCAAAGAACTTACATTTCTCATTGAAATGCTTCGTATGTAAAGTTTTCCAAACTTTTGAATTCGAGAAACTTTCAGTCAACAATAAATGCATAATACATGCATTATATATTTTATTATACATTTTCATTCTCGTCCCAATTATATTAGCAGAAAGATAGAACTTAAAAAAACAAAAACTTAAAAAAAGTATAAATATTTAGGACTAATTTTATACCAAATAAAAGCTCAATAAATAGCCTCATAAAATGTCATAACGTGCGTTATGAAGAAAGTTTCGTATGTTATAGGAAAGTTCACAATTTAGGACAAAACAAAGTTCTGTATGTATACTCAGCTAGACATCCTATAAAATGTTTTTTTTTTTTTTTTTTTTGCTTAAAAGCACATGAAATGAGACGTGTGTCCAGCTCTATTAACTACAAGCAGATTGATCCAACGAATCTCCTTCATTTTTACGTAAGATAAAACCAAGCAAAAGCATCTATACAGAATTTATCGTCTTCTACGCCTTTCACAATTAGTTTACAAATAAGTCTCCCGTTCCGTCTCGAATTGACGTTCTTTATAAAACCCCCTCGTGTCGATCCACATACTTAACTACATCCTGTAAACTCCTCGTATCGAACGACAGTAACCCGCTTGCGCCGGCAATTTGTAATCCTGATATCTTTTAATCTGTAAACGCCTATCTACAAAAAAAATTCCTCTAGTCTTTCTTCTAAATATTTTTCCCATAAATGAAAGCAGACGATTTATGGTTTAAATAACATGTATATCAATTTTTTATGCTATTATAGCGAGTCTGTGATGCAGCTTAAATTTTTAAAGACGTTCTCAAAGTGATTTGTAAAACAGAATATAAAAAATAAGATAAGATTTTGAAATAAATCGCTTTTTTTCCGGTTTATAGATTCACGTACTGATTCGGCCTGTGAGGGGTAAAGTTTATTTATATAGTAAGATGAAGAGCACTTATAGGTTGATGAATTGTTCTTGCTTGATGATTGGTTCCTTTTAGATTAGATTAGAAACAGGTTTTCTTTGATTTGGAGGCTTTCAAATACTGGTTCACCGACAGACCGGTGTAATTGTCCAGAGTTGAGTCAACAAAGCTTCTTAAACGTCGACATCTGTTAACAATGGATGTAATTATCATTTTTACATTTTTAAATGTATGTCTGAAAGCTATACTCCTGAAACTTTGGTTTCGTAAGAAAACTTTGGAAACTATGAAAAAAGGGTTTTTAAATTAAGAAATATTGGTGAGAATAAATAAGAAATATTTTCCTCTATGAAGTGAATTTGTTTTTATTTTCTGAACACAAACGCACACATGTACATATATGTATTAATTTAATACATTTTTATTTAAAATCCTTTTTCGTATACGAGTTTATTGTCAAGATAAAAATAAAACACGAAAATTTTCATTTTTTCGTCACACAAGTTTGCTTAAAAGAGAAAAAAATTATGGTAACGATTATTTGCAAGAAAAGTAAAACATATATAGGAACCGATTCAATCACTATAAATATTGAGAACTAAGTTTATATCAAATAAAAGCTCGACATAAATGGCTCGCTTCATAAAATGTTATGAAGAAAGTTTCGTATGTTATAGGAAAGTTCACATTTAGGACAAAAGTTGTATTTGTACACTCAGCAGGATATCCTATAGAAAGTTTTTTTTTGCTTAAAATCCATTCAAAGCACATAACATAAAACGTGCGCTCATATGTTAGATGCGTTTGCTTACAGAAGTTGTACTCATTTTAAAATAACAGAAAGAATACAGGTTTTACAGTTTTCGTCATAACAGTTTTCGGAATTTTTGACGTCTGCGCTGTTAATAATAAAAGATATCAACAGAGGCATGTTCAACTTAAGGGATATTCTGCGACAAGGAGTAAGGCGTTCAAAGTTGAACCAAAAAAAAATCATTTAATTAATTTTGATGAAACAGCAATACACCTAAAAGCCAAACTTATTTTAAATCAGAACACTTTAGAGGAGTTTTTTTGCTAATAAAAAAATAGAAATTAACTCCTACGATGTACAGGAGAGAAGTTTATTTTAATTATACTATAAGAAATTCGAATGAAAAAATGGAAATTGTTAAAGTTGTACCCGTGTCGTTGTCAGAAATCTTCTTTCGAGAAGAACACTTTTGAAGTCTTGGACTGCTTCGTAGATATGTTTTTCTATCACAATAAACCTTTTTTTGTTATTTATCTCCCTTAGTCTGCAATCCCATGACCTTAGAAATGTCCTTAAATGTTCAAATATTCTCCCTCATTCTCTTTCAGATGCTCAAAAGTGTTTCTTTTGCTGCATCTCTTGAATAAATAAGCCCACGCTTTATACTTGCGAAACGAGACAAAGGCCAACAGCAAACGTATAATTCTACCAACTAGAGTTAATAGACTACTTTTAGATTATTAGCGGATACACTTATTTTTTCAAACAGAAGTTTAGGAATACACCACTTTCCTTTCACTCTTCTCGCCTCTGCTGGTTTAAAAGATTAACATTGAAATGATTGAGTTTGTACACTTTGCAAGAACGCCTCATTCCATCCTGAATCAGAGGTTGATAGTTCCTATCCAAGAGATACTTTTGCCCTGACGAAAATTTCAAAGTCGTATAAACAAACACCTCCGTGCTGCTCGAAACTGCTACTGATTTCAATTTGTACTGGCATCACTGAAGACAACTTGGTAGCGGTTAAGTAAGAGCTCATCTTTCCTGAATTTAACAAATAAATATTAGACGTTGTCATAAAATTCATGTATCAGTGTCGTCTAACAGGCACTTCGGTGGGTCTAGCTGCCTTTAATTGACCCTTCGATCAATGCAAAGACAAAGTTTGCTTCTTTTAAGCCGAATAAAGTTGGATATTTTTCGCCAGTAGTAAGACGGATTTAATATCATTTACTTTTACCAGAACATCAATCGAAGGTTCATTGGTTGGAGCAGTAGCGATATAGAGAAGTTTTTGACCTAAAACAGAAGTTGTAAGTAAAGAACTATTAGCATCATTTGGTGACATATTTAAAGATTTCTCACTCAAGTGATCTGTGAACAGTTGCCTATGAACGCGAACTATTATGCTAATGATGTTAGGGTACTTGACCTCGATGGGTGTGATATATCTTAGACCGCTAAGTGCTTCTCACTGCGTATATTCTTAGTTTTTAACATCTTGTCGACGTTGTAATAGACAATATTTTCCACTACAGCAGATACAGTAGAGAATGATAGTAAATCACCTGAAGAAGCTCCAGCATTGAACAATTTGATGAATCATCTGTTATCGTTTTATTTTGGAAAATATATTGAAATTTGCAAATTATCCAGTTCCGTACTAAATGAATTTTGTCGCTCGATGAATCATCAAGTGGTAGAAGTAATTAAAGTGCGTGAATACAGATTCGATTCACTGAATGATTCATTAAATGCTTTTGAGAGAAAAAAAAAAACTTTATTCATAATTGCAAAATTCAAAGCACATATTGGCTCTACGATCTTTAAAGTTCTTTCATTTAATCGTATTTCGGATTGTTTTTCTGCAATAAAAATTCGGGAAACTACAGGCAAAAATTTCATTTTGATACACCAACTATTCATGGCTCGCTCCTTCGCAAATTCGAATAGATTTTGGTTTGCTCGTGTGTACCATAAATGCTTGAACGTATAATATGACCGTTGTGTGCTGAATATTAAAATGATAAAGAAAATATCCGACTATATATACGAATATGTACAAGCGCGTCAATTATATCGTTTATACGTGATTGGCTCTGAGATACACGCAAGTGCGTTTTCTTCTCATTGATGTACAATCAATCCAGCTGCACATCCAAGGACATTGAAATGGACGACATAATCGAACAATATTGCAGATATAATCATAAGCTGCACTGCAACTGTATTTTAAGCCGCCCGTTCTTACGGAAACTAGTCAATCTATTATTGATAACAAACCAGCATTTGCACTCTGTGTTCTCATAGTTGTGGAGATTATGGAAACTTAAAAGCTTCACGAACAAATAACTCATCATTTTTTCGGGTTTTCATAAAATCAACTATTTTTTTTCTCTCTGACACACACACACACACAGTAATATATTTAGTCCAGACCAGTTTAGCATGGGAAGATATAATAAGATTACAATGAAAATTTAGAACTCAGACTATTCACATTCACCCTACAAAACCATAAACCCTAATAGATAGAAATCGTACAGAAAACCACCACCTCTAAGAGGCGTACTAAAATGTCACTTATGACTGCAATCTCAGCTTTTACTCTACGGCATGAGTTGAAATACTCTAAGTACTAAACTGAATTTCTTTCTTTTTAATCCTTACGGATGAGGATGAATCGCGAATTGTCTCTGCCAAATTTCGGATGAGTGCTTTGAATGAAAGATTATGTTATTTTACAATTTGTCTGCGTGATCTGTGCTGGCATTTTGAGAAATGTAAAAATTGAAATAATATCTCGATGAAAATACATTTACATACAACCTAAGCTTATGCAAGCGAAGAATGAACGAAAAATTGTGACTTACGCCAATATAGGTTGTGTGAGGTCCCTGCCGTAGAAGCAGCTTAAATCTGTTTGTAGATTGGATCTTGCATCGACTCGAATAATTGACAAAGTGCTTGTTGCCTGACAAAGATAGAGAAAGATCGATAAGGATCGATCGATCTTGAAAAAAATAAATCGACCACGCTTTTTGTCCATAAGATTTGGGTCTACGTCTATAAAATACCGTAGACCGGAAATTCACTTTCGATAGGTGACTTTGTGGTCAGCCATGCTTCAACGAGGCTTAAGCATTAAAAAAGAAATTATGGCCACTATGTTCTAGGACCAAGCACGTTGACAAGGACACCACTAACTGATTAGCATAATTCCGAACACAAAAAATCTCTTTTATTGATTTTTTAATGAAAAATATTAAATAAAATAAAATTGTTTTATCCCTGTGCAAGCAATTCTCAATCAACTTTTATATATATACAAATACTGATACTTACGCGCATTTATTAAGCAGAAGTATTTATTTGATGGCCGGCAACTTCTTTATAAGCATGAACATGCACATGAACATGAACATGAAATGAAATCAATTAATGCATGTGTAATAAGCCAAAGAAATTCAAATTAAATTGCGTGTAATGCGATTAAGTTGAAGCCACTGCTGGAATTCCTTGAAAACTGCTGCACACAAAGCTGTCGACCATGAAAATATTACCATTTTTTCCCACCGTTTTAATTAAGGAAGATTTTTAAGGAAAGCCTAAAGATGTGGTATTGGGGCTTAAATGTTTATTTATTTAATTTATTTAATTCATATTTGGAATTCATTCGCTTACATTCAAAATTGGAAATTCGAAAATACAAATCTGAAGTAATATGAGGGAAAAAAAAGACACCAAAAAAAAGGACTTTTTCCTTTTTTAATATTATCAATCATCCAAAGATGTTCCTTATACGTCAGGAAGAAACGGATAGAAGATGACTGCAGCTTAATCGGTGTGTGCCCGATAAGTGTTACGCCTTCAATGACGAAACCACCACATCACAGTTACGACCAAGTATGGTCTAACGAAGTGCAATTTGAATCCGCGAACATCTACTTGGTAGTCAATCGCGACTCTTATTGGAAAACTACAGCAAAATCTGATAAACGAACAATAACGAAATTAAAGCCCATAAATCAATTTAATTCAATAAAAGCAACTTTTCCTTTAAACAAATTGAACATCACTGAGTTTAGACCCGAAAATAGTCTACACTTTCCGAAATGCAGTATACAGAGAACTGGAAGGCTATGTTCATAAAGAAAAGAAGTCAGATGACGTAATCCGAATTACAATAAAATTGAACAAAGTCAGTGAAATTAATATAATATTGGTTGGAAGAGGGCTAGGTAAACGAAATAATGAAGAACAGCTGCAAAAACATTGACAAATAATTTTTGTAAAAATTGTTTCAATCTATTTCTCAATAGAAATAAAATAGTATTTGGTGGGGGAAATAAACAAACGTAGACCTCAGACATTTGTCAAGGTCGCCCCATCGAAATATCAGTCGATTTGTGTACGCATCTTCTCGAAGAAAAATGACATTTTACCAGTCAAATTAACGTCAATTGCGGGAAACTTTACTTTTGCTACTTAATTTAAAAGAAGGTTTGCTAAATCCCTATGACCGATGAACCATGGTTGCGTTACGATATCCTAAGTACAAATAACCGTGAGGTAAACTAGACGAACCACTAACATAAATGCTAAAGCTGAATATATACAGCGGCGGCGTTTAGGGAGTAAGATAAGTGTTAGGTAACGTTACAAAAACAATAACTGATGGAATCGAGTCGAAATAGCACAGTGCAGTATGTCAAAAGTCATGATTTCGTGAGTTTTCAACCCAACAAAATTCGATTCCATAACACATAAGAAAACTCGTCCAAGAAACTTCTCGCTGTTATCATCAGACATTACTCCTTCTCATTAACTCTAGTTACTATTGATAACTTACTGTATTGGCGTGCAGTGCTTCCACTTTTATAACGATGTTCAAAAACTACATATTTTCGTCTACAATCCCAAAGCGCCAGTTGCGTTTTCCTTACGGAATTTTCGTTTTAACTAAAAGTTGGAGGAAGTATAAGCTCACGATGGATTATACTTTGATAAATTACAAAAGCGAAACGAACTAATATGTACTTCCTCCCCATTTCGTTCAAAAAAACTTAGCAGGATTGATTATTTAATCAACATGTAAAATAAAAACGGACAACAATATCGAAAATAAAACCCAAGTCAAAAGAGGACAACGTATTGTCTAAGTAAAAGCCAAATCATAGAAAGGGGGACTGACTTTACTTGAAGATTAAAAGTTTATTGCATTTGTCGAAGTGAAGCGATACGCAATTAAAATCATGGCATGAGACATAAATCAACTAAACCAGATCGCCTACTTGTTACTATCGCAGATTTTGCACTAAACTGCATCCAAGAACTTTTTATATTTTGCACGAGCCTTTCTTTGCGTTTAACAAAATAGTTATACCTCTACCCAAGGGGCAATAGCTCTAAAGAAAGGCTTCGTTATTATCGAGATGATATCTGTTCTTGACATAACTTTACAAAATAAAATTAAAAATTAACGTCGTCCTACCATCAATAAAATTTCATTCGTTTGTTTCGATTTTTTTTTATGACAGTAAAAATATATTTGAAGACAAAAAATACTCCCAGTCTCCTTCACAATTAATTTATGTTTTTTCTATATACGCGTTACCCATTATTCCTAAGAACTAAATGTGCTATTAAAGAAATGGATAGACATCTGCCTATATGCACATGCAGAGTTATTGACACACATTTAGTTACAACATCCACTTACCCAGTTTTTCGCCACACAGCACATTAACCCACAATTGTGTGAATACCAGGATAAACGTTACGTAGAATAACTTGCGTGGCTTCAGAACTTTAAACGAAACCATTTTTATTTTTGTTTTTGTTTTGTTTTTTTTTTTTTTTTTTTTTTTTTTTTTTTTTTTTTTTTACTTTATTGTGAGTATTTCCTCTCTACTCTTATTTATATAAAATATAGAATTTATTTTTATAGTACATGTTTCGTCTTTGTTTTTTGCGTTATGATCCTCTTTTTGTTGGGTTTACTGTTGCCTTGGCAGAGTGTACTTCTCACTTTGAAATCGTTGATTTTCCATTTGCAACAACAACGACTACGTTATGGATTTTATTTTTGTGTTGAATTTCATTTTTAAATCATTCATTTGGAACTAATCCCTTTTGCATATCTGTCATTGGGAACCAAAGGTAACACTAAATTTTTAAATTTTACTTTCACAGGCACACCTTTTTTTTAGAGAAATTCTATCAAGTTTTCTTTACTTTCGTAGGTAAATCCATCTGAGTAATGCTTATTTATGTATGTATATTAACATAAAACTAATGCGGTCACTTTTTAATATTAAGAATAAATTTTTCCTAATAAATGAAGTGAATCTTTATACTGTGGACAAGTTGGCAAAAAAAAAAAGAAACAAAAAATCTCTTTTCACTTTGAATTAAGACGATGAGTTGTTATTAATCACCGAATGATTCGTAACCTATCTTACCTTACAATATCATGTGTGTGTGTGTGTGTGTGTGTGTGTGTTATACATACAAATCAATTTTAATTAGCCCTTCTAATCATTCCACTTACACCGCAACACAAGAACCCTTTTAATGATATAACACATCACTCGATAAGTTCGTAGAATAGCATACAGATGTTGCCAATATTGATGAATCCATATGATTTATAGATGATAGCAACTTTCAAATGCAATGTGATTCCGATCATTAATTTACAAATTATAGTCGTTTTGGTGGTGACGTTGTTTTTGCAATTTTCAAAACAATGGAAAAGTCTGATACTCATATATTGACAAAATATTGCGCCTTTTAATGAGAAAATATACCATTCACATCAAGAATCTCCTTCTCCTTTGAAAAAACCATTTTGTTGATGTTGTTTGCTGATTTTAACGATATCCTACGGACACAAATGATGCTGACCAATCACAAATCGACCACAACATTGCCAAATGGTTAAAAAAAAAGTTTTTCGAAGTTATAGAATGATGTTTCGTTGCATATCACACAAATCAGGGGAATAACTGTCGACCCAGCGTAACGTAAACCATTTTTGTACTCGCCACCGGAGTATGGGGGTATATTCATTCTGTCAATTGTCGAAATTTGCAAACACCCAAAAGGAAGCTTCAGAGATCCCAGCATCAAATTTAGAATGGGTTTAAGCATTTCCGTCTGTCTATCTGTCTGTGTAATGTCCGTGGTAAACACACTCCTGACTATAAAAACAAAAATATCGATTCCGATGGACAGAGCCAAAGCAGTTTGGTATAGAAAATGGAACAAGTCGGCCAAAAGATACGCCTACAATGCAACATAAATAGCAACTGCGTTTTCTGCTTGTTACTCATACAAACAAAATTATCTACAGCCACGAAGTATTTTAGAGGATCGAAATTCAATTGCTCTTAAGAAAGAAGTGTTGGATTTAAAGGATTCGGTTACAGCCGAACACAAACTCTCTTTCTTGTTTTTATTAGAAAAATAGCATAAAAGGAAATTCAACGCCACGCAAGGTTGACGAATGAAAAAAATACTCGCCGTTAACGTTAGGTTAGCGTCTATTTGCGGCGACCTTCAAGAAGAGAACGGTAAAGCGGTTTCTTTCGCGTTTCAGGAATAAAAAAAACTGAAGAGGTGCTACAAGCTTTCAAGCAAGTGTTTGGCTAAAATTCTATAATCTTTTTTGCCGGCGATCAAGCACAATCAGAAAAGAAGAAACGCTCTGCTCCTAAACTCGTATGTCCTAAACGAACTTAAATGAGGCAAACCTTCGATTCCATTATTCCTCTTGTTACTATTCTCTACTCAACAGAAAATATTTGAGTTTGAAACATTTTTGCGCTAATCTGTAGCGCAAAAGGTTACTGCGTAACTATAAAATGGATTTCGACGAAATCATAACCACTTTTTGCATCTCTTATCAATGGGCCTTACAGAGTTTCAGTTCTTCCAGTTCTGCTTGTTATCTAGCCCGCGCTTGATATTATTATGCGGACAATTCGCTCACAGTTCACATTTGCTTTTGATTTTGAATAGTTGTAGCTGAGGTTTTTTATTTTAAATTTGTTGTTGTTTGTTGTTGCTATTGGGAATTCCAATATCCGAATACATTGCTTTCAGACACCTATTCTGGATTGTATTTGTAATAAAGTTTATGCAACTTATGGTTAACTGTTGATGCTTTACTTTTTCGACAGGGTCAAGCTTGGATTCTTTTCGTGTAACATTCGATGCTTTGATGATATTTACATCCGCGTTTGTCAGAGGCAACTTACAATAACTTTTAATTAGTTCCCCATCGTAATCGCTTGATCTTGAGTGGTTATCATTTTTGCGAGCAATTGACCGCATGTAAGTGAGTGAGTTCGAAGCCGTTTTGTGTATATGCTCTTGATTTTGCATTCAATTTGATGTAGCTCATGCATCAGCTTACTCATCCATTTAATAATTTTGTCTTCTTCTTCTGGCGAAGGTTAAGAAATCTCTGACGATAAATCAATTCAATGGATGGTTGTATGGACCACCCCTAATTTGCAGTTGGTAAACCTCAAATCAACTTTTTCTCTTAAAGGTTACTCTATCTAGATACACCGATCGCTCTTGTTTTCTTTTAAATTTTGCTTGTTAAACTCTTAGAATAAATTCTAAAATCATTTAATCAGACTTAGGCCTCTTCCTCAAATAGCTGAAAAACAAAAACAAACTAAACTTTATAAAAAATCAAATCCTACAACACTTTACTCACTGCAATCCTTTACTCATTTTCGTCATAAAATATCTAAAATTCGACTTTGTTGTCTTATCTTTCATGAGAATCAAGAACTTTACACGATTTAAGAAAAATAATAAATTTTTGATTCCAACACAGGAGTTTAATAATTTTTTGTTTTACCATATGGTCAAGAGGTTAGAATGTCCGATTGTCAAGTGGAAGATTCAGATTCGTTCCCTAATAGCCAATTACTATATGAAATTTTATTACAATCACATGCGCTTTCCGTGCCAGTCATTCTCGACAATGTACAATGTTTCTCAAAAAGCCCTGCATTGAACACAACACATATGTTTTTGATGTTATTTCTTGACTATTGGCTATTGACCCTAATAAAAAGGCGTTGCCACAAATATCAAAATCCTTTAACTGATTAAGATTTCTTAGATTTAATATTACATCGTCCTCTATTTTATTTATTCAAAATAACACCGTAAACGAGCACAGTCTTTTCACAAGCTTCAGTTAAAATATTACCCCTCAATGACGTCCAAATTATACATTACATGGACATAAATGCCTTATTTTTTTTCACTAATTTGAGTTCACCGATTGAATTTTGAATTATTGACTGGTACACATAGACACAATTTAAGAAGTTCTATACATATTGATGAACGTATCGATGTAGACATCGTTCTGTTAAGATGTAAGAAATGGAACGAGTTTTGACAGGTATCGCATGTTAATGCAATCGCAACTTAAAAGATCTTTTCTAATCACAAGGTAACAGTAGACAATATCTGCAAACTGAATTTCCAACATTTCTCTTCTAGTTTCGTTTATTTAATTTACGCATTAATTTACATTTGCAGAGAAGCCACATATTGAAAATAAACACTTAAGCCACACAATCAAAAACATGACTTAAAATATAATATGCACAAATTTTATTTGTTTTTGTTTTTAACACATATATTCAAGCACTTGACATTATGTCAATTAAATCTGTGCATGCGTTCGCATTAGCTCTTTATCCATGCTAGACGTTATCCAACATTTTGCTCATTTACGTTAACAATTTGCAAATTTTTCATTCACATTAAATTAGGTAAAACGTGTAACACTTATTTCTATTAATTTTTATATGACCACCTCCTCATTTACATCGTAAGATTGCATTCTATCGTGCTTATTAAATCGTTTGGTGACGACCAGACACACATATCAGATATTTAACTTTCACTCAGCTTAACCAATCAGCATTTCAGTCCAATCGCTGAAATATGTTTTTTTAAACTGTATTTTATTTGCATAATCACTGTTTATTACAAGTACTCATTGGTTTTTTAATGTATTTCTTATAAATACTGTCGCTATATTTTTACTTCCGTTTTATTTATATCTTCAATGTTTGGCTTGCAGTGAATTGTCAAAAAGCATATAATGACCGGAAACGAATATTTTATTGACGGAAGTTATGTTATGTTTTAGTTGTGGTTTAATTATGTTTTGGTTACTCTTTATTTCACGTCAATTTTGTTAATCAGTAGAAGCAGCTTAAATGGATATTTCATATAAGTGACTTAAAGAACGCTGCTCTCTATGCAATACAAAGGGATTATTGCATAGTGGACGCTTTAAGATTTTGCTGGTTTCGGAAAACAGACTAAGGTAACAGACTGACTGTCTACGAAACCGGCCAGCAATCAACTAACTAAGTGTAATTGTAAGTTCCTAAATCTCCTTCGGAATAAGTCTCATCATCAACATAAAGAGAATTCTTGTCGCGTTTTCAATAAGTGCATCATTGTAGAGCTTTTACTCATCATAAATTTTTTATTTTACTCTTCATAAATGAAAAAAGTACTAAGTGTGAAGAGTACAACGCTACATTACATAAAATGAAGAAAAACTGTTAACTTTAGTTACTGTCAACATATTAACTCTTAAATGTTAACAAACGTTATTTCGACTCCAAAATATGGGATCAAAAAATGACTACCTTTAAGATTTGTAAGCAACAAATGAAGAATACGTATTTTAAGCGAACACGCACACAAGCATCACAATAATTAACTGAATTGAAACAATTAGTCACAATCTTAAGCGATGGGTACGCCATATATAAATCTTAAGTTAACATTTTTCTACGATTTGAATCATATCACACAATTCTGTTATAGCGGCGTTTGACAGTTACGGCGATTTTGACGACCTCAATATGACAACAGTCCCATAACATCGCCTGCGGGTTTTTTGATATATCTTAAGGGGTTCGAAAAGCTATCAGAAAAACATAACTTCATGATCCAAAGTAGGGGACATCATAGTGAAAAGTGTCAATATGTACCATTTCCCATATACATGAAACACTTAAATCGACATACAAAATTTTTAAGAAATAATACACCTCCAACTTTTTGATATATGTTAAAGAGTTGTAAAAGCTATCAGAAAAATCCGGAAATTTGTAAAGAGATAGAAATTTGCAAAAACATAGAAATTTGTAAAAAATTGAAGTTTGCAAAAACATAGAAATTTGTAAAAACAGAAATTTCAAAAAACAGAAATTTGTAAAAACATAGAAATTTGTAAACAAAAACATAGAAATCTGTAAAACATAGAAATCTGTAAAACATCGAAATTTGTAAAAACATCGAAATTTGTAAAAACATGGAAATTTGTATAAACATAAAAATTTGTAAAAAAAACAGAAATTTGTAAACAAAACCATAGAAATTTGTAAACACATAGAAATTTGAAAAAAAAAACAGAAATTTGTAAAAACATAGAAATTTGTATAAACATAAAAATTTGTAAAAAAAACATAGAAATTTGTAAAAACAGAAATTTGTAAAAAAAAATTAGGTATTTCTGATAGCTTTTCGAACCCTTTAAGATATATCAAAAAACTGGAGGTGCAATGTTTCTTAAAAATTTTTTATAATGTGGCTTTTACATTGTACAAGCGTGGTGAATATGGTGGTGGCATGATGAATATTGGTAAATAATTATTTTTTATAGCATAAGGCATGATTTTGTTTTTCATTTATGTTTATATTTTCTGTTTTTGTTTAGTTTTCGTAAGTATTTTGTTTATTTTTCTATGCCGCTTTATTATCAATTATCTTAGCAAAGTCATTTTTAGCAAAGACACAAACGTCAAAACTTTTTGGGGGCTAACTTTACACCAGTGATTTCTAGTATTTTCCCACGAAAGTAAGTGAAAAGTAGGCAAAGTAATGTACTGTATAATAATGTATGTATAGTAATGTAATGTATTTTCCCACGAAAGTAAGTGAAAAGTAGGCAAAGTAATGTACGATATTTAATGGCCGGCTCTACGCGGACTTTTTAACTTATTTTATAATAAAATTATTATCCTTTAGTTTCCATTTGTGAATATCTTATTATCATGATGATGATGATGATAATGATACTGATTACAGATGCCATTTGTTGCTGCGCTATTGTAATTCATCAATTCAATGATTCATGTCATGTTGTTTCTGTAAAATTTCCTATGTGCATATTAAAGATTTCTTATATAACTTCCTTCTTATACTATACTTCTATAAATACCAGTGAATTTGTACATTTGGACGCGCTTGAAATTTTTTCTCTTTTGTTTTCACCTGCATTTGTTTTAAACATAAGAATTAAGACTTTGTGTCCATGTCTGCTACTTTGCAAGTATCCCACGTTCAATCTTGTCCGTCCCGAACGGAGCCGATCGCTCTGAGTTCCTTTAATATTAACTTCTCTCACTTATTTCGAAAGAGATCCTTTAAATCGACTTAGGCCAAACATTGTCGAACTGTGTTTATTACATCAGAAAAAATGCAAACAATAATGAGAAGGCATACAAATCTTATTGCATCAAACACATTTCTTTAGAGAACGCTGGCTACAAAATTGCATTAGTTAAATACATAGTGATGTTTATAACATTTTAGAAAAGGACATAAACACTGACATTCACATCGTCGACGTGTTTGTTCAACAATTATTAACGGTTGAATCAGTTTGTAAACAACGTCATTAAAAGTAGTACAAAATAATGCGAAAGTAATTGAAAAATGCACCACATAAAGCGGCGGATGAATTTATTCCTTTCACTTTGAAGAAAAAATTGTAGTTCATTTAGAATTATTTAATAGCAACAAAGGCGGCATAGACGCAATAAATATCGCTTGCGAAAAGTTTTCGATTTACATAGTTTTACGATATCAAGACAGTAAAATCCGTATAATTTTTAGAAAGCGTCAACACTCAAAAAAGTCTTTGACAATTTTATATCTTTTACATTTTTTAGTCACACTATTATCTTTTTTGTTTGCCATTTGCAAATCGTCCGTTTGAAAATTGCTACAGGCAGTAACTAGTTCGTGATTTAGCCCTCTTGAGCAATATCGTGCAGATGGTTACACGAATGGTTATAGGAGAGCCCAAGAAACTATGATAGGTCCTAAACTTTGTCGCAACTTACCCAGGGATGTCGCGTACAGGCTGGTATCGCCAATATGACACGATTACTTTAGTTACCACAAATATGGGTGTCTCAGATGCCTAATAGGAACGATCGAAATGTCTCATCACATCCTGGGTGTAAGTGCGGCCGGCTGGAAAATCAAACAACGGGCTTTTAGCGAACATTTCGCAACGTCAGAGCGTGGCAGGATTCCTAGGAATCCTAAAACCGGAGAATTGGGGACAAGGACAGCAGAATAGATATATCAGATCGCGGCACGGATTGCCCATAACCTACTTAAGACCAATTAGAAAGTTTCTTTGCTGTTTTTAGTAACTTTGATCAACATGGGCCAAAACTTTCATATCTAATAAATACTTCATTACTCTTGCTTGACTTTACTGAATAATCACAATAGCATTCTTTAGTGTAAAAATTTTATGGACATATAGTGTAAAGTAACGCCGGGGCACATTCGATCGCAATGCGGACTTACAAACTTTTTTATATAACTTACCGAACAATGTTGACTATCGCGGTAAAATTAAACCATATCTCTTCCCTTGTTATTAAATTAAACTACATCTCTTTCCTTATTATATTTTCTTCAAAATTTTCAAAAATTGAAAATATAATATATTCTGATTTTAATATATATATATGATATAAGGTTAAATAAAATTTAAGAAAAGATAAAAGTGGAAGAAAAAACATAAGAATATGTTTTATTGGTTTAAATTTAAGGCATCTGATAAAACATGTTTGTATTCTCTGTCACATAAGTGCAGGGAATTTTGTCTCATTCTCAGGAATGGGATCTCAATCTGAGCACCATGTTATATTTTTTTCATGACAAAAAAAAACTAATATTTAATAAATGACAATAAAAAAAAGAGTAAAAAGGAAGTGGTTCCTCCATTCTAGGTCCTCACGAGTGTTTTGGGGAATATCAGTGCTACGTCTACAGGTTAATAAATCCAGAAATTGTGCATGAAAATTAGAAATCGTTTTCTGACTTGGATGTCATTAGAAAATAAAAATCGAATCAAATACTTCCTTCATCAATCAATGTTTGGTTTGCAAATTAATGACGATTGTAAGGCTTCCTTAAGGTTAAAATTTGCAATGGTACATTTCAACATAGTAAAGAAGCGTCTAATGGGATGTTTTTTGTTTAAAGTAATTGGCAATAAGCCGTTTGACAAATGTAGCCTTAATTCAATACTTTGATATTCCATTGCTACTGTCAGTGTCAGTAAAGCGTTTATATCCGCAGAATAGTGCGGGTTTTGAAAACGTGCTCTATATAAACGTTCAGTTTGATCCAAATGATACTCCATGAATGTTTTATCGTGTGTTTTGTGGTGAAAACGATTGGTCCATAGGTCAATCGAACCTGATATAAACCACGATTTTGTATATTCGCATTTACTGCTGCTATCTAAAAGAGGTTGCTTTCCTTCCCGCGCTATTGGATTTTCCTTGATTTCCAAGCGATATAACTGTGAAAGTATAATTTCAACTGCTTTTATGTAACATTTAGACCAGCATTTGTATATTTGCAGATGGCTAGTCGAACTCCGATCTCCTGGAAGTATAGCCTTAATGTCGTTGCGCTTAGGTTCAAACACGAAGCTGATGTACTGTTGCTTTTCGTAATCAAGCTCCTGTCTTTTTTCCAATTTTTGGTTCAAATTTCCTTCTAAATCGATGCAAAGTTCATTAGCTTTCGTTGGTAAGAACACGACAGGATCGCATAAATCGTAGATAAGTTTCTCGTATAATTCTACCATCGGCACGTTGTCGTTGTTCCCACATATCTCGTAGGCATTAGTCAGACAATACTCAAAGTATTCTTTATTGACCCCGTTTATAGACTTTGCCACATTCTGATTAAGGTAGAATGGATCTTGAACACATATGCAAGCATCAATTCGAAGTCCGTCGGCATCTTTGTTAAAATAATGATTGACAGCATCCAATTGATTGTGGTATTCATGGAAGTTGATGCTGTTATTGCTAAAATCATTACGGAGTACTGCGTGACCCAAATAAGGAGATAATACATATGAAGATAAGTCGCAATTTTTATAAAAACGAAAGAATCCTTTGATTAACTCAAAGGTGCTAATGGAAGACGGTAGGAAAGGTTTGTTTTCGTTACTTTCCATTTCAAAAGCATAATTAACACCTTGCACAAGGTGCTCTACACAATTTGTTTGCAATTTCTGTATTGGCAATAAAATCGGTTGAGCATTATAATTCTCCAGAGGTTGTTGCAAATAGAATATCGCTAATATGATTAGACAATAACTGGTCATATTGCCATATTTCACGATTTGCATATTTTTAGCCCAAATTTTCAAAAACAAGAGCATGGAGTGTATTCGAAAATCAGACTCTACTAAAGCTTGTAGAAATCGAGTATTGTCCACGCTATTGGGACAACTCAAGTTAATATCAACACTAAACCCCGTGTCCTTATGCTTGCATTTGATAATGGGGACGCGCGCACTGCGGATCGCAAGGACATCTAAGAAACGTTTGCTTTGCGTCAAAGCTCTATATATTCGATTGAATATTTTACGATTTAAAATTGGATCCGATTTAAAGTCAAGTACATTTTGCTGGCTGGAGTGACCTCCGGTTCTTTTCAATTGCATAGATGAAGCGTCAATATAGATGTCAATGTCGCAATCTGCATTTAAATTTTATTATTATTTAATCAGAAATGCATTAAACTTAAGTACAAGTACTAACCTCTCAGTGCCAGTTTAGTGACAATTGAACCGAAAGGAAAAATTTTCAACTGATCTGTTAAAGTTTTCAATTCTTTTGCCAAGCATTCTTGTATCCGGATGAAAATTAGTTCTAAGCACTCATTATCCATAGACAATACCTTGAAAATGCTTTGCAGTTCTTCACGTGCTTTACAATTCTTGAGACTTTCGTGGACCCTTTTGCGTTCTTCTAGTTTCTCCGGAGTATTAAGAAATTTCAAGGTTGCCTTGTAACGATTCAATTTCTTATTATGTAAATTATGTTTAAGTTGAGGTGGTTGTTTCTCAATGCTGGAAGTTTTTAAATCATTCATATTGGCTGAGGCACAATAAAACGAATTGAAAAAGTAAAATAGCAATTTATCGTCGCAAGGTTTAAACGAGATTTGAAGAGAGCCGGCCTTCTTATGTTAATACTAGATTTCCTCAGATATTTTCAAATCCAAACAAAACTTTAATGAAAAGTAATGATTCGAAAGTGCTAGATGTGGTTTTCCTCTTTTTTTTTTAAACTGTATTCCCTTGTTGTGCTCGAATGATGCGAAAATGTTTATATTGCTTGCAGATTATTGCAGAATATTGCTTCGAGTAGCCACGTGCATGGTTCAATCATAAAAATAAGTCAAACGGTGAAAATGTCTATAGATATAAATATTGTTCGCCAGTTTGTTCTTGAACTGGCGTTGTCTTGTTATTTTGATTAGTTTTGTTTGACAAAACTTTTTTGTTATAGATGAATGAAATGTAATCAATTTTTCATAATTAGCCTTCCTCAGGTTGGCATTAATAAACGCAGTTTGTTCCCCAAATTGTTTCAATCCTACAAATTGCTAGATAAAGAAACCACAAAACTGAATTTATATATTCATCTCTTGAATTATGTGGGTAAACTTACTATTTTTATTCATCTATATTATACTAAAAACGTAAAATATATATTCGCAAATTGTAATTGCCTTCTTCTTGTTTTTATACATATTCACAGCAGATTAACTACCTAACGCGATATAATTCAAAAACGTAAAATCAACCATTCAAATATTGTAAAAGTAAAAATTAACTTTGCTAGGTTTTTTATTGGCGAAAAATAATTTATCCTAATTGTCTGGATTTTTTCATAGTTATATCGTTATTCGGAGAAGTCAACTTTTGAACAAACATAAGTTCGTTTTCTGTCTTTAGAGTTTCAATATAGAAATATTGTCTAATAAGTGATTGGTTGCTATTCTGAAAACTTTACGACCGTAAAAAGCGTTTAAAAAAGCTTTACAGTTTTAGATCACAGACGTCAAAAACGCTCCATTGACCGCACAAATTAATCAACGTAATAAATTGTGAATAGATTGTAAAAAGTAATTAAATTATATTTACTTTGCGAAATGAAGAAATTGTAAAAGTTACGCGAAAGGATATGTCGTCTTTGAAGACCTGTGCGGTCTGCGGTGACAAGGCACTCGGATACAATTTTAATGCAATAACCTGTGAAAGTTGTAAAGCTTTTTTCCGACGTAATGCCTTATCCAAGAAGCAGTTCAACTGTTTATTTAATCAAAACTGTGAGATTACTGTGATAACCAGAAGATTTTGTCAGAAATGTCGTTTGAAAAAATGTCTAGATATTGGTATGAAAAGCGAGAACATCATGTCAGAGGAAGACAAATTAGTTAAGAGACGTAAAATTGAAACTAATCGTGTTAAAAATAAACTAAATAATAAAGACAATAAAATAGACAAATGCAGTATGAATGACTTGCCTGAAGAGGCTACAATAGTTGATAGCAGTGGTTGCGATTCTTACTCACAACAAAGTTATGGCTCCTTTGATAGTGCCTTGAGAACTCTAAGCCCAAGCGCATCTCCACGCTCTTGTTCTTGTTCTGCGGTATCAGCTAAAGATCAGAGTATTTTACAACCAGAATATATGACTAGTAAAGAGATTGTAGATTTCATTTTGTGCGACCCAGACCAAACATCACAAGCCATAAGTAAGTTAATGAGAACTCCATCGGAAGCTCTCTCTACGTTAGAAACAATTATTGATTCGCAAGATGATGCCTTAAGATTAGTATCACATCTGATTAATAATCCAGGTAAAAATAGAAATTAAGCGAAATCCTTTATTCTATAATATGAATTTATTTGTTGTTCACGGTTATATTTAAGGCGACGCTCTGAAAATCATCACTAAGATTACGAACTCGCCTATTAACGCCCTTTCAGTATTCACAAAGTTTATGAGTTCGCCAACCGACGCATTGCAGATTATATCAAAAGTTATCAGTTCGCCTGAAGCTGTGTTACAATGTATAAAAAATCTCTTGGATTCGCCAGAAAATGCTGCTTATATAATGAATAAATTCACTAATTCTCCAGCTGAGGCCCTGAGTTTATTAAACCGCTTATTGAAGGAATCAAGTGAAGAATTAAAAGACTTGCATCAAAAAAGGGAAGAATTATTCGAATTTCAACTAGACCATCAGAATGTGCCCAAAATTGTTAGTTCTAATACGTCCGCTGCTGAAAACTGTAAAAATCTAACTTGTAAGGAAGCGTATGCAAACGGTGCGGCAATTTTAAGAGACGTTCATATAGAGCAGAATAATTTTGGTGAAACGTTGCCCTTTGCTTTGGATACCATGCCTGCTTTGAAATGTCTTAGTCCCGCAGATTCGTCCTCAAACCAGCGTATTGTGTACAATGATGCTGTTAATTCTGAAGTAGATGTTGCAGCTGCCGAATTTGCAAACGAATACTTTGACATTAAAACTTTTGCACAAAATTTGCTTTCTGATAACTCTTCCTTTAACCTTGGTGATAATCTTAATTCACTAGAAACGGTACTCACTGAAGTAATTCGAATTGAATATCAAGCTTTTAATGATTTACCATCAAATATTGGTATGAAAAAAGAAAAAGGTCACCTTATTGTCAATAGCAATCTGTCGCAAATTCCTCGCAACGTTATTTCTTCGCCTATAGTGTTAAATAAAAATAATTCAACTAACCAACATGACACTAAACCACTAGAAGGTTATCCGCAAATGTCTTCATCGCATAATCTTAACGAAATTGAAATAATGAAGTTGAGCGAGCTAAAAACTGCTAGTGAAGCGCTATATTTACCTGTTGATGATGACTTGAATGTGTTAATGAGCAACGATAGAATTAAGGTAATCCAAAATTTAATAGAGCTTACGTTGAAGCAAATAAAAGGAAATCTAAGAGCAGAAAGCATTTCAATACGATACTTTCTATTGGAACTTTGAATGACAGAATAAAGGAGAAGATCAATATTCGTTTATTAATAACAATTAGTTCCCTTAAGTAATTTTTGAAAGAAAAGTAAAACAACAAAGCTTAATATAAAGAAACCTTTTTATTAGGAATCAACAGAGTAGTGTTTGAAAGGCGGTCAAGATTCAGTTTAAGACTAATAAAGCAATTTTTCATTTTCTTATTTATTCGCATTCCTTTTTGTCGATTGCAGCCTGAAGACAGCCAGCAAGATTTCAAATTGTTGCAAGTCATTAATCTAACTGCAGTAGCTATAAAACGACTTATCAAAATGGCAAAAAAGATTGCAGCTTTCCGTGATATGTGTCAAGAAGATCAGGTGGCTTTACTGAAAGGTGGATGTACAGAAATGATGATTATGCGATCCGTACTAACTTACGACGATGATCGCAACACATGGAAGGTCAGTAATATTGGTATATTATTTGCGATACACGCTATCAATATTAAGGATTTAAAGTATGTATTAAATCATCAGTTTATAAACGAGTTAACTACAAGCCTTACGCTTTTCATATTCACCATTGGTTACTCTTCTTGAGTACAATAGGGTGCAGCGCGTGTTAGTTTTTAGTTTTTTCATATATTTGTGAAAATATTAGAAACAGAACAGATCTAGAGCCATCTCCTTAGGTTTTTTAAAAATTTAACTTTGAGAAGCATGTTCCAGTTATTGCTATTTGTAATTTATTAACTTTTCAAGGTAGGGTCGCACAAAGCAATCTTGAACAAAATCAAACTAGTGACATCTCTATATCTAAGTTTTGTCTATGCATGATCCTTGTGTCATTTTATACAACGTGAACTTAGCATTTTTTCATCTAAAATATACTTAAATGAAGTGATATGCTTTTTATGGCCAATCCAAGTTACGCCGAAATGAATCTAAATATCAACAACAGATTTATTGATGGTGGAGTTTTATATATTTTGTACTTAGATAAGAAGGGCAGTGAATGTATCCATAAAGACATAATAAATGATTTGTAAGTTGGAATACTCCACCTAAATATTTTTGCTTTGTTTTAAACTCTCTTTTCTGACATTTTCAACCAACACCTTCATACAAGTTCGAGCATAATATCTTAGGGTGTCTTAACTGTTCGTATTGATACTAATGCTATCAACTATAGGAAATGCTCGTAACTACATTTTTGAGAACTTTCAAGGCCCAGTACTATTTTACTAGAGAAAAGTTGTTTAAGAGTTTTAGTCAAATAACTGAAGTAATTTTGTCATTACTTAGTACCTATGGAAACTAATGATACGAAATTATTTGAATGAAACAGCCGGAAACTTTCATAAACGGAACCAAAATAATTCATGATCGTTCTGGGAACTTTTGACTTTTTCTGTAATTTTTTAGCAAATGGTTAAGGGAGTAGTGTAGCTAAATAGTATATTTTAAATATTTCTTGCTATCGCCACATTTTTCAAAATAGAGTCTTCTACTGCGCTTCACAAAAGGAAAATCGGAAATGATTTTTTTCCCTTCGATTTCGTTTACAAATATATCTCATTTTCATAATGTGCCGAGAATTGTCAATTGCAACTTTTTCCAAGTTGATTACGTCCATTCCCAAACTGGATCTGTAGTCATGAAAATGGTATATGGCATTTTTTCCAATTTTCGAATCCAATTTTCACTACTATGAGCGTTTAAATAACAGACGACGGCAGACGGAGAAACGGTCAGACCTGATTATTCTTCATATTGCTGAACATTACAAACAAAGTAACAAATTATAATACGACTACGTTTTTCAGACCGGGATATAAAAAAAAATTCTTTCACCAAGTTTCATTTGCTTATTCAGTAAACAAGCCATTTTCACGGGATTTCATTCATTCATTCATTCATTACATCTATTTTTAAAAAATTATCATTCATCCTTTTTTCAAACATTAAGAATGTTAACCAATAATGTACGTGGTTATGTATGCGTTTGTAAAAGCAGATTCCGCATACCAAAGAAGACATGTCCAATATACGAGCTGAAGTTTTAAAATTAGCCAAGGGAAACGTTTATGAAGAGCATTTGAAGTTTATTAGTACGTTCGATGAAAAATGGCGTATGGATGAAAACATTATATTGATAATGTGCGCTATTCTTCTCTTTACACCCACCAGACCTCGTGTTGTACATTCGGATGTGATACAATTAGAGCAGGTTTGGCTGTTTACATTTAAATTACAGGAAAAAGAAATAATTAATTGCAATTATGTCTTTTGTGTTGTAGAATTCATACTATTACCTTCTGCGAAGATACTTGGAATCAGTGTATTCAGGCTGTGAAGCTAAATCTGCCTTTATAAAACTCATAGAAAAGATATCGGACGTAGTACGTCTAAACAAATTCATCATCGGTGTATATTTAAATGTTAATCCCTCTTTAATTGAGCCATTGCTGAGAGAAATATTCGATTTGAAAAATCATTGATGCCTTCAATTAAGTTTTCTTGCGTTATGCAAAAAAAAAAAAAGTGAATCTAGTTTATTTTATATACATCTTTCTCACGTGTAACTATGCAAACATTACTAGCATCGGTGAAATTCCATTTCAATTAGAATTGAAACTAATGATATGATTATTAAAAGAAATGCGAAAATTTAACTATAACTTCTGTTGTTCAATTATATTCCAGCCTAAAAACATTTCTGGGCTATCTTGGCGATATAGTTCAAGATATGTTCACTTTATAGTAATTTATATGAATGTTAAATTATAGAAAATTTTATTAAAAAATCTAGCGCCGAAGAAAAAATGAGAGCCGGGAGAGCAGAACGAAAACGATTCGGTTAGAAAAAGCTTCAATATTGTGCGTACAAAGTGCGTAATCATTGAGACATGCTCTATAAAATACGATTGATTTAACAATCTCGATGTAAGTATAAAGGTGTAATTATCCTACGAGTGTGACTTTGTGAGATAATGATTTAAAATCATACAAGCAGACTCAAAGGTTGCATAGGTTGCTCATTAGCTGAGAAAAATCTCCCGTTCAACAACGCATTCATTCTCAAAACTCCTACCGAACAACTGGAAAGTAATACACTGCTCGAACCATCGTTTTTACCCAGGTCAAGATATTTTTATTCTATAAACTTGAAAAAATATGTTATCTGAAATACAATGAACATTGTTTGTAACGAATGAGTGATGGATATGCTGTATAGGAAATATTACCATTAATGCAGTTGAAAATATCAAGTTATTGTACAAAAAAATCCAAATTTGCTTTTTTTTTTATAAAAGAATATTACATCAAAAGAAGAATACACATTCGCCTAAGGGATGTAATGAAGAAAAGTGTCAAGGAATTTTCATCTTGACTATTTTTTGTTGGACTTTTTTATTATATTTTAAGTGTTGCAGTTCTGAGCCCATTGCAAAAATTCTGGTAATTCACTGACAGCTAAATTTCGCGATAAAGCTTTAACGCGTAAATTACGATCGGTTGTAATTAGTATCAGTTCGGTTTGAATAAAGCATCTGCCATCTATGTGTTGAAATTAGATACCAACAATTTAAAAACATAACTTTTTAATATCACTTATTAATATTAAGTTACCTGAACTCGTCTCTGAACTCATCGTTTTAGACATAGCTATAGCTGTCGCTAAAATTTTGTCATCATTCGATACATTTTCCTCCTCAACTAAAGCGAACAGTGATGGATTTATAATAGATCCTTTTGTTGTAGCACATCTAAAAAGGTTGTGAATTTTGTATTCATAAATAGATAAGAAGTTTGATAGAAGTCTGCCTTAAGATATAACAGCAAAAAAATTTTCGCACATTTCCCCTCGTTTTTTCAGAGAGAGGGGAAAGGTCATATAAAATAAGAGTAAAAAAAATATAATCATTCAATTATGATTACATATGTAAATTAATAGCGCGATATCGCGTAAACTTAGCCACAAAATGTGGTTGCAACAAATAGTCTAAGTAAAAAAAATTGTTTTAATGTTGTCGACATGAAGATATTGGATACCAGATTTAGTTTTAGTTACTTTTTCTGGAAGTTGAAGAAATCGTGCCTGTGCGTACAAATAAAGCAAAGTTTCACTTTGAATGCATCTAGCTTGACATAACGCAGGGAACGACAAATTTTTATGTAAATCCTAAACTCTAAAATATTTCATTTGAACGCTGGGCTTACATCTTGCACTTGAGAAACTTAACTTACTTAATATAATTTTTTGATGATTTAATAAATTCCAAGGATCTTTTGGCGCGAGTAGAAACATCGTCATAATGATGTATACGATGCTTTTGCCAATGGTTTTCTATATGGTTTAATTTTACACCTTTTGATAGGCCATCTAGTTCTTTGATCACTAAAAAAATATTCATTTAAACAATTGTCAGAAGATTTTAAAGAAAATGTTGAAACTTACCTGTAAGCGGGATAACTAAAGAATAGCGCTTGAATTCTTGAAGAATACGTTCGAAATCTTTTAAGCAATCGATGAAACAATTTGTGTCAGGCAACAAATATTTGGGTCGAACTTCGATGTATACCTTTGTATCCACTAACTTCAGAATTTCGTCCAATTTATTAAGATACATGCGTTTAGCCTGAGACTGTGCTTCTAATTCTTTTTTTAATTTTGTTAAATGGCTCATCTTATGATCCGGTACATCATCGCTTACACCTGATTTTAATAATTTGCAATCATTTAAATTATCTAGAGATATATCCTTGGAGTGTTCTTCGACATTGCGCGCTTGTCTGCTTTTAATAACCGTTTTGGAAGTTTGCAAATCGTCTAAGACACGTTTGATATCGGAATTCAAGTCTTCTGCGACAAAATGCGGTCCCTCCGAAAATTGTACACTCTTTTTATTTTTAACGTAGACTTCTTCAAAATCTAAGATTTTTAACATTCTCATTTTATATTGTAAACTTTCTTTGGCGGAAGCCGTATTATGCGTAGTTTTAGCCACTAAATCGGATAAGGGTGTAAATCCAGCCAAAAATAAATCCTCTTCCAAAAGAATGTCTTCATTTGACGGCAAACTTATGTCTTCTTGTTTAATTAAAGTAAACAGTCGCTCTAATTCCGGCCAGCAATCGCAAATGATATGACTAAATTAATTAAAAATTAAATAATTTTTTTATGTAAATAACTTCTCGTTCTCTTACTCTTTACTTTTAACAGGTTCCCAAATGTTCACATTTTTCCTAAGCCAGATTGTATAGATTCTAAGAAACTGTAGCAGTGTATTTAAATCAAAAAAACTGAATGAAATAAAAAAATTATAACTTAATAATCAAATATAATGTCGAAGGAAAGAAAGTTTACCTTTGATCATCGAAACCTTCACTACTATCTTTTAAGTCGATTAGAAGGCAATTAGCTCTGCGTAAAATCACACCGAACATCTGATTACAAAAATTAAACGCATGATAACGCTGCGTTTCTGAAATGTATTAACATTAGAAAACTGACATTTTATACGTATATGCTCTGGTAGAGTAAATTACATTTGAAAAAGAGACTTGCACTGACGCTTTTTTTGATGACGCACTTATATATTTCGTATGAAAGTGAAAAGGTTTGAAAAGAGTCAAGTCAGTCTTGTTTCAGAAGCAAGATTTTCGCATGAAGAACCACAGATCAACGACAATACCGCGTCCTTAATGACTTTAGTAGCAAAAATGGATTAGGAAATACATCAAATGGGCGTCAAGGACGTCAAGGTCTTAGCAAATGTATCGAAAAAACTAACTTTCGACAGACCAAACTGATCATTTTATGTATTCGGGGACTCGTAAATAATCAATTATTTTGAAATCAAGGTTTTGAATTTTGCCACCTTTGTTGTAAGTTTCCAACCCCCTCTTATAGACATGCAGGAATCGTGAAACAAAATATGACTAAAAGGACTTAAGTGATACACTAGATGTATGGGTTGATATTGCGGTTTGATTTGCAGGAAGTCACTGCTTTTCCCTTTTCATCTCAATTAAGTATTCTGCTAAGAAACAGTTTTTTATGACATCTGAATAGCAATGATTAACGAATATTCTTGCTGGTTTCAGTTAATTGATCCGGTAACCTTATTCCTTGTCTACATAGCTTTCCAATTTTCGTATAATTAATCGCGCACACCCAAGGCTTCTTGATAGTTCTTGCATACTTAATTTTACATCAGCTCCCGCTAGAAGTTTTAGGATATCATTGTCAAATCCAACTTGGTCGCCAAATTTTCTGAACTAACTTTGACACTTGATGACCTTCAAAAAATCTCCATAAATATTGCGGATTTTCTTCGCTATCACGGTTACTCATTAAATCCCGCATGAACATAAAAAAGTATACAACGCCGTCATTTTATTGCAGAAATTAAAAAAAAAAAATTTTTTAAATATTTTCAAAGCGGCCTGCTTTACCGAAAACTATAAAAGAAAGGGTCTTTCATCCTCAACAGTTGGTACAGAACTGAAGGTAAAACAAATTCATCGCAAACTGTTGGTTACTCGTAAAAAGCAAAACGTCGTCTGTCTGTCTAAATTGAAGCTAATTTTCGAATTTCATTCTTACGCAACTTTGAACATCGTTTTTCCATTCTAGCAACATTTAAGTTCACCTAGCTTGTACTTCATATTCGCTTGGTAGATGGTTTTTGCTTACCTTTTTTTAGATTAGTTTCCAAAACAAAAATATTTAATGCGACTATTTTTAAAAAATGAAAGCGAGGTAATGATGTCCCATCGTTCATTAATAAAATGCTTAGCTCTAGCAAGAACTTGCGTTGGCTTCCTTGTATGGATTCCATTCTGTAACAAGTAAAATATATCTTGTTTAAGTTGCTGCGAATATAAGAACACATCTTACCCAACGCCCGTGAAGAGTTTACCAATGACGTATAAATATAAGGACACAATACGCCGTAAGAGCTGAAAATTTTCAAATGGGATTTAATAAAGGAACAAATTTTTATTCACACACAGAAACAAATTTATAAACGTAACGCGGCATAGAATACATGTTAAACATTTTGCATCAACAGGCAGATCTCAAAATGTCCAACATGAAGACAACCTTCTTTTTATACACAAACTAAATCGCGAAAAGCGCATTGAAATTTACAACTTTTTTTCAAGCTTCAAATATTTAACTTACAATCATTATCTCATTATTAAATGTGTTGCTTTTGGAACTCCAACGATCATCAACATGAGTAAATTAAACTTACAGTTCCGCACTGGTAAAGAAAGTTATACATATAATTTGTAGAGTTTTTGTCCCTACATCTATATATATTTTGCAATTTACTTCCGAGATATTATTTTTTGTAAATTTCTTAAGTCTAGATATTTCTAATGAAAGATATCTGAACTGTAATTAATCGTAACTTTACAATTCTGCTGCTTGTATAATTAACTGAATCGATTTTATCAAAAATACAAGCAGACACGACATTCTCACAGAATAAGAATTGTGGAATTTACAGATAATGTATATTAAGACTTCAAGCATCAAAATGTTAAAACAAATATCTTTTACATAATCAACAAAAGTTTTCTTACCTCTTCCGAATCCATTTCCATAAGACGTTTCTCTTCATTGACAGCAAGTTTGTAGTTGCCATTGCAATCTGTACGGTGTAAGCACCTCATACCATCTGGATAAATCCACACTTCCTTGCGCATAAATTTAGATGACATAGTGTTACAACGATACTTTTGACGTATAGGAGAAGATTTCATTTCGATTTCTTGATGCTGAAAAGATAGGTTGGAAAAGAATACCCAAAAAATAAACATGAACTATATATGATACAGGGCCGTATAACGCTATTTCTCATTCATGTGCTTCCGATATAAATATCCACGCGATACGAAGACTAGCGCATAAATGGTTAAAGAAAATAGTTTACTTATACTTTAGGTATTTCCAATACATTACATATCAACAATATTACGATATACCATAATACTTGGCATACAGTTTTTAGAAAAGTTTGATTTAAATTCCAAATTAACAATATTACGATAAACCGTGATACATAAAAGACAGTTTGTAGGAAAATTTGATTAAAGTGTTTTAGATATTGGAGAGATATCGCTCTTATCCCAGTAAATAAATATATGATAATGTTCACATTTTTATTTCAATTTTTGTGAATTTAAAGAAGTAAGAAAGTTATATTCAGCTGTGCCGAATCTTTTATATCTACCACCCTTATCTTAAAAAAGGGCGAAAAACTAAATTGTCATAGGTAGACATGGCAATGAAAGAACTTCCAATGGTTTTGCCAAATTTGAAGGAGAATTTTTATCACAGACATTAGATAAGTAAGCAGCTAGACAGATGGACAGACGTACCGAGAGATATGACAAGGTGGATTTCGCGAATTCCATACTGATCAAGAATATATACACTTTACGAGTCTTCTTAATATTACAAACGTTTCCACAAAAAAATTTAATTTCAATATTCTATTATATCGAATGAGCATGGTCAATCCTACCGTTTTTACACAGAGGCTACGGGATAGCTGGTGCAATATTTGTGGAAATTTTTATAGATCTATCTGCCGTGGTTTATAAGTACAAAGCAGAAAACATAACACTTTGGGAACACAACCAAAACACAAATTGAAATATACCCTTCGCCTTTGGTGATGAGTAAAAAAAGGAAATCAGTCTATTGAATGGTCTATGGATATGCCTACTTTATGGGATTTTCGAGCCTTGCAAAAGGAATAAAGCAATAGAATGTAAAAAAATCATACCTTTTTGCGTATTTCATCGAATAGAATTAAAAGGCTTTCACGAGCAGAATGTGTGGCGTTCATAGATGTAAGACTTCGCATGTGAAAGTATATAGCATCTAATTTTTTTCTCTGTAAAAAGAAAAGATTTTAGGACACAAAAATTAATAAATAATACATAATCAAATATTTTTAAAAGAATCTTTTTATTTTTATTTCTTTATTTAATTTTTTATGAAAGGCTTGGCTTCTCTAAAAAATAAAATCGAAAGCAAATGAGAATGTCTCTTGAATCATTGCAGATTATCAAAAAATAAAACTGAGATGCTTGCGTGGACCTTGAAAAACTGAATTATCTGAAAACTTTGGTATTTGAATATTTGTGCTATTTTACAAATTTTTTCATATTAATTCAAAGTGCTATTTCGAAATTGTCATACAGTGCCATACATTGAGCACGATTACGTGGGGATGATAAATAATGATAAATAATAGCAAGAGATATTGCATGTTTCATGTGTTCGAATCGCTACTGACTATTTAAGTTTTCATTGACAGTCTAACTTTGTTGTGGAAGGAGTACATAAAACGAATAAAATAGATTTGTTGTAAGTAGATATTCAGCGTCATGTGTATTCAAAGTTTAAAATTTTCCTACTTGCTGGTATTATATGTATGTTATAAGGTCAGAAAAAATTGCAACTCACGGAATATATCGACACAATAGCCAGTTGATTGTAAGGGACTCCATTAGACGGTATTAACGATTGAGCTTGGTGGTAATATTTCGCTGCTTCAGTGTAATCTTGTCCTTGATATTCTTTGATTTTGTAACGCCATAAATCTCCTAAACATATGAGCAATTTTTGCGCAGTTACTTTTGCAATAAGCACATTCTTGTAATGTGAACGCTGAGAAGCTTCGTGATTGCTGGTCTCTTGTAATGTGGTAAGATGTTTATTTGCTAATTGTTTATACAGCTCCTTATAAAATTTTAGCCCATCTTCGATTAAGGATATAATGAATCTTTTTGCGCGTGCGGATGACTCTTGTTTTAAATAACCCCGTACATTGTAGAAGAGCATCTTCCAGAAAAATGAATCCACTTTATGTTCACAGCAAAATTTTATGTGATCTATTAAAAGTCTTCCAAACGTGGTTTGCAATTCTCTGCGAACATCTTTGAATTTCTGCCAATTCTAAAAAATAGATACAAAGTTTGATACGTTTATATATGAAAGCTTTTGGATGTGGATGTACTATAATTGACAAAAAGTCACCATAGGGGATATAAATCAGTTACCTCGAGGATTTCATTATGCGTTATCATTCTTAGCATACTCTCATATAAGTTAGCAATTGGTTCTTTATACTCATCACTTAAAGAATTAATCCACGAGGGCGCGTTTAGTACAGTTTGCCTGTCAGGTGATGTATTAGCGTCATGTTTTTGGTAATGCAAAGCATGATTACAGAAATCATTTCCAACGATCCCGACATGAGACTCGCTTAAGATTTTTGAATCATCAGCGTTCAAGCGTATTACGCCGGGCATCGATAATAAATATTCATATTTCTCATCAGATCGTCGCTGCTTCTCCCTGCAAGTTAACCCGCGGTTTTCCGAAACGGGTCCAGATTCACTACTTAAGGTTTCTTTCGTAACTTCAGATAAGCGAAGAAAGTAGTTTATAGCAGTAATCCCATATTCACTTTCCTTATCAATACCCGAACAGTTCCTTTGTGCTACATCCTCATGTGCCAAACTGGTTCCCTCAACTTGTATGGATGCATTTTCCGCCGTCTTTGATTTGCTCTTATATGTTTCATTTCCCTGTTGATTTCCGCTTGCTATAAATTTGTCTTGAAGCCGTTTGGGTAAATTCCCTATGATTAACGAAATATCATTTTGTTCTCGCGTTTCCGTTCGATACATATTTTAAACAAAACGCTTGCAACTGCATTTATGTTTTGGTTTTTTCTTTTGGTAATTAACAAATTACACACAATAAAAATTTATTAATGAAAATCAAAATCTCCGAAATTTTCTAGTTGATAATAAACTCACAAAAAATAATCTACCACCTGTACTTCTATAATACAGAAACGATTACTAATCAACCATGAGAAATTTTTCTATGAAATTATCGATAAATTCTCGCTTAAGATACGTAAGAATTATTTAAAATTGTGTCAAATTTTTGTGAAATATTTGTTCACTTGTCTTAAATGTCAGCAAAGACGGATAGGGAAAATGTAAGCGAATATAAATCTTTTTTTTATTTATTTCACACTTCTCAAGGGCTTTGAGGAAGCTTCAAGAAATTTTTATAAAATCGCGCTAAAATTATCAACCTGTTTTGTCTGTTGCGTCTGTTTTGATTAGTCTACCTTATCGCGACGATTACGATTTTTTAGTCCATATTCGAATATTTTGCGTTCTGCATGGCTTAAAATGTATTGAAAGGCTTCTTCGCCGTTTCTAAATTTATACATGTATTATATTTCGCGCATCTTTCGCCTTAAGATATCGAATGTAACTGCAGGTTCTCATATTTCCAAGTACTTTGTAATTATCGAATTAAGTATGATCAGCTGTTACTGTCAAATGTGGAATATTAGTTTATGAAGTTGATAATAGAATTTATTTCGAAAGCGTAATACTAATATTCCATAAAAAAGTTTCCTGTGAATAATAAAATGCAACGGACTAGGTCAGGTGCAACAGATATAATCGCCTACAGTGAGAGTGCTATCAGAAATAACACATCAGCCGTGGAATATTGCCGGACTTCAATGGCGGCTATAGCTGGCTCTGCTGCAGGCATGTGCTCAAGCGTATTTTATTGAATGAATGTAATTTTGTCCATTTCTTGACTTATTAAAAATACTAGGCATTCTAGGCCTCAGTGGTCTGATGGGTTTCCTATTCTACTTCTTTTCGGTATTGATTTTATGGCTTTTGGTTTTAAAGAAATCTGGTACACAGTGGCGTAAATACTTCATAAGCCGGCAAAGTTTGTTGACCAATAGTTTTATGGGCGCCCTCTGTACCTATGTACTATTTTGGACTTTTTTGTATGGAATGGTACACGTATATTAAACTATAAGAAACGTATTTATATAGTATCACATTAAATAAAAATCAACAATTTATTGCCTAAAAAATGTATTGCTTCAAAAAAAGCAAGTGCTATCAATTATTTGACGCTTCAGCACCTGAACAGTCGCACCAAGGAGTTTCATTGACCTCGCATTCGAGGGCTATGTTTAGAACAGTAATATTAATGCCATCTATGGACATAGCATGTACGCTGGGAATTCTGTATTTTAATGTCTTAAGACCTGTTTTACGGTCACGTTTGCGTGTAACTTCCTTCTGGTTGAAGCATTTTTGTGTATCTCGTTTACGGTGGTATCGATTGTGTATATGGCTATAATTACAAGATACGATAGCCTAGTTTTCAATAAAAAATAAAAACTTTACCTAAATGTATTATTCCTGTTAGTCGTGATATTTTGCGGCCTTGTCACCCGGAGTCCCGCGTCACGTATACGCACAAAAAACTCATCATCTTCAAGACCCCAGCCCCAATATCTATTTGACATGCCATTCATGGCCTCAAAATGATCTGTCCTTACTAAAAGAATGCCTCCCACGAAGTTTTCATAGTGATATTTAGGATGTAACTCTGGTGCTGCTATATGCAAAGGTCCTGCATCTGATGGATATTCATACCGTATCTCATCATTGAGAGGCAATAAGTCGACGTCGTGCATTGCTATGTAATCGTACACCCCACTTGTAAAGCGAAAGCCAACATTTATGAGCGAAGCTCGATTGAATCGATAGCGATCTATTTGATTTAAGATAAATATATGATGACTGACTCCTTGTCGTACTAAAAATTTCGTAAGATGTGGCACAAATTGCAGTAACTCTTCAAAGCGGTCTCTGAACGGAACTAATACTGCCATATGGTGCGCCACTTGCAGATTATTGGCGGGCGTTATGTTAATAACCGATTTAACTCCACTCAGAGGACATATGCAGTCTAAAAGTTAAGCAAATATACTTTTATTTCGCTTATATTTGATATGGATTTACTTACCAGTTCCCAATAAACTGAGTATCACTGCACCGCCTAAACAGAATGCCAGTCCGCACATAAATAACCAATTTATTGTTGCTATCCCAGTTTTAGCCATGAAAGGTTTTTCTTCAAAATCCGAAATCCTTTGAATATAAAAATAAGCTCACGTTGTCATGATTTTTTCATACAGCTTCGCCGATTGTATTTTTAGCATCAACAATTTATTTGCCTCAGCTGTTATTTTTGTTCACCCACCACATAATGGCCTATGAACTATTAGAGATGGCAATTGTAATCTATTTTCTCAGAAGAAAGCATTAATATTGAGTTCAGTTAAGAGTAGAAGTAAAAGAGAAGGGAAGTATACGAGATATAGAAATCTTGATAAATATTTCTGTAACCTCCAAAAAGTATATATACACAAAAATTTGCAAAATTTATTAATTTTAAATTCCGCTGAAATGCATGGTTCCAACAAAACGCAATTAAGCGTCAAGACATAGCCAATGAGTCCGATACGTACTTTTTAATTTCTTCTTCGTATATATTTGCGGAAGAAAGTTTGAATGACCTCATTTTCCTCGATTTCTAATAAAAACTAAATGTAAATGCCACTTGTTTAAGACGACTTCCATAAAAATTTGAAAAATTCGAATTTAGCAAAATAGTTGCAATTAAAATATTTTAGATATCTTTTCCCTTTGCAAAGAGATTATTAGGGAATTACTTCGCATTTTGACAGTGGAAGCATGCGTTTAATTATCAATGCTTTCAGTTCTGAACTTCTAGATCTGGGTTTCAAATGTTCGATGGATAATAATCGCTTGCCAAAACAGTAATATCTAATAAGTAATACTATTTTTTTATTGAATTTTAAAACGATTTACTTAAATCCAATTCCGCCCGACACTGCCCGATCGGCGTTTAGACGACTTCTCATTAGTGCCGTTATTATCTTTGCGACCACGTCCTGGTGAGCTAACGGAACCAATATTGCGTATTAACATTTTCAGCCCACGAGACTGGCTGTCACTTGTCTGCGACGTGCTATTTACTTCAGAGGCAATAATATAAAAATCATCGACTACATGATTTGGAGGGCTTACATCAAAGGGCTGAATATCACTTAAGCTTTGTTGAGTTCTGGGCAATGATCGTGGTCTATTGTCGCCGCCGGATATTGTTGCATTCATTTGGGTGGTTTGAGGAGCGGACCTTTGTTGTTGTTGTGAGCGCTCCAGACGATATTTCAGCAAGTTATTCTCTTCTTGCAGATGGCGTATTAAAGTACATTCCTGCTCTGCCCGGACAAAGCTAGGTTGTGGTAAACATTGGTAAATTGTCGTAAGAAAGTTGCGCAAAGATAATTGCAATGAGTCTTGCCAGTGTTTGGTGAAATACAACGAAAATTGTGGTAACTCTTCAGCATTACGACAAAAGGGGAAATCTATTAAAAGTAAAGATTTATTTAAGTTTTTTAAACTCGCCAACAAAACTATTCTAAATTTACAAAACCAATCTTTCCATTCGCTTTGTTGTTGCAAACTTGGAGCCAATTTATTGAAGAACTCAGAAATCTTGTCCGTTTTATTATGATTGTAGGTATTTACGAGATAAAGTTTCAATAAACTATTCTCCAGTTTTTTTGTCGCTAAAAATATATTCAAAAAGAGGCACAAATAATATATTAATTCTCACACTTTTTGACGGAAAGTCTATGTCTGGAACACTAACTTGTAAAGGTTATCAAGTAAAAATATATGAGAAAATATTTGACGTTTAGATATATTCATAAAAAAAAATTTCTTCTAATATGCAGGATTTCATTTAATTTACGAAGGATTAGTTGTCGTAGTGGAAGTACATGGTTACGGATCTTTGTTCGCTAAGTTTTTTATGGTTTATTGTAAACCTAATTTTTTTATTTACCTAAACCTTGACCTAAATGACTTTTCTAACCAATCTTCTTAATAAAGCTGCAGAAATCATTCTTGTTTTTATCTTTAAGAACACAGCTTTCGATGTAAAATGATTAGTTTTAAGGAAATCTATGGTGCAATCAAAGTATGATTTGCTAAGTATTCCCGCACATTTGATCTCTTGCATAGCTTATCAAATTTGGAAAAAGAAAAAATCTACTGGTCACAAATAAAAATCAAACTGTGGAGGTATAAAAGATGTAGTCGAATAAGGTTATCCACCTACGTACCAGTTGAATATGTATGCTCGAGCTTGCTAAATAAGTAAAAGTCCAAATGCTTCCAAAGGTCCAATAAAGACTGCAAATCATGCATTTGAATAGCCTGATTAAATTGATCCATTACTTTCTCAGCTCGAAAAGATTCATCCTTTTCATTCTTCAATTCGCCATCGAGTGCTTTTAATGTATTAGAAAAACCACGAAATACTAAATACTCTTTAATTAAATTGTCCAAAAAAGCGACCTGGGTCATGTTCGTGGAAAGTATCTTACGCGTCTATAAATTGGTTTGTAAATTTATCTATTGTGTTTTTTTCAGAAAAGAGTTGCCAATATAACGCAAAATGTGTCATTCGAAGAATTTGAAAGAAAGTCTCTGCGTTGAAATCTTTAAAAAATTTCCGCAATTTTAGAACGTATTGCGCTGTTAAAAGCTTGCATATTTAAAAGTCTGTTTTAATTTTTAATATATAATATGTTTTTGAAGTTAGAAAAAGGCGCACTGGAGAATTACAATATTTTCATTTATCTAATTTTAGCGTAATAGAAAGTGAATGTTTAGAATATGAAGTGTTACAAGCTCGAAAATTCATACGCATTTTCAAAATTAAGGAGTGATTTAGCCATAGAAAATAGATTTACAATTTTTTATTTTAATACAGTTAAGCAGATAGGGCTGGGGTTAAGTCCAGTAATTGAGTGACGTTGAGTGAAGTCCAGCAGTTGAGTGGTTTTACATATTGAATACCGCAGAAGGATATAATGAAAATCCATTATATGTTTGCAACGCTTCGGATTGAATAGAATTTGAATGGAATTATTCTTACTCTCAGCGTTCTGTAATTCTTTGTTTGCAAAAGTAAAAGCAAATTGATTTTTGTGCAATTCGCATACACTCATTTCTTTTTTAAATGTCCGATCGCTCAGGAGATCGTCTCTTATATGTATTATAAAGCGATAGACCGAAGAAAGCCTGGGGGGAGAGAGCAAGTGGCCACAAAAAGGCTTCGCCGCAGGGCACCCAATAATCGTAATCGTCTACCGTCACGCTTCTTAATAACTCACATAAACTATACTTGTACTCTTTAGGTAATCTCGTTTTGAATGACATTTACGCGTTAATTCAAAAATGTTGTATAAAATGAAAAACTCGAATAACTCTTCAAATCATTTATTTGTGTGCTTACCTTGTTCACAAAAAATATTAGGGGAAACCTTAAAGCTAAAGGATACATATGAAAGCTTAAGCAATAAGAATAAATAGTGTAAATAATGTATGTTTGAAATTATAGTTCGAAATTGAAGTTAAACATTAGAAGAATAGATTCGTGAAGTCTACTTTTAACAGTTGATTAGATCGAGAAACAAAGTAATATATAAGATACAAACATAGCCTTCTAATATTAACAATAACAGCAACACTGGACAAAATTTTTTCCTCCTTATATATAACAGGTATCTGAAATCAGTTTTAACTGCTCTGCGTCAATATACAGACTTGGCTTCAATCTGAAGCTCCGATAAATTTCAATTTTGTTTAATAAGATTTTTCGAACTGTATCAAAACGCGAAATACTAATTACTCGCCGAATAATCAGAATGCAAAGCGTGTTAAATGTGATCTTTGAAATATAATTTTTCAAGGACAGCGCAACAATGGTCTGACGCCAAACCTTCATATCAGAAGCATATGTTGTTCTTAATATCCATTCTGTTATTTAATAAATTACGCTTGAATCAAGAGTTCCCTTCATAAAAACCATAGGATATTTTATACGTTCAAATTTAAAAAAAAAATTTTTTTTTTTTGAATTTTTCTGTGATTAAATAAACACTTTGGAAAGATGATGTTGTATATCACCTCCTAGTATTAAATGAATGAATATTTACTCACAGGCAGTGAAGGAAATCGTACATAATTGATATCGCTGCTAAAATTTATTTATTTTTTTTATTAAAAGAATGTAAAATTAGAATAACTGGAGAGAAACTCAAGTCACTTGTAGTTTGCAATTTATTAAAAATATTGAAAAAACGAGCATGCAATTTAAAGATATTAAAAAAGGTTATGTTATAATTAACGCGAATTCTTGAGGATTTGTTGAAACAATTCATAGTTTTCTCCCTTTCATTTGTATTATGCCGATGTAAAGGCTAGACTTGTAAAACTCTAGAGATATGTCATGTGGCTTTTTACAGGTTGTCGAGTGTCCAGATGAGTTGTTTTTCAATTATGTTAAGGACACTGTAAGCCGTCAATTATAAAACAGTTCTTCCCCATTTAGTTCAAATTCTCTTAATGAAATCTGAAATTCGGTTATTTTTACTAAATTCAAAACATTTCGAAAATATATTGCAGAATATTAATAAATTATAACAAACAAAATAAATTGTAAATATTCATATGAACAAAAAAAATGTGGCATAGGTATGCGACTGTGTACAGATCAAAGTGTAAACATTTTTTGTAAAAAGTGTATATTTTTTAGGCCCGTGTATAAGAATCTTGATGCACATATCTATTCATCACCATATAAAATAGAAGGAATAAAAATGTTATAAATTGAATTTCATATCCGCTACAGGTATAACGATAGTTTTGATATTTTGAGATCAAACAAAATATATGTTTTTCTTTCTCGACTTTTTGAAGAAATTTATCGATGTCTGTCTGACCATCAATCTTTAACAGAAACTTGACGAATTTAAAACACATTAACTTTGAAAATGGGCGACTTCGTCTACAAAACCTTAAAAGTGAAAACTTAGAAACAAATGTGTTTGTTTGAACTTGAATATCAAAATAGAAACAAAAATAAAAAATCCCAATTTACCGATTCACACGCCTACGATTAAAAATATTCTTGTCAATTCTTTCTCATGGTGAAGTGAAAATAGCATAATGTTAATGACCTTACTTTTATTTCAGAGTGATATTGTTAAGCAAGTAAGGACTGAATCTTTTACAATAAGTCTCGAAATAAAACTTTATTCTCGCTCTCTCCAATATTGGACAATATTGGACGTGATAGATTGTTTCCTTTGTTACGGAATCCTGTGAAAATTTCTATAAATCTATCTGCTATAGTTTGTGAATAAGGAGCAAATAGCTCAGTTTTTTTTGTTGTTTTGGAAAACAGAAGTGTTTTTAGTGTACGTTGCTCTGTAGGCTTGTTCTTTAACCGATTTGGCCCATTTTCAATAATAATTAGCTTACAAGAATTTTGAATGTTTCTGGTAAATTTTATGTCTATATCTCCATTTTTGTGGCCACGAGAATGTTTACCGCAGATATTACACAGACCGACACATAGACAAACCGACATACGGATATGTTTTAATCAATTCTAAATTTGATATTGGTCAAGATTATATATACTTTATTGGGCCTCTGAAGTGTACTTCTTGTACCGTGAACAAAATTACAAAATGAAGTGATTGTGTAGATATATAATCGGCGTAAAACGATAACGATAACGATATTTTTAAAGCTCGCTATTTATATCTAATAATAGTTTTGCAAGAACGATGTTCTTAATGGATGGTGATAACGTACAAAATCTAGAAGACAGATTTTGCTTAGATTAGGTCAATTATTTGCTTACTGAAAATTTATATTTGCATAAAGATTGTCTAACTTTCTGTGTATAATTAATTGACCTACATCTCTTTTGATGGCATTTTAACGGTCTTTTGTCCTTTGTTTTAACTTATGAGGCAATATGATCGAAGTGTCGTTTTCCATGTAGTTTCAGTCTTTCGCAGTAGATGTAAGATATAACTTCTGTTTTCGTTTTATTAAATGCTAGGGCTTAAGGAAGTGATTCACTCAGCTAAATTTTAACTTTCATTTAAAATAATACTGTAACATAGCTATTAATCGTGATCTTATTGTCTAGTTTTATATGCTTGCATACTCATTCGATGAGCATATTTGGCCCACACAATATTCCTACTGTCCGTTCTCAGACGACGATCAAACCTTGTTATTGCGAGCACAAAACGTCGCAATCGTTTACAATGCTGTTTCTAATGCAGGCGTTATTACGAATTTTGAACTTGGCTCGATTGCGTCTATGGTAGCATCTGTCATTACTGGAATTGAGATGTTGCAGTCGCTAGCATTTAAATTTTCAGAACACGTTGATGGCATTATAACTGCCGGTGATTCGAAACAGGTTTTATTTTTGCCAAAACTGGATCTTAATTCACCTCGCATGAAGTTGTTTTCTTCATTTTGCAAGAAAATATTTTTTTCTTTTTCTTTTCTTTTGAAATTTTCGCTGCTGCCAATTTTTTCTTTTTCATCAATCTTTGAATTATCTTTTAAAGAACCACAATTTTTAATAACATTACTTTCATCAGTAGCAGAAGTCGAGTGGTCTTCTTCACTGTTCGATTCTGGTATAATGGTGGACATAATATCCGTCCGTAATGCAGAGTTCGCTCGCCAACCACCGGGCGAATTCTTCAACTTGGGAGTAAATGATTTAGATGGTGAACCAAATTGTCCTTGACGCAGCATTCTGCGATTAGCGAATGTTTTTGGAGAGCCGCTGAGGTCCAATAAATTCAGACTGGAATTGATTTTCGATGTAGGACTCCCTGGAGATACACCTGGTGAGGTGTCAGTATTGGCGCATGTTGTTCGTGCATTGCCAGCGTTATGTGCGGTTGAAGTAAGGTTTGTTTTTTTCAACATTTCTACAGCAGATAGATTTTTTGGCAGTGTATTGCTTTTGACCGATTTAGCTAAAAGTAATCTTTTAAAATCCATTAAACTAGTTTTACTGTGTCCAATACGGTCAGCACATGTATTCAAACGATCCGGCGAATTGTCGTCCCAAAGCAAGCTTCGAGCTGAGTGCTGCTTTATGGGAGCTCCAGAATCATTTACATCTTTTCTCATGGGTGTAGACGTCAGAATTCCCATTCGATTACCATGGACTGTAGATGATACATTATTTTTAGTATTCCCCTGACGTTCTATATTAGAAGAACGTAGCTTTCTATCCGAGCGTTTGAGAGGTGTAGCATACAAGTCATCGCGAGATATTGAACTTATCATTTGCTCTCTGTTGCATCTTTTGTTTTGTAAAGTCCAATAAACAGGAGAATTGCGCTCAACTATTGAATAACTCATGCACATATTTTCTAATTCCCTGTGACCATGTTCTTCTTCTTGTTTTTGCAGCTCTCCACCTGTTTGATAAAATGGTTTATAACCTGGTGAAAAAACATTAAAGAGTGAAATATATTTAAAAATATTTATAGACACATTCTTAAATGCAATAAGTTCTGAACCTCTAATAATTTTTATGCCCAATAAAGACAATGAATGGTTGATGTTAATAATGGATGCGTTTGAAAAAAAGGAACTCCAAAATATATGTTACATTATTTACATCTAGACACATTACTTACTAACAAAAACTACAGCAACTATACGTGCATAGTTACACATCGAATCTATATATATTTCCGTAGCAAGTTTTGAAGGATATTATTCGGTAGTTGCTTTTCTACATGTACGTGCGTCAAGCGTATGGAGAATAAAAGAAGTGAAAGCTAAGGTTTGTGTTCGACATGCTTTAAAGTGCATCTGCATTTTGAATGCGGATAACGTTTATTTTGAGGGCATTTTCCTTCTAAAGTAAAGGAAAGCAAGTTTTGCAAGCTCGGAAAGAGTTAAACGCTACATAAGGCAAAAATGCACAAATATAGCAAAAGTGTATAACTAACTCGGCTTTTGAAATTATGTAATGGAGATATTCATCTCCACGATGATTTTCACCACGTTCAGTCACTAATAGTGGAATTGTGAACTGAAACTGTTTTCATGAACTTGGAACTATCAGTAAGTGCGAGTCATTAATTTGAGTTGATTACGTCCCTGTCTTTGCTTACAGCGTCTGTCATTACTTTGAATTATTTCGTTAGATCTCCAGGACTGCATGACTGTCACAAAAGTTGACCGAACTGGATATTGCGGGCAAGAAAGCTCATAAAAGTTTCAGAGAACTCCAACGGACATTTGATTACTCATGCAACTCAACTATTTTAAGATATTTATGAAAGTCTGCTTAATATTTTATGTTTGCAGTTTTCCGAATTTTCGCTACGGATCGTTGCGCAGATGCAATAGACGATGTATGTGCATAGAAAAATAAAAGTAAAGAAACAAGAAGATAGAGAAAAAGATATTATACAGGTAAGTAAAATGTATATTTTTACCTGGTAGATTGGTGCTTACCTGAAATTGATCACAGAATGCTCGTATACATCAGTCTAAGGATATGAGTTCATATGAACGAATATATTTACGAATAAATCTTTTACAGTGAATATGTAAATTATATAATTTTTAAGCGCATATCTCAGATGTACAAAAATAATAAGAATTTTTTTTTTACATACTTTTTACACAATTTGCATACAATCAAGGACATATGCGTTAATGCACCTGAGTATCTCTCAAAATGAATATTTTAAACAAAAAAATATTTACTGCAGCATTTTTACTCAAAACGTAGACACGAGATTAGCAATAAAAATAATAAAAAGTTAACGCACAAACATCTGCATATATTTCGTGACCCCCCCCTTAGAACACATCATTTAAAGCAGCCTGGGCAAAAGCACAAATGATCAAATGAGTGCCAGACTTATTGCTTTGGTATAGTAATTAAAGCTTTCTTTTTACGAAGACTAAACGTATCGTTTATATATAATAAAACAATCGTAGGATATATGACGAAAAAGTAATACTAGAAAGAGAAAAGAGTTATGAAATTGAACGCATGAACTTAACTTATTATCACGATCGAAACTATTGGTGCAGTTGAGAGTGTGAGTTTGACTTATTTACATGATTAGTCTGAGCACAATCTCTCTGTAAACAAGTAGTCAACAATTTACGAACGTTTTGTAGTTTAATCTTAATTACAGTGATTTCAATAATTATGTAACGACGAACGATTATCATAAATGTAATGGTGCAGAATTTACATTTGGCTTTTTATCATTTTCATACCCTACACCACTTGTAGTACAAGGTATATATTTGTGCGGATTTATGTAATACTCCGCTGGACTTAAGGTAGACTAATATTATATTATATCGACCGATTCTAAATAATTTCATGAATTTCTGAAAATTCTCTCTGTCTATGTACTTTTTGGGTTCAACCTGCAGATCACAATTTTTGAGATATATTGACGAAATAGCGTGTTTTGACCCAACGACACACGTTATTGGAAATGGATTCGATCGGAACATTTTTACAATTACTCCCCATGTTACATGTAACGCCCCGTTTGAAAAGAATCTTTATATGATAAAATTTGGAATTTCTCTTTTGATATATAAAATAAATATCAAAAGTTTGGAGGGGATGGAACAAATTTTTGAATCATCTTCCATATGATCGTTCTTATGGCAAGTATGCCTTTATATGGTGAAAAAGTTCTAATTTTTGATATTTTATAATGCAAACGAGTTCTTAATAATATTTTGACGTAAAACTTAATTGTGACAAATATGGAAAATGTAGGTCTACTTTTTAGACTCCATTACAAAGAAATTGAGTACATAAATATGACGGCAAAGCACAACAACAGGGTAACTTGATAAATCTTGACTACGGCAACTCAAGCTTTAGGTCTCTTTCTTCATAAGAGCGTCTTAACATGGAAGCAATTTTTGATATTTTATTACAAAAATAAATAAAGAACTATATTAGCCAAAATGATGCAGCGTATTTAATGGCAGGCCTCGCCCGAGTGTAACGTTTTTACATGTTCTTACACATATTTTTGTAACTATGTATATGCACAGTATGATCCTTTATATATGACATAGAAAAGTTAAAGCCTTTTCCCTCAAAAGTAAACAAAAATAATATTCCTTCTTCAGCACTTTAATTTTATTAGATGACGTAGTACTAAGCACCTAAAATTACTTTACATGAACAGTTTCCTTAAATTGAAAAAAATATTTAAATTGTGTTACATTAGCACTCTTAGTGTCTTAATGTTAAAATTAATTAAATCATAAAAAAAAACTATTTTCTCGATACAGAAAATCCCTGATAATAGCTTACATCCACATAATTGCTATTGCTATTGAATTGGTATATATTTTGTATTCCAAATTTCATTTTAGACCCCTATGCAAATCAGTAAATCCGGACCAACCGCCCCATCAATTTCATACCTGCAAGCCAGTTCTTTTTTCGATAAAAAGAAACGAAAGAACGTCTTTTCAGGTTAACTAAATAAATTTTCTTTCTAAATTAAATTTTCTTGTGATATTAATTTGGTTAATTTTGATATTATGACAGATAGGAATAAATCTAATCTTTTATTAACTTAACTGGGATAATTGAATAATTTTTCGTACCTTATGAAATTATAAGAAGTAAATTATAGAGAAGCGATACTTTAAAAAGGAAATTTCAAAATTTGTTCTCTGATGGAATGAAGTTTATTATTTTTTTTAGCTTGTCTTCGGAACGAGTTTTTAAAAAATTGAGGACTCGTAACTTTATTAGAAGGCGCTAAGCTTCTACGAAGTTCGAGCGATACTTAATAAAGTCCAGAAAAGCACGTATGTACAAAAAAAACATTTTATCCTCTCCCACCACATCTATGAACAATTTTCATTTAGATAAAACTTTTTTACTTGCAGTTAACAGAAGGAAGAGCAAAAGAAAAACATTTCTATCCAAATTTTTCAACAAAGCTTTATTATTAGCTTGTGCAGCAGTCCCTTTTGTCAAAATTCTAAACAGAATGCATATATGGAAATATTTGGGATTAAAACTTCATTGCATTTTGATGATTAGTGATTAGTGTTCATGGGAGGGAGCTAGAAATATGGTGTACATATCTTCGATTAAGATTACAGATCATGTTTGAAATCATTTCTGAACTGCACCGAGATAGTCAAAAGCTTGTGTCTTACAAGTTCTTATAGGTACTGAACTTTCTGCTTACATTTATCAACGCCATGTAAAGCCTCACCACAAACATGGCTAACGTTACCAAAACTAATTGGGCTTACAGATATCAAAGATTTCTCATAGGACGAATGGAATTTTCCTCTTATTATTACTCATTTAACATTAATAATATATTGATTAATAACATGGTAGCATTATTATAATTAATCAATGATAAGGTCCTATACCAGCATAACTGTTCATGCATGTGCCAATTCCGAGGACGCGCGGATCGAAGGAAAGCCACATTTGCCAAACGCATGCTTTTATATCAAATTAAATTATTGCATTTTGTTAATATGGAATGCATACAGTAATATTATATAAAAAATAAATGTTTTTTTATTGGAAATTTTCACCCATTCTCAGTTCACATAGTTTTCAAATACCTCTACCACCGAATAGGCGTTAACACAAAAAGACGAGAACTCGGCATTTATCTTAATGCCGACTTAAAATTGAATGCTCCAATAGAAATTAATTTATTCCACCCCCCATTCAGGTTTTCTATAATAGTCAGTCATCTTTATCTTGTTAAGAGCTATCTATTATCCAAGGAGAACATCGTTCAGAGCGGAGAATGTAAAAAAAGATACATAGAATAAGAAAAATTTCTGCTAAATGATGTTCTCTAAGGACGTAAGAATCACGAATCTGAATAAGATAGGTTTGCAGCTTGTAGGGACCAAAGCCTCAAGTTCGTTTTGGTCCCAGATTTATTTTTAAGATTGTTAGTTGCCCATTATAGTCCGAATGTTAAGGGAAGGGTCATTCTATTCGAAGCTAATGCCAGCCATAACGGTTGACAAAGCTAATCTTTCGATGATAGGCTAGGTGGCAAAGCCGATTCTCATCAAATCTTCTGAAATGCACTCTTGTCGGACTACTGGACTAGTTTTATTTTTATTCTTCGCTACCGTAATATATCAATTAAAGAAAAACAATTCTCGCTTTATTTCGCTTGGACCTAAAGGGATAACCAAAGTTCTCCGAGTACCGAAATAAAATCAAATAAAAACTTGCGCTTAATTAAACTCGTAAATTTACGACTCAAGGAAAGATTTCCGGAATTTACAAATGCGGGCTTGTACGGCTCTTTAAACCAACATAAAATGACAAGTTTTCCAGTGGGAGAAGAAAAATTCGCGTTTTGTGCGCGGCTAGGGCCAATCTAAAATATGCCAAATTTCGAATAAAATCAGATTTTAAGTGGAAGACTCATATCACGTCATCGCTTGAATTAGCTCGGAGCTGTGTGGCCATTTAGATCATTATGTATTGAGTCCGATTGATTTCAGTCGAAGTTGCATTGCATTGACCTCATATGAAGCTCTTAACTATTGAATCGACTATTGGAGGCTTTGGGAACGACCTTCAAAGGCGTGTAAAGGATATTTGCAAAGACATTTGCAGGGAAACCACTGTAATCTTTTTTTCTACATTTAGATGAAAACGAAGGTAATTGAATCGCAATAGGTAGAAAGAGATAATTTTTTTAAAATTAATTTGAATTTTCGTTACCTGAAATTTTTTGGCGGAGTTTATTTCTAAATTGTTTAGGTGCATTACTCGAAAATCTATTTGAAGCGTTTACCAAATGTCAGTGGTTTCAAAATTTCGCAAAATTCTTTGTCGTCTGTTATCATCTGGCGGCATAACAATCTTAAATGGCTTTAGCAGCACTTTTTTAACAAAGAGTTTGTTGTATTTTACAGACGTGTTAAGAGCCGCTTGATTTTGATGCTCAAAATCAGAATCAGAATCGAGTCCATTACAATTATTTAATTCGTTGTAATTTATGCCTTCTCCATTACATGCGATGGAGGAATTTAACGGAAGTATGGTTGATGACTCATCGAAATTTTCTAAAGATTTATTGCGCAAATACGAGGAATCTATAGACGTAGTAGACAAAGAAAATTCATCTACTAACCGTTCAAAAGATTTGGTTATATTGTTTTGAGCGGAAGTTAGGTGTAAGTTGGAGGTATTTTCAAGAATATTTTGAAAAGACGTTCCTGTTGGCAAAACAGTTGGACTCATTAAGGCGCATGATATATTTTGTTCCTTATCTATTTGTGGAATCATATCATTGTTAGCTAGTCTGTAACTATTATTTCGTTTCAAGGAGACATGCTGTCTGAGTTTATCGCTCGGTGCTAACATAGTGTCCAGTTCTCTACTTGTCGTAGCAACGAAGGGCACCACAGGTGCAGAGATATTAGTTTGCAGTTTCGTATTTAGGTCACCCTCTAGTAGAATTGATTTTTCTGTAGTGGGAGGGGTGGATATAAATTTACAAAATGAATATGGATTGCGGACATCAGTTTCATGTGCTTTCACTTCTGCAATTCTGGGTGGCAGAGGTGGGGGTGGCAGTACAGCTGTTGATTTTTCCAAACTTGCCATTTCGTTTTCTTTACTTAAACTTTTATTTTTCATCGAATTAAAATTTTGAAAAAATGTTGAATGTATGTTTTGCTTTCGGATTGTCTGTGGTGCAACGTCAGCCTTGTTAATGATACGATTGGGATTTGTGTTATTTACATGAGAATTTTTATGACTATTGTCAGGTTCTCTACTAGGAAATTTTACATTAAGCTTACCTTCATCTTTTGAGGAAAAACTTGATTTGGAAGATGAAGTCGTTGAAGAGACGATGGAGCATGAACTGGAGCAATTTGATTTGGTGGAAGGCGAATGTATTAAACTATGGTTAGATATAGGTTGTTGATATAAAAAGGATTTGTTGCTCTCACAAGTGATGACATGAGAATTTCCATCCTCATTGGTGTTAGATGTTGTTGATATTGTTGGTCTCGTTGTCGTCAACCTGTTATTGATAGATTTAACACCAGCCATTTTATAATTAGCTTTATTATCAGCATAGAGTAGTAGTAATTTTACGGCTGAACTATCACTTTCACTATTATTTAATTGTAATTGTGTGTATTGACTTTCGTTTTCTTCTTTAACGTACGGACCCGGTATAAATGTTGTATGTGCGCCTTTGCGTCGTTTCAAACTATCGGAATCATAGATTGGTTTGCCTACTGAATTTAAACGTACTCGCGCACCCTTATGTGGCGATACAAAAGGCGAGGAAGTCGTAGATGGTGGTGGTGTGTTTGTTTTACAAGGAGATGTTCTCCAAGTTTCTCTCTGCAATTCATCAATATCTGCATACAACGCCGTTCCCTGTGAATTCTGTATTTGATATGCGTCGGCGCAGTGAGTACCACTTTTTTCTTTGTTTCGCTCAGAGAATTCAATTTTTGGTCCTTTGTTGCTGCCGCCATGGGTTCGTCGCAAATCGAACGGTAATTCATTAAGAGATACGTACTCCAAATCTTTTCCATTTTTTGTTAGGTTATTAGCGTAATATATACCCAAAGAACTTCCAGTGCCCGCCTTTGACATCTGTGAAAGCTGCTTATTGTTAACTTTGTTGTTAGTATCAGCTGCGATGTAAACATATTCACCAGCTGTATCATAAAGCACATCATCTTCTATCACAGACAGACCAGTAGAAGGTAAACTCATTTGAACTGCACCCTTTATGAATGGTATTGCGGACTTAATTTCATCTATCGTTGATTTCTCTTTTACCTGAGCTTCTTTGGTTAAAGATTTAATCTCGGAAGTTTGCGTGTTAAGCAAACTCAGTTTTGCAGCTTTATTTTTTGCTGCATTAGCTTGAAAGTTCTTATTAAACTGGATTGCATTATTTTCTTCATCGTTGCCATAAAAATGTTGATTTTCATCATCACTCGTAGTAGGCGTAATAATACACATGGATGGTATATGTCTTGCATTAATTGCAGTTTTCTGTTTGATACGTTCTATACGCTCTATTCCTTCCAAATCGGAGCTTTCTGAATAGTCCACATCTGCAACGGGCAGATGGTGAGGATCTCTCTTTTTGGGTTCTTCCATTTGGCTCGCACATTCCAATTGTGAAGCGGGATTCGGTGAAGATAGTGTCATATCTTCTAAATGTGACGTAGACGAAACAGTGCTAGCATTCCGCTTGATTGTGCCAGTGCGTTCCACACCGCTACCGATAGTGCTGCTTGATATGCTTCTTTCCAAAGTGCTAGCGCTAGCACTGCTACTACGCAAAGAACTAACTCGCTCCGGCAACTCGGGACCGCAACTTGTACCACTATTATTAAGATTTAGTTCGGCACCAGTATTATTGCCCACTAGTGTAGTGCATACTGTGCCCGCAGAACTCGTGGTAGTTGAAGTTGAACCATGACCAAATAACTCATACTCATTTTCGGCAATAAGAGTTTGCTGTGAATTATTCGCGGAAGAATTGTAATCTTGGGCGTAGCTACATAGACTTAAAGGCTGACTTCCTTGTTGAAAATTGGCCATACATACATCCTCTTCTTTAAGAGTTCTCAAACCGCTATCCATGTGAAATGAAGTGTAATATCCTTCCGTATCACAGGAATAAGCTGAACTTGTTTCATCATCCAAGTGATTAGAATAAACGCTTTCTATCGTAGTTGAAATCACTTGTAAATCTGGTGTAGCAGTTCCCTCACTAGTGACACTGCTTGAAGCCGATGTGTTGAGAAATTTTCTACGGCTGAACATTGACGACGGCGGACCGCTGCCAGCTTGGTAACTGAAAGCATTTAAAGAAGTGTTCGAAGCACTAGACTTGGGTTGAAGGGTAATTTCACTGCCAATCGAAGCACGACCTGATTCAGAACTAGCACTCCAATTGCCACTCGAAGAATGAGGCTGGTCCTCTTTGTTGCTTAAGCCATTGACGTTGAGGCAACAGTTACGACGTCGATTTAGTGAAGAGTTATCTCTTAATTTGACATTACCACCAGTTGGATTCAAATGGAACTTGCCTCGTGCATGGCCAACGTTATTCACGTTGACGCTCTTTTCTGACGAGGAATATGATGGTTTTCGCTCGTGTGAAAAACGACTTTCATTCCTATCTTTTTCCATAACATTAACGCATTGCTTTGCAACCGTCTCATTCTTTTCCATAACGACATTATGTGACATATTTTCTACGAAACTGTTTGTTACACCAGCGGTCGCGGAGTTTATATCTCCTGCATTTTTTTGTTTTGTATCCGTGTTAACACTAACCGGACAAGTTTTGTGCTCAGTATCACTTTCGTTGACAGGCATTGAACATGATGGTGTCTCGTTATTTCGCTGCATGAATTTGAATCGACTTCGTCCCCATTGCTTCAGAGAGTTTAGACGAGTCAAAGTTCCTTTCCCCTTATCATAAGTTAAGGTCGCAGATTCTTTTTTTAAGATATCACTCGATTTACTTCGTCCAAATCTCTTTGTTTTATTTTGAAGATTGTATTTTGGTTCTTTACTTCCAACATCAGATTCAGCCATGATAACTTCTATTTCATCACCTGCAGCAGTTGTTTCTCTAAAGAGTAAAAATTTTTAGGTAATTTGTATTGGGAAAAACGTAAGAAAATAAATAAATGTAAAAACTCAACTAGAGAACTAAAAAAGAGAATTATGTAAAGAAAAGAAAAAAAAGCGACAAAACTCCTTATATATAAGGCCAAATGTCGCTTCAAGCAGGGTCTCAAAACTCCCTTTTTTGTTTACTCTTTGAAAAGCAATATTTAATTTCTATTTATAATTAAGATTATAATTAGTTTATATATTCTAAACAAAAGGCGATCAAAAAATCTTCCTCTTTTTCCTTTTAATATCTACATAATTGTGTTTTCAAAAACGGAAAAGCATAAGATGTTTAACTCCATACCATAGACCAGAATCTCCTATTGAAACCATAAAGTTGAAGTTGATTGTCCACAGGTTAGTTGGCCGTCCTTGCAAACGATCAATTATTTTACGACATTTAACAGAAAGAGAAACAAAATCGTACTCCCTCAATGTTTCCACACTCAACAATCGTCTGAAGCCCGAAAGATTATATATCAATCGCAACAATTTCGTAAAAGCAAACACGAATTTATAGATTTGTTCTTAATAAATTAAATTTGCAATTATTATTTATATAGACTTCTGCAATAATGCTCCCTCTAACAAAGAAAAAATAATAACAATACGTTACGGCTTTGGGATCGAATCTTGTATGCCAGCCGTCAGTAATTTTATTATACCAAAACCAATTTCATTTCACGGCGGCATGATATGGTAGGAAAAAATGAGCAATAAGTAGAAAACATCAAAAAAGTGAAAAAAAAATAATGAAAATTTGATCGCTTATAATTTCGTATGGTCACGGCCGATTTTTTTTTTGTTTTTCAACATAAAAAAAAATTTAGAAAATTTCAACCTTCCAACCCATAAATCTTAGCTGCTTCAGTTTAGGGAGTGTCCCTTGATTGATTAGGCCCATTTCCAATACCAACCTGCGTACATTTGCTTCAAATGTTTCTACCACAGTTGAAGTCAATATGTGAATATTTTGGATCAGGAGCGTGTCAACAGCACACATCTACCTGATGCACCGACTGACAGACGCACAGACGGACAGAGTTGGCTAAATCGATTCACAATTTTACACTTGTCTAGAACAATTTTGGATGAAATCATGTACTCGAACTTAACAAATGAACTTGTGATAGATTCTGAGGCTTACTTTGGGTAATGGGTACAAAAATAGTAATAATAATAAAAATAATAATAATAATAATAATAATAGAAATAGAAATAATAATAATCATAATAATAATAATAATAACAATAAGTATCCGCTTAATAAATATTTTTGCGATTGTTACACATGATATTAATAAGTTCCTTGCATTTAGCATAATAAAACTCGAAATCCAATGTAAAACAAAGTAAAATTATTCAGAATATATAAAAGACAAAAGAGAAATCTATTGAGCAAAAAGTTCAAATAAAAAGTAAATAGAGTGTTCATGCATATGAAGAGGGACAGCAATTATATACGCACACACACATTTATTTATACAAATACAAAGAAACCAATAGACATGTAGTGTGAACTACAAAATGCAATAGTTATCCTCGAGTTTAGTTTTTTTGTTATTACGACTTGTATAATATTCTATATGTCATATAATATAGATACGTATTGTCACAGAAAGTGTTAATTGCATTTGTAATAATGACAACTAATAGTGAAACTAGGAAACAAAAATGGAAATTTGGAATGAAGTGGATGAAAGGCAAATGGGGCAGGTTAACATCTTCGAGCTACCAGGATATTTTAATACCACAGGTAGGCTGAGTTAAGCATGAATTTTTAACTAGAACAAGCGGAGGGCATGACGTGCGAACGTCTAACGTGCCTTTAATAAATGTCGACATGCATTGAGACTGAGACTGCTTTCGTTGAATGCTAGAAATGTTCACGCACTCATAAGAAGGAGGAACCTGTGTAAACTTATGCTTAAGTGAAGTACATAATAGCTGGTTGGCTTCTCTGCATAAACGTGTCATATTGCAAATTTACATAAAACATTTAAAAAAATCTATATTGATGCACGAAATACAATACATAGACAAAAACATATGGATGCGTGTATATAGATTTACTTGTTTCAAACTTCAAACTTATTCAGTACTTGTTAACATTTTATATGTAAACATAATCATTATGGTAGCTGCATGAGAGAGCAGTTAGTGAAGAGGACTAGAAGGCAATTTTTTTTCATTACGTACCCACTTGCCGCATCTTGAATCTCCTTTTGGTCGGTACCTGCTATAGTGTTCCTTCGTTTACCGCGTGCTCTCCGGGAACGTGATCGACGACTCACCGTTTGTACATCACTGTTGAGATTGTTTGTGTTTGATGCATTAGAAATGCAACTGGTCGTAGATTTACGAGCCATACACATACGTTGAAACCGTTTTCCCGAAACGTCTACAGAGATAACTTCGGCAGGATATCTAAAGTTAATAATTAATTGGTTTAAATAATTTATATCAAATATGAAATATAAAAAAGAACAACTGGAAAAGGTTTACAGCTGAAGAGAATAAATTAGAATATTCGAAAGAAACTATTTCAATATCGTTGTTGATTATGCAAAATTTACAGTAAATATCGATCCAAAATAACAATGGAAAGTTATTAAACAAAAAAAAAATAAAAAGTCGTTTCCGCGAGATCTTTAGCGCATTTTGCGTTCCTACCTGCAATTCGTTATCGGTATTAACAGTAGATGTTATCATAACTTAAGGAGCGTTTTCTAAATTTAACTTAGTAGACAATGCAGTTTTATTTTTTAGATTATATGCTTGAAAATGGATTACTACATTGCTCTTTATTATCATTCAATAGAACAATTAACACAACGCTCAATAAGTTCGTAGGATCATATATTGCCACATACTGTGCATAGGTCCATCTTCAATATAATCGTCAAATATTATAGGCGGACGTCATAACCCAAACGGCTTTTGAGTTTTTAGTCGCTCTAAACGCCTTTCGCCGGTTGCTGTCCACTTGTCTAACTAGCTATTTCAGTCTGGAGAATAGTGATGAAACCATGTATAATCACAGTTCCAAACAGTTTCAAACAACGCTGCGAATCATCAACACGTTGGCGTTTTTAGTCAAACGCGATGTCCACCTTGAGTAGAGCTTTGTCATGGACGAGTGTTCATGCAAAGTGTAATGTCTGCTGATATGGTAGTATTTTCTGATATCATTAAGATGTAAGCCTTCTCACGCACTTCCAAAACAATTTCTTCTTCCTCTAAAATAGTTTACTGAACTTTTCCAATGTTTTTTGAAACAAGAGCCAAATTTGGACGACCCGGGTGGCCAGCACCATTCATATCCATAGGATCTCGTTTATACTCAAGAAACCACCAACAAATTACTGGCAATGGAGAAGAGTTGCCTTAACGCTTTTCAAACCGATTTTTGGTTCTTTTCCTATTAAAAAGCGATACTTCACACGAAATGCAACCTTTTTCATTATTTTAAAAATTATAAAAATAGCGTCACCAAACCAAAGTTAATTCGATCGAAATGTTGACAAAATTTGTTTGACAGTTAATACTATCTAAAAATGATATGGATTCGTCAATAGCTGTAACATGTATGTGTCATGCTACGACATTAACGATCATCTTGATATATGTCATCCTACGAACTTACTTAGTGACATCTCACATAAGGTTTTATATTAATTATTTTAAGAATTAGTGAGACAATGTAAGAGAATTGACCATTTCCACTTCGCCAATCGCTAGAGTTTAAAATTGTTTCGTTTGAGAAATAAACTCTTGATTTTTTGATGTGTCTATCGTATACGGACAAGTGAATTTTTAGGACAAGTTGTAAAATATTCAACATATATTTGTACTCTTTATTAAAGAAAGATTTTTACTTACTTTAGAGCAATAATTTTACTTTGTTCTTCAGGTGAAGGCAATCGATGATTTAAAGGCACATCTTTATTATTATCGTTCGTCAAGTTATTTATGTTCACGCCTTGGTTGATATTATTGACTGAAATGGCATCAAATGCATCTGTGGAAGGTATAGACGGAGATAGCGCTAGAGAAAGCGTAGCATTCTCACTAATTAAAAAATATGCGTCAGATAAAGCATCAACATGATGTATACAATCTGGAGTGACAGTCACATCTCCAACAGCTTCTGTAGAGGTCCACTTGCGCAAATCCTCTATAGCTGCCGGCTGTAAACATATTCAAAAAAGGACATCAAAATGGCACATTCAAAAAAAATGTTCACGATAACTTATAGAAAATTATTTAATTATATTTATTATATTATTTATAATATTGTACTATTAAGGGTCCGGCGCTTTTGTAAGTTTTTACACAGACTAATGAACGTACATTGATTCTCTATGGATGATAATTCAATTTGTTAATGAGAGCCTTTACAGGGAAAAAAGCTTAAGGGATGAACTAGCAAATTTCAAATTTATTAAATCTAGTTTTTCTATCAAAGATATTTTTATTCTTCTACTCCTTCGGCCATAAGTTACTAAAAATTACCCTTTTTTGCTATATAAAGGCTTACTTTCCATGAGAACCCTTATATGTAGTGGGGTACGTAAAACAGATCTACATAGTCAAATTAATTTTTCGTCAAATTACTATTATGGATCAATTTTTTTACGATATATTAAAGATCACATCTTTTGGTCATGTAAAGGTTCGTCTTTAGCGGCAATTCTCATACTCGTGTGAATGGGTCCAAAAATAAACCTAGGTAGTTAAGATCTAGTGTGAAGTTAATTTTTAATCGTAAAATATTAAAAATTAGATCTTTTTAGACGTTTTGAAAAGCATAGCATACATAGAAGCGCTTACATGGTAGGCTGTGACAAAAATGGTTCTACCTGATTCAAATTTTTTATATGCCAAAATACTAGTTCATACCCATTTTTGTTGAGAATTATTTTATTCTTTTTTAAATATTCTATTCAAAAGGGTAGTTATATAGGGAATGATAGTAAAAATGGTCCGATCAATCCACTTTCCACTTTAAATATCATTAGTCCTTGGACCAAAGTTCGTCAGAATACTAGATTTTGTCAAAGTATCTAAGAATTTGCAATCTGTAGGACAGACATCACACGAATAAGCAGGCTTATATTGCTTGTAGACACTTTGGAGTTGCAAAATTATTGACACTCTTATGCGCTAAAATCATTTCATCTATTTTCTATTAAGTTTTATAGTCTACCTGTACGGCCATTCATAGGCAGCGTCATCTTTTACTTAATCCTAACTGTTAACATTTTTTTAAATTCTTTTTTGTCTACAATCAATTCAGTTTTAATTTCCGCTTTGGTAAACATACGATTACATTAAAAAGGTGATGTTAAATCTATTTCGTCATTGTTTGTAATTGTAGAAAGTAAATATTGCAGAACCATGAGCATAAAAGCTAACATAAGATACATATTAAAGTAATTATTTAAGTTTAAATAATAAAGTATACTACTTTCAGACATATTTCACAAAAATCTCCCAACAAGACTCACGTACAGGGCGTTTGTATGCTTACAGCAGCATTGTGCCAGCACCCGAAGTTGTAATGGTTCTCAAAATACTGCAATCATAAATCTTAGCTTTACTGGCTAGAATACTCTCGCTGAGTTCTCAGTAATCGTGACCGAGACAAGTACAGTGTGCACTAAAAGTCTATATACATGTTCTTCAATATTGTACAACAGTTTTACATAAATATAAGCGACAAAAAATACGTTTCATATTGAAAGATGTTCTTGCGAAATCTTTCATTTTGCGGCCAAAAAGTTGTACATTTTTTATTAGCAAAAAGTGCTTCAATTAACTGACGAAAGTAAGCTAAGTACATCTCTTTAGATATTGTACAAAAAATTCCCGTCTAAAAAAACCGGAAATACTTTGTTAAGTTGCTTTGTATTTTGAAAAATCGTGTGTATGAAGAAAACCAAGTTAAAAGTTTTGAAGTTTTTAATTGTAATGTGAATGATTTATTATTTTTCGTACATTAGTCTCCAATTTAAATATCATGAAAATGCCTTCCTCATTCTCCTCCTGAAAGCTGCCTCTTTTCTTGAATCCGAAAGAAAGAACAGCACTTTTTATACCTTATGTGCAGCGAAGCGAATTGATAAAGAAGACGACAGGAAAAAGTATAATTCTATAGCGCAAGCGCGAATTCATAACCAACTTCAAAAACTTCATTCAACACATTAGTAATTATTTTATTTTCGTTTAGTTAAGCAATGACTAATGAAAAACAAAAAGGTTAACATATACGTTTCCAGTACTAATTTTTGATTTTATAGTCAATATTTTGGTTTATATCATATTGATAAACGAAATTACTCGAATCATAAACTCGCTTTTATGAATGGCATTCATTGTGAATTCACAGATAAATACGTACATGTTTAATATTACTACTAAAAGACTTACCAAACTTATTTCAATGTCCGCGTCAAAACGCATTTTGCACAAATTATTCACGCGAAAAGGTGAATGCGAAAAATCGTTGCTCCCAAAAGCAGAACAGTTTATATCTCGAATATATGGTGATTCGCTATTTATTACATGATCACATGCAAAGCTCGATAAACCAGTAAAAGATGAATGTTCTGCTGTTTGTGAAGAATGTGTCTTTAAGCCTGAAGTCACTTTTCCAGCTTCTTCGTACAGTACATAAACACTACATGGCCGCGTATCGATTGTGAAGAGCTCCTTGTGATATGATTTGTCGCATTCGTAATGAATTTTACGTTGTGCGATTGTTAAAAGGTCACTTTCCGCTGTTGTGAAACGGGAAAATAGTTTTTTTATTACCAATTATTAAGTTAAAGTTAAAGTTAAAAAATCGTTTTCAGCTTTTTGTAGAGCACTAATCAAGTTATCACTCAAATGAAAAATCGAAATCTCCTATAGATGCTACTGGAACAAATTTCATAATATTATCTTTTAGTTGATTTGTCGTGATCAAATGTTGTCAATTTTTTTTTTGTCCGAAATCGTACAATGTTAAGTTTGTATTTGTCTCAGTCACATTCTTTCATATCACACCTTTTTCCCAAGCGAAGAGTGCTTTTGGTGTTTGTAGCTACGTCCAACAAATTTAGATAATGTTTTGTTAGATGATTGATGGGTGCAGCTCTGCAGGCAGTATGTCGTGGAATCCTACATAAGAAAACCTCTTCATCCAGATGAGGCGCGAATGACAGTAAATTTTAAATTTGGTTTGTAGTTGTCAACTGAGACTTCATATGCCATGTTGGGGTTTTGTATCTCAATTTTTGTGGAGCTAAACGAAAGCGAACAGACGAAATGGGTCGTACGGTTTAAATTAAATCAGAATGCAGCTAATGAGTCTTTCGGAACATTACAAACACACAAAGGAGAACATGCTGTACGTCTAAGCACAAATGCAATAACACTTATATTCAGAAGCTAATGTTAGATAGAAACCTAAATTCCACGATTATCAACAACTGCTGCGACAATTTATATCGCGATCATTGGCATTGCCAACGTACAAATTCTTGATCTTTATTCCACTTATGTCATTATCATTACATATGCAGAGCGTTCATCCCAAAATATTTATAAATACACAAGCTATTTCTATAATGTGCTGTAAGAAAATTCTTATTCACAGTAAAGTGATGTAAGCCAGATGTGTGCTGACACAAGCAAGCAAACATATACTCTTGCCGTTGATCATTATCACCATAAATTTTCTCTTACATTATTTTCCCAAATATATCCACGTAATCTTTAACTAAATAAGAGTTTTTCTTGTCTATAGGAAATATTCGTATTGAATTTTAAATTAATACCGCTTTTAAGCTCCTATTGTCCTATTGTAGAGAAAGTTATGAACGGATTATCTTCTTTCCCAAGCTTTGTTATTAAGAATCTATTTTCCCTGTTTCAGCTTTCTATTTAAACATTTACGATACTAACCTACGTATACAGCCAAGTGGATAGTAATCGTTCCACAAGGAGGGCGTATTAGGGAATCATTGGAATGAACGTCTTACTCTTGAAGGAGATCATATTAATTAACAAAATGGATATTTGCCTAAAAGTTGTTGTTTTATTAGTGATTCTACGAACTTATTGATTGATGTGTTATATATAAAAATTATTGTACGCTTCGATCAATTTTCGGAAAAACCAGATCGGAAATCATTTAATAGTGGGAGTCTCTATTTCACTTGTGGGTCACTTGTGTACATCGTACATCGTACATTGCGTACATCGCTTTATTTACATATTGTTTGTTGGCATTTTGGGGAGGACAAATGGATTCGTTTAACAGAGTTGTGAACCGAATCTGAAGAAATTGTATAAAAAAAAGAAAAAAACTTGAAAGAAGAATATTTTGAAATTTACACAAATTGGGTTATGTACAGTTGTGTTTAATGTTTGTATGCATTGCTAAATAATTTAAATACATAAATATGATCATACCAAGAGAGCATTAGTGGGGACAAGGATAAAGGGTATATTTATTTTCCCAACTTGTTTGCAATACCCAGAAAAGAGTTTGATATCCTGGTCACCACTAAAGCATTTACACCTATCCGTCTCTCTGTCCGTTCCAATAATGTGTGTGGTAAATATTCTCCTGGCCGCAAAAATCGATTTCAAATTCGAAGTTTTTCACGCAGGTTTGTATTGACGATAGGCTAAAACCGATCAAAGGACGCGCTTGCAGTGCAATATAAAAAATACCTCCTATCTCTGAGCTTTTTTTGCAAGAACAATACAATAACATTTTTCACGTGTCTTCTATAAAATTGGAGATAATCGACCAATTTTGTAGAGTTTTCTTTTTAAGATGAAGGTGGTGGGTATAAAAGATTCGGTTAGACCCGAATAAAGTTTTTTACTTGTTTATATTTCTATTTTTATTAATTTTTCGTTTGTACACGAAAGTACGAATGCGACAAGTCGGAGAATTTATTTTCTATTATGTTTTATTACGTAGAATTTATGTTTAAAGCTACATCAAAAGTCAACTGAACTATTTTTAGAAATTCTCGTGACTTATTATGTAATTAAAAATAGTGAAATTGTATAGCCGAGGTGGGCAGAAGTAAGGTCGAGTGCAATTGCAGAGAAGTCGCATAATGGAATAAAGAATTAAATTAGACTGTAATGCACAGAAAAAAGGCTGTTTTATTGATTTATTGAGTAACGCTTTCTCTCAACATGAATTTGCTTTGCTTCAATTATGTTTCGTTTAAAGGTAAATGAACACATCACTCAATAAGTTCGCAGAGTCACTAATTTTTTTCTTTTTTTGCACTTTTGCCATTGTTATCGACTTGTCGACTTGCCGACTTGTGACTTGTGTGTGTGCCATTTTTTGATATTACTATATATTTTTATATACTCTCGATCCTCCTTTGTGCCTCTCAAACTTTGAATTAATTCGAAGAATTCATTTTAAACATATTTCCCATTTTCAGAAGTGAGCTGTGAGCAGCAAGTAGAGTCACATATATCTCAAATTTCAATTTCCTTTTGCAATTTTTGCTTTTGTGTGTGTTTTCTAATACCCGACGAATCAGAATCAGAAAGTGGAACCGAAGTAGATTGTCTTTTAATTACTTAAAGAAAATTATGCAATTTCGATCATGTACTAGTTCTGCATCGATATTGTCAATAAAAATAACACTAAAGCAAATACCGTATGTTGTGTTAGATTTATCTATTGAAGCAGCGTAAACTCCGTACTGAGAGAGACACAAGCATGTATACATATTTTCGCATCTCAACACTAATACATAGACTTTTAAGTGCAAATAAATGTGTTTGAGATTCTGAGAAACAAGTGCTGGTTAGTAAGCTTTACACACACACACGCACACACACACACAGTATAGTAACATACTTTCAATGTAATTGCATCACAATATTAAAAAAACGATTGTAAAGCTTTATCAAATTTAGTTCGAAATATAGTTACGCTACTATTTCAAATAAACAACTTTTTACACTTTTTTACCCTGAAAGTTGGGTAATTTAACAGTGTAACGCCCTAAGTGCGAAAACTATTTCTATTCTCGTCCTATTGTACGCACAGAGAATAAACAGAGATTTAAATATAAAGACGTTTCGAGACATATTTAAAAACTTACAAACAGGAATACGTGTATTTAATAAAAATAATACGTGCATTCATTACTCGAAGCCACATATATGGCTCACTATTTATGGCATCTATGGGATATTGCAACAATTCTTTGGTTTCGATACGAACGTGAAACATGTATTTAGTGCAGTAACTTGTATGGCTGAGACTTTATATGCGCACAGTGAGGATTCCCAGGAATGCACTTTCTAAACAACCGTTAGAACAAAGCATGTACTATTTTATGATGCTGCATTTATTTGTTTAGCTCTATGCTATAATATATATATTTTCCAAGTAAATTATTCGCCAAACTACAGCCTAAAGTGAAAAAATTGAAAAAAATATTAAAGAACACTTTATTAATAATTTGTTAAATCACGCAGTAAATCAGTGAGATCATTAATTTTTTTGTCATTTGTCGACTTATGACACAATACAATGTCTCGGTATCATCTATGGCTATATGTTCTTATATACTGTTATCTATATGGTGTTATATACTTTTAAATACTATTTGATCGTTCGTCGCTTTTCAGGATTATCATCATTCATCCTATGGCTTAAGTTGGTTGCTGTCTATTCTGCTGTGATTACAGATGTCGCATAAAAAAATCATTTCTATTTCTCCTGGACAGCTCCAAACAGCGCTCTGAATCATCAAAACGCTACTGTTCCTGTTCAGCAAAATATTAAATACAATAATTAGATTGCGAGCTTTCTTACGCAAGTTCACTCTTCCGTTTTCCAAAAGGATTTTCCATTTTCTGGAATAACTACCGAATTCGGACGACCAGGGGGGTCAACACAATTCCTGTTGGTAGGACCTGGTTTAAAATCAGCAAACCGAGAAGGAAGGAGAAAGGCTACCATACCATTTTCACGCTGATTCGCGGTTTGAGTGGTACTTCTTTATCTCTTAAAAAGCAATCGTTTAGTGTTTTCGAGACATAGTTTACAAACACTTGGCTACGTTAAAAGCGAATGTAAAATTCTGAACTAGACAAGACACTGAAAGTGTAGATCATCGCAGCGCTTAAAGGGACTGATGAGTTCGTTCAAAACTCACAAATTTTCAAGGATTACGTATCAATCTTGTGTCTGCGCATTCAAATTTGTTATCTAATACTCTTCTCGGTTATGGTCGAATATGTTATGTTATATGTTCGAGTGTACTCTATATTGTGATTTGAGCACGTCAGCATAATATGTTTGTTTGTATAAGCGCATATTTGTTTATTTCGTTTAATTTATAGATTATTTAACGGTTAAAAAATGAAACACTTGTGCATCCACAACATTATTTTGCAATACAGTATTCAAAAAGTAAGCAAACAGGGAGTGTTAAACTGTAAAAAAATAAGTAATAATAATCAAGAATGTTGCAAGGATCAAATATCAAACCAAATATACGGCAAACTGCGTATGCGCAGAACTAAATACAGAGAAAACCCATTCGAAAAGAAATGATCGTTGGCATCTTCTTTTTATAGACGGTTATAAAAGCGAGTGCATGTTCCCTGCCTACATAATCGTAGAAGCCACAGGATAAGATCAAGATTACACAACTTGAGACTTGAGCGAACATATTCTTCAAGCCACGAACTTTGCTCGCAAAACCAAACTCAAAACGGTTATCATCGTAGATACTTTGTCGATCATATCAAAACTCTCCGAAACCCCTTAAATTTCCGCTTGACTAATCATCTAATCTATTTAAAAAAAACTATAAACGCGATAGCCTTAGCTGCTAGCGGCCATTCTACTTTAGTCCAAGAGTTTAATTCTATGGTCTAAACAGATTATAATAATAATTATATACTTTGATTTCAATATTCTGATACGAAAAACTCTATTTGAATTAGAAACTTTTACTTTTCATAAATTCCTGGCCAGAAGAGTTAAGAGATTAGGTTTTGAAATACCCCTAGCTGAAATGTTAATCCTTTACCTAAAGAACGAAATTCCGATTTAAAACTTCACAAATCTCAATCATCGAGAATGTACCGATAAAATTTGAATTTTCAAATCACCAATTAGTCGCGTTTGGCGTCGACGTATCGCTTATAGCATACATTCAGAACGCATACGCAATATAAATAATTGATTCTAAAAAGAAAAAGGTTTTCACAGAATTGATCTTCCTTCTAAAAGTAACTTTTCACGGAAAATAATTCTGAATTCTCTCTGAATTCCTTTGGAATACTTGAAGATATTTATGTGCGAAGCGATTTAAATAATGTTACCTCGTGTTGTTTTTTTAATTCTCAAAAAGATATTAAGGCAGGAAATTTCTGTTTTTGAAAAGAAATCACCTTGAAAAAGTTATAGTCTCTTTTAGATCTTAATTTTATCCTTGATATTCGGCTTCATTTTAATTTACACCTAAACCACGCCCAACACCCAAAAGTATGTCTTCCTTTTGCGTTAAACGTTTGACCAATAAATTGGACAATTTTGACGTAACTACAAATTGTTCAAATACCTAGACGAATAGAGCCCAATGAGATGGTGATATTTCAATCAACATTGCCTTATATCTGCTAAATCTTTCCAGGAGCAATTTTTGATATTTGTCTTTTTGTATTTATGAATTTTTTTTAACATGAATTCATATAATTTTGGCGGATGCATTTTGTTACGAGAGAAAGTATAATTTAGGAAATGTTATCTATAAATAGAAAATTTCTTCTTTAATACTACACGTTATCTATTTTTGTCCTTCGCTGTCGTCGTCCACTTGAAAAGTATCATCATTTTTATATTTTTCAAATAAGCGCTCTTTCCCTCACGACGACAGTCTATGCGTCTACATGTTATGTTACATTACTTACGATTACTTCTACTTCTACATCCCCAATATTGATGGCCGAAGCAAGGAGGCACAGGGAATGTGTCAATCGCAGATGCATAAGTTCTTGTTTTGCTGATTTGAAAATTTCAAAATCGAAGAAAAACGGACAAACAGCTTTTTATCGCGTTAAAACCCCTTTTATCATACACATCTCTGTTATTCATATTTATTAATGATAACGCAATATCCACTTATCGTTCGGATGTGTGTGTAGCATGAAAATAATAACAAAAATAAACTTAAATATTCTTCATCAATTTACTAAAAAATGAGCAAAATAATGCGCGTTCAATTTTTTTTTAATTTCTCTCTCTCTCACTCACTCACTCTCCCTGTGCATAGGTGCCTTGGTAAGCGGGATAAAGCATTTACGGATATCTCCAAAAGCGTTATATAACTACAATTAAAAAGGAATCAAAAAGTAAGCTATTTTTACCCTAAATAATAATTGAAATAATAATTGAAGCAAAATCGGAATTCTCATCATAAGTAAAGCCATTTGAAGTCACCGCAACAAAAATCAATTTTTTTTTTAAGTTTTTGTTTTGAATATAATCCCGAGACAATTTTCTTAAAATAATAATAAGCAATTATGAGAATTACATTCGGCTGGTGCCGAATCTTGCATACCCAACAGCGTTCACTTTACCTCTTTACCAATAACAATTTTATCCTATCGCAGTGTCATAAGTTAGATTAAAACGATTAATAAGTAGAAAACATCAAAAAAAGTGAAAAAAAAAATGAAAATTGGATCTCCATGAACTTCATGTGCAAATGGTCGATTTCTTCCATATTTCAACCTGAACAGCAGGGTCCTCGGTAAAATGAGTTTAGAGAATTTCAGTCTTCTATCTTTGATAATTTATGTGCAATAAGCAAAAACCCACAAATCTTTGCTTAGTAAAACGACTTTCAATTTAGACTTTGCTCTGAACGTTTCTTTTAATCGATTTCGCTCACTTTCAACATCAACTTGCGCACAAAAACATTCAATTTTTGTGCCAAATTTGATATCGATATCTGCATTTTTGCGACAAAGAAAACGTGAACAACACATAACTACACGGACAGACGATTACGCGGACGGACAGACCGAACTAGATCGATTCAAACATTCATCCTGATCAAGAACACATATATATATATATAATAGGATCTTTGAATCTTCCTTTTGAATGTCGCAAACATCATAAGAAAATGAGTATACGAGCACATCATTCGATGGTGGGTATAAAATGGCAAAAGTAAAAGACAACGGTAATACCACAAAAGATGCGGTGAATGTTATTGTCTCTCTTGAATAAAAAAAAATTAATACACATTCTATAAGAAATGATGCCAAATATTTTTTTTCAATTTTAAAAATATTATTAGAAAAAAATAAATGCAAAGAAAATTGTTAATTTCAAAATTCGATAAGAAAAATTACTCCTGAAGTGAAAAGCTGAACTACGGGCCTGAAAAACATACACAAGTACCCTTAAGAAATATAACATGTGCATTTTCTTAAGATGGTTTAGTAAGGAATGGAACTGCGCACATAAAAAATGTAAACGAAAAGCATTACAAGCACTGCAATAAGGCTTCTCTGGTTTCACTTATTACCCCTGCAATAACAAGAATAATTACATTGTAAGATAGTTAACTCTCACCCTTATGATCAGAGGGGCTGCTTAAGAAGCTTGAATATGTATTTACAGCAAAAATATCAAGTTCTATGGGAATTAGATGTAAATATGTTATATATATTCGCACACACATACATGCCGTCTTTGCATTTCTTAGTAGAGAACTCGATGATGATATATATCCATTTTATACAGGAATAAACATATAACAATTTGTCGAAAATTACTATGCCGTGAAACAAGATTCTTTGAAAGTCGCTTTAAGTCGAGAAAATATCCGCTTAGATATTTTTGGAAAATATTTTATTTTTGAAATTATTACAATTATCAATATAATGATACAACTCAAATGAAATTCAAAAAGGACATCAACAACAATAGTTTACGAATTATGAATCTGTGTCCAAGATCCCGAAATTGAGCAGAAGTTGACAGAGTGAATTTTCCAAGGTAAAGCGGCACAAATCGAGGCAAGAATCATTTATGCCTTAAGCACTTCGAAGCTAATAGCTCTGATTTTTTCTAGAAAGCTCTTGAGCGCTAGCATCTTACGTCGGAAGCAATGAAAATCCGTCCGACGTCCACTATTACGTTCAAATTTGCCATTTAATAATAACAAAAATCTTGAAAGTTGCAAAACAAGACCGATGCGTTATTGAAAATATAAACTCAAAATTAGTCCCAGCACTTAAAGTATATAGAACATAAAGTAGAATCTTCTAAAACAAATAGAAAGTTTTCAAGATCAAATTTTTCGTTCTCAATTTCAAATTACATTTTCATATACATCGACTGTACGAAATAGCAATTTTGGTTTATCGTTATAGCGATAAGAAAAGAATATTAATATTAACTGCTAAAGAGAAATAGTCATGAGGTCATCGTTTTAAATAAAGTAAAGTTAGAAGAATTCGAAGATGCATATATAAATGCTTGAGAAAAAATATGCAGCAAATTTTTTAACGATTTGAAGCTCATAATGTTTTTAACCAAGCTTCCTAATAATGTAAAACAATATTTTATAGGATATAATATAAATATCTTTATCTATGGATTAAGTGCCGTGTAACGGTATACCTAACTTTCGATGTAAATATTTTCTTTTCTTATAAAAAAAAAAAAAACAAATTTTAATTATAAATTTAGATTTCGTTTGGTCACGAAAGTTCTTTAAGTTGAATCGAATAATCATATTTAAAAATGAAAATAACCGAAATTCCGCATATTTTTGATAATCTTTCAATACTCAAAGGTGTTTATATAAAGCTACAAAGTAAAGAATTGGGAGCTCGAGTGAAAGTTCAAACAGAAACCTAAAATCTCAAATTTCATTTAGCAGACAAATTTCAGTCCAATAACTAAGTTTCTAAATTCTGAAACGAAGCGGCCCATTCAAACAGAATAAAACGATAATGTGAAACTGTGCTAAGTAATGTTTTAATTGCAGCTTTCGTTATTATTAGAATGAGATGCTGAGAAAGATAGATAATTCCGATAAGCTAATAGCATTGCTGAACCTTATGCCTTTTTGATTACTCTAGTGTTTTTTTATCACTTTTTTTCCCACTACATAAATTTTTAAACAATGTTTTTATCCCATCAATTATATCTTCTCACTTTTTAAAAAAACTTTGCGGCAGTTCTTCGACAAGCTAAAACTCTGCTTTATAAAGAAAAAAATGAAGATGCTTTATTTTTCAACATTAATATTTCTTAAAAGTCTACCTTACAAAGCGCTTTGGAAAATAGGTGACGCAAATAACATCAACATGAAACACATTTTAAAAACCACTATGTCTGCGCACAAATAAATCATTACTTTTCAATGGCTTAATGTCAGTCAGCTTTACATGTGATTCCTTTTTTTCATAGGCAACTTAAAGGAAACTAAAGAAGAAAAAGAACTTGTAGGACTAGTGCTTAACGTAACGCCCATATATGTCTATGGGTCTTTTTCTAATGCAGTACTTACGAACTGTAACCGTTTTCGGATCATAATCACTAACGCTCCGCTCCACTGTAATAATTTTATTTTGAACCACTCGTGCACGTTCACCTACAATTCGCAATTCTTTATGTAAGTCTGCAAATATATCGCTGGCAATCAACACTAAAGAAGCCAGCTGACGCAAAGCATTGCTTAAAGTGATGTTGCTAATCGAATCAAACTCGTGTCCGGCAACAATCACAGCAGCAGAACGACTTTTCGATATTGTACTTATACTGTTCATACATCCTTTGGCAGAAGTAGAAATTGAAGTGTGCTGGGAACGAACTGGCGATGTTGCAGAGGATAAAAATTCTACATGTTCTTTTAACTTTTTAATAGGAATTTCAGGAGTTGGAAATAACGACGAATACACGTTGTGTTTCGCAGTCTCGCTAGCATTTATGTAGCAGCTCGAAGCAAAGCTGCTGCTAGTGACGGCGCTGTTCGAATTATCTGTGACATCGAAACAATGAGGAGATGATCTTTGGGTTTCGATACTGTTTCCATGTACTATGACTTTGGTTACTGGAGAACATTCTTCGGTAGGTGACACTTCCAAATGTACGCCACTCTTCACATTAACTCTATACGAAGCCGTCTCTCCAATCAAAGCAGGGGACTCATGCGTACTTCTTTCCCGTTGAGTGTTAACAGAAGAGTCTATTACTTGATGCAATTCATTCAACGGTTGCTTTTTATTCGCGTAATGTCTGTGCTGGCATGTATCGAGAATGCAATTAAATTTCGTTGCTTTATTACCGGAAGCGGATATAAAGCTACAAGCTTGGGAAATATGTACCGGTTGCACGACGCGTTGTACGAACGGCATTTTTAAATATTTATATGCGTAGATAGAAGCACATATGCTTTTACGTATGTTTTTTATTTTATTTACTGCTATTATATTAATAAAGCACCATAATTTAAACAAGCACTATCTTTTTTCTTTTATACTATTGCTATTTTGCACCACCTCCATTAAAATTCAATATCGTTTATTATATTAGATGCTTCTCTAATATATATACGCCTAGATAACAGATTTTTCGCACCTATATAAGCGCACACAACTTAGTAAATGGCAACAATAAAAAAAATGTTAAAAACTGGTATGACCACCTCTTACACTCGTCAATAAGACGGCATAAGAGTATATTAAGAGATTGCTCGCTTTTATATTATTTGCTCTTTTATTCTTGTGCGTGTTAAGTCTCCGCTTCACATTTACTGGTTTTTCTTCACGTATCACAATTTGAATGGTTACTAAATTCCTTTAATTAATGACGATGCAACGATGACGATCTTGTACTTAGAACCTGATTTAGATTTTAGTTAAACCGACGCCTAATTTTTTCATATATATTTATATTTTTTTAATATACTTTATTTTTCTTCGCCATTATTTGTACTTCACATATTACATGAACAAAAGCTATATACTGTCATCACTCTTCAATTTAAAAAAGATATTTCATTCATAAATTATCCGAAACGAGATCTGTCTATTTCTATGCAAATTCTCTTTGTACACGAATTAAAAAGCTGACACAGCTGCTTAAAATTTGCTCTCAAGCCACAAAACTAGAACACCGCTCTCATAACACACTTCATGCTTGCACACCCGGTTATCGACTGAAGTGTAAAATACAAATAAGGAGTCTTGCTTCCATTTAATGAGCGCTAGTGTGCAACACCGTTTGATGATGGTTACGTTCAAAAGATATTAAAGCAAGATTCATTTTATTTTCATATTTCCTTACAAGTCTGGTGCATTATTATAGTAAATTTGGATTCTTATTTATATCTTACAAAATACCTCTTTAAGATATTGCTTTATTAGTAGAAAAACAAATAATAAAGAATATCAAATCAAATCTGGCAACCTTCCTGATCTCCCCTGCACAAATAATAATGAGAAAAGTAATAATGTGTAGCTATTTTTTATTGTGCTGTACGCAAAAAAAAAAAAAAAATTAAAATAACATAGAATACTTTAATCTTAAAAAATAGTTCATTTGATATAAATTGAAGTGATTATATGATTTTTATCAAATCAGAAATTTAACTATTATTTATATATTCAATCATAGATTGTTGAATTTTCAAAATTGTTCATTTTCTATAGAAACTAACTATGAAACTTCAACAAAGCCAAATTCGTTAATGTACCAAGAAACTCCTACAATGTGAGCAACTCTGCAAAAACAAATCGGACGTTATAGAAGGAAACATAAAGAGAAACTAAACAATCAAGGTAGGATGAGAATCTCTAAGGGCCATCCTGTAACTAAAAAAGAGAAGAAATTATACTAAACTGGCATTAAAAAAAAGTGGATTTTTGAAAACGTACGGACTAAAAATCAAAAATATTCTTTTGAAATACGCTTAATATTAAATATTATAGGATTAATCGGGGATTCGTTTCGTTTCTACGTATAATTTGATTTCATTCTGGTTTGTTACTTACACGCTTTTTTCTGCTGTTCCTCATAAATATCGTAATATTATTATATCACTAAAATGAACGAGAATATGAAATCGTGGCAATACTAAATAAGCAAAACAATTTTTGTCTACAATAGTTAAGCTCTACGCTTTTCTATTCAATTTTCAATAGAATATTAATATTAACTAAATTAACTAAAGAGATGCCAAAATATTACTGCGACTACTGTGACACTTATTTGACACACGACTCACCGTCCGTGCGTAAGACACACTGTACGGGGCGAAAACATCGCGATAACGTCAAATTTTATTATCAGAAATGGATGGAAGAACAAGCCCAACATTTAATCGATGCCACTACCGCCGCATTTAAAGCTGGTAAAATTACTCAGAATCCGTTTACAAGCGGTGTTCCACCTAAACCGCCGGGAGTAGCAATACCTCCACCGAACATGGCAACACCAAGGCCTGGCATAATACCTCCGGGATTATCGGGAGCGCCAGGAATGCCGCCGATGATGATGCCAGGAGCTATGCCGCCACCAATGATGAGCATGAGACCGCCCCCTCCGATTATGGGGCCTATGGGTATGATGGGTCCACCACCTCCACTAGGTACTTTGGCAGGAGTTCGCCCTCCTATTATTGTTAATGGCCCGCCTCCAAAATAAAAGAGTAAAAGAATAACAAGAAATATAGAAATGTTATTAACATACGAAAAACAGATTACTTTAATATGGGAACATTTTTTTTATTTTATTATAGTTTTAATTTACACTCTATCAAGATAACAGGTAAATGTTATAGAGAGATGATAAATATGACAGGGGCTATTTATTGTTTCAGATGTTTCCCCACAATTATCTGGCTTAGGTCCAAATAAATGGGGTCGGAGGATACTCTTCTATAACATACATTTATACTTTAGATTAAGTTGAGATTGTGAACGATTTAACCTTCGTTTTTAAATCAAGTTGCTGGCGCTTAGCTCTTATATGATTTTTCCCCAAATGACGTTTGCTATCAGTTTTTACAGGAGTAAAATTTCAGGAATGGGCGATAGGGATTTAGTTAGCGTTACGGCCACATTGAACACATAGATAAATTGGCGCGAGGAATTGGTGGGAAAAACCCGTGGAAGAAATCCAGCAAATAAACTAGATAAATTATGAAACTTTGGAAAGCAGGTATTAAGGCTTTTGGATTATTACCCTTTAAAACCATTGTCCCTGTGAATGGACGACAACACTTTTAACACTTAAATGAGTCTGATATATTACTTTCTAATATCTGAATGTTTGTCTTCAATTAGTATCAAATATTTTATCTGTCTGATACTTCTGACGATTAGTTCTTAACTATCCCTCGTATGCGTTACTACAAATATCTAATTGCCGACATGTCGCGTATCATGATTTTGCGATCTGAAAATCGATTTCATATACAGAAAACGTTTCTATCATTTCTAATTCTTATTTATTATTAAATCTGTCGTAGAATTTTATTTAAGATCGTCTTGAATAACACTTGACTACTCAAACTTCGGATTTAGTCAATGATTATTTATTTTATTTGTTTTCCAAAAATAAAAGTACTTTTTACGCATCAATGACGTATTTACTTTTTTATTTTATTTAACATTTACATCAATGACTTTTTTAAATTACTATTTACAGTTTTCATTTCACTTGCATTTTCGTTTTTAGAGCGAATATTAGTCATCTATGGAACGTCGTTTACTAGGTGAGACCAGTACGGCCCGAGCTTGTTGAGTAAATGCAGCATTAATAATATGATTTTCAGAACGTTTGTACTCGAGGCCAATCTGCTCCAAGTCTAAATCAGCATTCAAAGTGATGACCTTAAAATTGGTTCATGCATTGAACAAAGAAATTTTTCGAATTTTAATTAAAAGTAAATACATACTTTTGAATTGTAGCCTTGATTTTTAATCAGCCAAACTTCATGTAGATCATGCAACTCTTGCAAGTACTTCAAGGGTATACGGCTTTCCTCAGAACGGGCTCTCTTTTGTATACGTTTGTAGACGATTTCCGGAGATGTACGCAGATAAACTTAAGAAAATAACTGAATATTACTAAAAGTAGAACGTTGGATAACCGCTACCAAAAGTGCCAATGTAGCTATTTTAAGATTAAAATACGGTGTATGGAACGGTAAAAATGAGTGAAATATAAGGGAAATGTAGCGTTGCTACTCATAAGCAAAAAACAAACTCCGTAGTCCTGGCGACATAGTGCGAATATAAATGATTTCTGAATCAAAAGAATAACAGCAGGTTTTGTTCCAAAATATTTTGCTCTCCAAAGAACAAAAATTGGATTAATTTAAATCAATTAAATTTGTACAAAAAGTGTCAAATTTAATTAAAGTAATGAAATTAAAATGTGTGGCCGAAAATATATTATATAATTTACGAAGTAATAAATAATATAAAACTTTAATGGAGGGTATAAATCCATACGTATACATTTAATTACCTATTAAATCAGCCCGTATATATATCGATTCCTCGATGAATTTATACCATTCTTGCAGAATGTGGTACATAGCAGGTTCCATCGAATTATTTTTATACATGTTCTCAACAAAACAGTACTTAGAACTATACAATGAGCGTTCCATTAATTTTATAGGCTTATCAGTTTGCATAGTATGGCTCTGCAGCATTGTCAAGTTCACGTAAGACTGGAATGGCATAGCCCACTTGTCCGGTTGTGAATACATCAATCCCTTATTTTTTATCATGAATGTAATTATAATATATCCCAACAAGGTAAACTGAGTAATGTACATACCAACAAATTGTGCTCATGAAAGTTACGCCATTTTTCGACGGGCTCGCTTATTAAACATACTTGGTCTTCGAATTGCTTAAAGTGATTCAGGAAAGTAGTCTTACCACTGCCAATATTGCCCTCTATTAGAACGGTGAACGGTTGACAATTAGCAAAATACTTGTTAACTTTAACATTGGACGCCATAAATGAAGACTGTATATAATCTGCTACTTGTAGAATACTGTATATAATCTGCTACTTCCTTATCTATAAGGTGTAATAACATTATTTATGATGTAAATCAGTGATAGTTTATGCAAACTTTTAAATACCAGATAAATAATGGAGAAATCAATGACAAAGTTGTTATCAAAACGTAAAAAATAGGTTCACAGAATTTGCAGATACAGGATTAAATACGAATTGATAAGAAAAAACACTATTTATCAGATTTATCCGGAAGCCGAACCACAGCACCGAATAAACGTCGAATGATTATTCTTTAACTTATGTTTATAAACGCTTAAACTCTCATTAAATTAAAGATCTTAATTCTACAATTTTAGACTTCTTGTATGTTGTATCTATAAAAAAGTTTGGAAAAAGCGCGCCGAAATTATTAATAGATATCGATGATATGCTTTGTACAGCACAAATACTTTCATTTTAAACGAGGTTTTAATATTAGTTACATTCGTGAAGATTTCAACACTCAATTAAACTCAAAATTTTTATGTTCTTAACCAGAGTGTTTCCAGCAGAAACAGAGGAAGAAACGAACATTGGTTGTTGGGATATCGAGTAAAACGATTTATTTACATACGTACGGAAAGTATATAAATAATGCCAAATATCGACAGTAATGAGACAGTAAAATAATCTTTAGCAAGATGTTACTAGAGTGAAACCGAAAAACTTTTGCGATTTGGGAACGGAAATTCAAAAGGCTTGGTACACAATTCCCATGGAGCATTATATGCCTCTAATGGAAAGTATGCCCAAAAAATGTACAACTGGTACTTAAAATAAAGTATATCCTACTAAGTGTTAAATTTTAATTACTTAGTTTCGTCTTTTTTCTTGAAGTGAATAAAAATGTTTCAATTTGTGCTAAATTGATGTCCAGGCGTTTTTCGTGTTAGTTATACTATGGAGAAGAAGTCCCTATATGTAGTAGCGGAAGTAATGTTTCCTGCACTTCGAAAAAAAATGTGTGTAGAAAATAAAAGCGCAAAGCCTAATAAAGGCCACTGCGTATAATGCACTTTCCTCTCAAAGCAGCTTGCTTACTATAAAGTGTAAAATTTTTTTCTCATCAATAAAGCTGAAAACATTTCCATGCATATGGGGACTTTTGTGTGCTCGTTTATTATTATTATTGTTTTCCATTGCGCAACTTCTTTCTGTTTTCAGCTTAAAATTTCCCCCTTTTCATCCATACTTAACATATGATCTTGATTTCTTCTTCTTCTATTGATGGTTTCTTGTCATTTTTTGCTCTTTTTAAGATATAGACTTTTTCGATATATGGACCATGTTCGTGCCACAGAACTTTGCTCATATCATTGAAAGCAATTTGAAATAAATTGAGAGACAGAGAAAACCCTTGGAGAATCGCGTTAACGAAAAGGAAACATTTTGAAAGATGATTACTTCAAGTGTAAGTGGAAAGGCCTATTCCGCTTATATAGCTCCTACTTCCCTATTTCGATCGTTGGTAAAGATTTGGCAATAACGAAGATGTGCAATCTGTGTAGATTTGTTATAATAAGAAGCTCGAAAGTTGCCACTAAAGGTATTAAAGCTTTTGAATATCGCTAAGAAAAGGAAAACCAGCTGGAAGGAGCTTATGTTTATCTTGTGTTTGTTCTTTAAGTCGAACATTTTTTGAGATTCCATCGTAATAGGAAGGAAAATAATCGACAACCAACCACGTAAGTGTGTTTTCTTTGGAATTCAATACCGTTTATCAAAACTTGCTTTACCTAATTTTGGACATAATTAAAATTCAGGGCTAACAATTTAATGTAACTCAATGCCACTCTTTATAGACATTTGCTTTTAATACTAGATACAAAATCAGTTTGTAAAAATACATTAACTCTATATACCATTTTTAGCCTTAAAGATAGAAATTTACAAGCATTACGTTTATTATCAACTTCTACGAAAATCCCTAAGTACTTAGCAGATGCACTGCTTTTTTTTAAAAGAGAAGGTGTTGCTAGATTTTAGAAGAGAGTTTCTGTACATAAAATTCTGTCAACTTAAAGTTTGTCTGTTGCTATTAAACCAGAAAGGCGAATACCGACTAATGCTATATAAGATATTGCTTCTAATAAAAGCATGCCGATCCAAATTGAATGCGAAATTCTTGATCATCTTTTCCTACATCCCGTACAGCTAAGTCGACTATAGGCAGACGTTGTGACTTATCAGTTGTATAAGTTATTATTGTTTTAGCCCAATTGTTGGAACGTTTCTGTTTTAAAATACCAAAAAAAAGTATTAGACGTATTTCTTTCATTTCTTTTTTTATCATTGACTTACGCGGCATTCGTCAATTTCTGCATCATAACGCAAACGTTGTGGCCCGTTTGAAGTAAGCTCAGCATCGTTCCATGACAATAACTTCAAGCCGTTTCTGCAAAACAATACAAGTTCCAGCCTTACGAAATTTTAATTTAAGATGTTTTTTCTTTTGAAACTACCTTGAAGAATTATGTTTATCATCGCCACATGCTATGGTATTCTTACAATGGAAAATAATTTGTTGGGTGGCTTTAGCAGACATTAACTGCAAAAATCCCAATTGATGGGCATCAGCTTTGTAAGTAATTTTCATTCCCCCCGGTATTTCTCCTAACCAAATTTCTTTATCTTGACCGTTGTAATTTAACAGCGGAGTTTCTTTTGGTTGTGGTATTATGCAGGTAGCCCTCTTTTCACGTTCGCAATGAACCAGTATAGCATCTCTGGGGTCGCCTTCATTAGGATCTATCCAATATTCACCTGTTTGATATTCCGGGTAAGCAGCAAATAAATCCCTGCAGGTTTTAGCTGGAGCACTTTGCTGGCCATTAGGCCGTCGCATTCTTTCAAATGAAGCTTTGACATGTTCGAAAGCTTTCATAACTAAGGCATGTTTTTCTTCGGTTGTTAAATCTTCAGTTAATAGATTCAAGGGCTGATCGTCTAGCGTGTCCACTCCTTTGGTTTGACTCCCTTGATTGAGCAAAGCTGTTAAAGCTGCGACATCGTAGCCTAATGTTTCACCGGGCGGTCCCGGAGGCCCGGGAGGACCTTGTGGGCCAGTAGGCCCAGGCTTACCATCACTTCCGGAGAAACCCCTAAGCCCTTGCTGGCCGGGTGGTCCGGGAGGACCTGCAGTGCCATCTCTTCCTTGGGGACCTCGTGTTCCAATTTCACCAGGTTTTCCAGGAAAGCCTGGTGCTCCTGGGGGTCCGACATCTCCTTTTAATCCTGGCGTTCCTGGTAAGCCTTGTAGACCTATCAAACCGCGATGACCCTTTATTCCTTTAGCGCCAGCTTCACCAAGCTCTCCTTTGGGACCTTCAGGACCAGGCGGACCAGATTTTCCTCTTGATCCAATCGGTCCTTCGATACCTGGTAAACCAGTTTCTCCTTTCACGCCGCGTTCTCCTGGTGGTCCAGAAGCACCAATGGGACCAGGGGGTCCCGGGATACCTGGACTGCCAACATGGCCTTGACTTCCCGGTTGTCCCGGAGGTCCTTTGTCGCCAGGTCTGCCGGCTACGCCAGGAGGACCCATTTTTCCGGAAGGTCCTTCTGGTCCTTGCTCCCCCGATGGACCTGGAGGACCTGCTTGACCTGCTAAACCTTGTGGACCTTGAGCTCCTTCTTTACCTGGCTTTCCTTGCTGACCTATTTCACCCGGCGGTCCTCTCATTCCTCGCAGACCTGCGGATCCTGGAGGTCCTGGCAGACCTGGAATACCTCTTTCTCCCACTAGTCCTGGCGGTCCCGGATGACCACTGACTCCTTGCGGACCATCGCTACCTGTTTCTCCTTTTTGGCCTTCCAAACCTTGAGGTCCTTGTAAGCCTGGATGTCCTGGCAAACCTGGCCGACCAGGTTCTCCGGGATTACCTTTTAATCCTGGTAGACCTGAAATACCCGGCAGCCCTTGACTTCCTGGTTGACCCTGAATATTAAAAAACAAATGCTAATATTATTAAAAGGATCTTTCGAGCATTTTTACTTTCACTTACCGGAGGGCCAAGCTCGCCCGGTCTGCCAGGCAAACCACTTAGACCAGCTTCTCCTCTCTGACCTGTTTCGCCTCGGGTCCCTTTCGGTCCCAGTAATCCTATAGGACCTGGCAAACCTTGTTCTCCTGATGGGCCTTGCATACCTGGATTGCCTTGTTCGCCTTTAGAACCCATGAGACCACGATCACCTTTTGGGCCAGGCATACCTGTCAATCCTGGTGAACCTGGGAAACCTGCAGGTCCGGGCGGACCTAATGAACCTCTCTCTCCAGGCGTTCCATTAGCACCTGGCTCGCCGGGCTGTCCGGTATTTCCTATTTCTCCTCGTTCGCCTGTTTCTCCAGGAGATCCTGGTGGTCCAACGTTTCCTTGAGCTCCTCGGTCGCCAGGACGCCCGGGTGGACCTTCAGGTCCAATTGATCCAATACTACCACGTTCGCCTTTCTCACCCATTAATCCTTGCATACCTTTAAGACCAGGCAAACCCATCATTCCTGGTGAACCCATATGACCTTTTTCACCTGGTTTTCCAATGGAACCCTAAGTGAAATATAAAGTGACAAATAAATCCAAAAAGGCTCTCATTTTATTTTCATGTATTGCATAATTTATTCAATTTAGATCTCTCGAATAAGGTCTTATGCACGCATTAAAGTCGATGAAATCAGCAATATACACGATAATATGAAGACTAAATATTTACCTAAGTAATTGCATTTTGCCTATTATCATTTTCATATGATAGTCACGTGAAAGCAGGTGCGAATTTTAAACCAAATTTCTAATATGAACAGAATTTCCTTACTTACCGGTGGTCCATCATTGCCAGGCAAACCAGGTTCACCTCTTTCGCCAGGTGATCCCGGTTGTCCCACCGAACCCCGTTCACCAGGATATCCACGTTCTCCTCTACTACCAGCAGCTCCTGTAAGGCCCTGAGAACCAGGAGGGCCTTGATTGCCATCTTTGCCGGATGGTCCTGCTGTACCCGCAACACCAGGTAGACCTTGAAAGCCCCTCGGTCCTGTTGGTCCTGTCTCACCACGAGCACCATCTTGTCCAGGAGGGCCAGGCGGACCCTGAGCACCAGAAAGCCCGTCCTTGCCGTTGTCACCGCGAGGACCAGGGTTCCCAGCTACACCAGTCTCTCCCGTTTTTCCTGGCTCACCCGGGAAGCCTTTGTCGCCTGGTAATCCCATAGGCCCAGGTAAACCCTGAAGCCCCGGATGTCCTTGTTCACCCGCTTTTCCATCAGCTCCAGGTATACCACGTTCACCAGGGGGGCCTTGCCGACCTGCAGCACCAATGCGACCTGGTAAACCGCGTAAGCCTTGCAAACCAGGAATACCGGTAGGGCCAATGTCCCCAGGACTACCTTTATCGCCAATTGGACCTTGTATTCCTCTGTCGCCAGGAATTCCTTTTGGCCCAATTGGTCCATCGGGACCAGGCAACCCAGGTAAACCGGGAGACCCACGTTCACCCTGAGGTCCGCCTGGGCCGGTGGGGCCACGTATGCCACGTTTTCCTCGTTTACCTTCAGGTCCTACTGTACCAGGTAAGCCACGAGCACCTGCCAAGCCAGCCTCACCTTTGATGCCCATATCGCCTAAAAGCAAATTTTACACAATTCAGCGAAAATGTGAATATGCATTTATAATAAACGAAGATTAATTACCTTTATAACCTTTTTCGCCTGGTTGGCCTGGCGTACCTTTCATGCCAGGTTCACCAGGGCTACCGGTTAAACCGTCCGGTCCTCTAGCACCAGGGAAACCTTGGGGACCTGTTAATCCCGGAGTCCCCATGGCACCTTTTTCACCCATCAAGCCATCTTTTCCTGGTGGACCCGAGAGCCCTGGTTCACCCGTAGCACCGGGCCGACCTGCTTCTCCGCGCGGGCCCTGAATTCCTTGGTCACCTTTGGGGCCCAAAGGACCTGCGTCACCTTTAGCGCCATGAGTTCCGGGAAAACCAGGCGAACCGGGCTTTCCTACAGAGCCGGGTTGGCCAGGAGAACCAGGATTACCATCTGCGCCACGAATACCAGAAGGTCCGGCGGGGCCTTCGCGCCCACGTTCACCTCGAGGACCTGCAGGGCCCTGAAAGATTTGGTATATAAAAAAAACTGTATTTAGGACCTCGGAAAATATTTACTAAAGGACCAGGAAGACCAACAGGACCCATACCACCACTCGATCCTTTTTCTCCAAGAGCTCCCTGTTCACCCTTGGACCCATCTAAGCCTGGCAAGCCGCGGTGTCCCTTTAGACCATGTTGACCAGGCAAACCTGGTAAACCCCGAGGACCTGGGGTACCGGCCTGACCAGTAGCGCCAACTTCACCATCTTCACCAGGCAATCCGTCTTTACCAGGAGAACCGGGTAAACCCCGCGGACCCGTAGGTCCGGGCGGCCCTTGCAAACCTGGCTCGCCTGGTTCACCACGGATGCCCTGAAAACCTTGAGGGCCAGATGGACCTACACTGCCTGGAGGACCTCGAGGTCCAGGCTGACCGGCTGAAGTCTGAACAAATTGCAGAGGAGCTACTCCAAATAATGGGTCATTGGGTCCTTTTTCAGAATTACCATATTCAGCAGCCAATTGCTGGTGATAAAAGCTTATGTCGGGTGCAGGTCCAGGTCTGCCAGGAGAGCCAGGTGTGCCAGGATTTCCAGGTGAACCAGGAAAACCAGGTTCTCCAACCGGTCCCTGAGAACCAGGATGTCCAGGCTCACCTCGCGGACCAATTGCAGGTTCTTCGAAAGGGTTGTAGGGAGGTCTTGGACGAATGGTAGTCGTAGTGCTGGTTGACGTTGTCGTCGGAACTATTGTGGAACGCTCCTCAAAAGATTGTAAAGGATCCCTTCGACCTAAACTGCAACTAGCAGAAGGACGACAAAGTACTTTACCCTCAGCACAAACGCAATTATGCAAGCAAGTACTACGCTCGATAGTAAATTCGTCATTTTCACGATACCAATTGCCTTCAAAATGACAAGAAAAGGGCCTTATCATGTTATCTACGGCACGAGCACGAGGAGACGGATCTTGAACTGAAAAAGTCGGAAGCAGGAATGGCATTTAATCCATGTGTTTGAAAATATTTTCATTTACCTTCCGGTTGAGTTTCATACGGATCAACATCAATATTGGGACCTGAATCTGCGAAAATAAAAATAAATTCATTATTAATAATATAATTATCATAAGAGTGGCCATCAGGCTCATTCATTCTATTAAGAAGATGAGTTTAGTTTGTTCAGCTTTCATTAACAATCATTTAACATAGACATAAATCAAAATATTCATTTTTGTGTCACTAACAAACGCAAATCTATTACTAGGTCGTAGCTATTCTTCAATTTTATGACTTTTCAATTACTAGTTATGTTGAAAAAACATATACACATACATATATGTAGATAGGCAAGGAGATGTCTAGATAAAGAAACACTTCACACACGGCATACCCGCTTCAGATACGCATATAAAATTCGCATAATGTTGTACACAGCAATTCAATGCATATCAATTGACAATACCACATAGCATTGATTGTTGTTGTTGCCGATGATAGCGCCATTCATTTTTATCAATTGAAAAAATGTCCCATGTAAAAGTTTATTTTTTTTTTTGCTTTCATCTACTGATGGTCAAACTTTTAGTAAGCAATCAATGTGCTAAAATAATGTTTATAATCATGATGTTTCATAAATACAAGTTCGTCTTTGCAACAGCAAGAAATCGTTGGCTTTGTTAATGTAAACGGCAAAAATGGGAAAACTATTAAGGTTATTAAGTCAACTACTAACAGCTGTTTGTCTTACGTGCGTGCATATTAATAATCAAATCTTTCTTTGCCTAGGTATATGTGCGTACGTATATAAGCCTGTGTGTGCAAGTATATAACCCAATTTCCTTGTTTTACGAGAAAACATTCTTTTAATTGCAGATATATGAGTTTTGACAAGCATGAATTGACCTCAAAAATGATGCAATAAATAAAGTTTTATTATATATTTTTTATATTTTTTCCTCTTAAGAATTCTTTAAAATTAACATTAAAAGTTTATTCTAAAAAAAATACATCGAAATGGAAGTGTATTTGACTAATCAGCGAAGAGTAAATATTTTTACAAGCGAAAATTCAAAGTAACGAATGCGTTGCGATAAAAAATCATCGATTCTTCCTCTTTCTTTTACAGGGAAACTGTTATTACAAAATCATATTAGAAGCAAGATATTGCTGTGTCATCGTGTATCCTATCGCAAATAATCAGTGTCATTAACTTAATGCTTAATATCTTGTAGCAATATAGACGATACGGATTTCATAAGCTATCAAAAATATTCGAACTATACATTTTACATTCTCAGATATGATATAATGCAAGAACATTAAGTATTAAATTACGGTTAACAACCAAATGCTCATGTGTGACATGAAATATTCCAAAGAAACTTTTCTTCGAGAAAGAGAGAGAGAGAGAGAGAGTGCTCACCTTCATCGTAATTATTATAATCATAACTGTCCAATTCCTCTAAACCGGGCGATTCACCAATATCTGGATCTGGTTCTTCATTTTGTGGCAGTTCTTGTAAACCTTTTCGGTTTCGTATTTTCCTTATATTCTTTAAAGTTTTTTCATTGCTTTTGTTTCCATTTTTATCATCGTTAACGTTATCCTTAGAACTTTGTTTTAATTCTTCGGTGGCACTGTTCGTTTCAATCACAATACACAGTAAAATTAATAATGAAAATAATTTTATAAATTTGAAATGCATGGCGGAGGTAAGATTTTAAAATTCACGTAGGAAAAGAAAAGTAGATCAAACACTAATCTGTAAAGAAGCAAAAAATTACCAAAATTTAAGTAAATGTTGTATGTGTTAATATTCTGTTCACTCTTAAGCGCAAGTAAAGTAACATCAAGAAGACTTCAATTGAAGACATAGATATTAAATTTTTTTTTTAAATTAAGCACATATGAATTGGAAACATATGCAATGGTTTTCTACCACATTGCGAGTGTATAAAATTTTTCAACGATCTCGCTCTTTGTATCATTCTTATGTATCATGTACCTAGAAAGCTACTAAACTTATTCGATTCCTTTATTTTTCAAAATGGAGTATTCAAAGATTTTTGCCGCTATTGTTTTGGAGAAAGGATATTAATCCCTTTCAATATGAATGGAACATCTATGTATCATATTATAATGGCACAATTTCCTCTATAGAAATTATTGTCCGCTGACAAGGAGGAGAATCAGGAGTTCACGATATATTTCTACCTTTCCTATTATAATAAACTGACAATAAAATGACATCGAAACGTATAGGTAGTAAAAGGTGTCACGCCCCGAAGTTCGCTTGTAGACTTTCTTAGGGCGCAAACATTGATAATACGCTATAAAATTTCACGTCGAAATGGCCTCAAACTGTCCACTAAAACTTTCACAATTAACAATAAATTTTTAAAGGGTATAGTATTCAAAATTCGCCACAAGACGATTATTTTTTGTTCACATATTTCTTTTGTCGTACAATGCGTTGAAGCTAATCTATGGAATATTAATTACACTTATAACGATCATCTAATGTTAAAAGTTCAGTATGTTTTATTTGATAATAATTTGGTTCTCTTTATTTTAGGAAGAAAGAGGTATTTTGCTTATCTTTCGATTATTCGAAGCATGTGAATTTAACTAAATTTCGACTATATTTTCATTATACAATTAAAATTGTTAAAGATTTGATGTTTCTTCTTGAGATAATGCTCATATTGTGTAAAAGCAAGAGGATATAGGTAGAGGATAGTAGGAAGTAATTTTAATTATGAGCACAAACTTTTTGTCGTCCAAGAGAGATTTTCGTTTCATGTTTAGTAACCAGCTAAGTATTTCTCTTAAGCGCACTTAGCAGAACTTTGCTTCTATTGTATATTCCTTCGAGAAACGAAAGAATTTTTTCCATTCCTAAGCAAAATCCAAAAAAATCCTAAAACTAAAGCCTTAACTGTTGTCGTTACGATTGGTGAGGATTTAATTCAGCGTTAAGTAAAGACTTGATCAATGCCTTATCGAAATTATTTCTACAATTTATTGAAGAATCAATTGTTGTTTTTACAAAAATTATCAGAAATTGCAAATTGTATTTAACACATTTTTTTGAAAAATGAAAAGAAATGAAAAAGTCTTCCTTTGACTCCATAAATGAGCCAGTAAGATCCTACATTTTCCTTGTCAAAAGTATTAAGAATTCCTCTTGCAAAAATTATACGTACAAAAATTATTTGGCTTTTCTTTGTTGTTTAATTTTTATAGTTATTGCTAGTCCCATCTATTTGCAAGCTTAATCTGTGGAAAAAATCAGGGATAAATGCGTTGATTCTTAATTTTCTGTCGCAATGCGTGCAAGTAAGAATTTGGAGCATTCCGAAATAAGATGGACAGACGGATACCACAAATTTTAAATCTCAGTCTGTTTAAAAACATATATTTTTTATTGAATTAAATTTTTCATAATTTTGAAATGTATGTGAAAACTCAAGTAATCTTCATTTTATACTTGAGAAATTTATTGATAAATCCTTTTCTTTTTAAATGAACTTTCTAAAATTTAATTTATTTTAATTAATTAATTTTTTTTTTTTCAGTTTCGTGCGTGTGTGCGTGGACTTCTCAATTAGCCAATCAGAATTCATGAAAATTATCCCTTTTACTTCGCTTTGAATGACTTCTTCAAGTCTTTGGAAGTAACTTGAATTTTTTATTACTTCACTCCAAAACATTCATATGATTTTTATAATAGCTCGGTCTCAAATTTTGCTAAAATTTTTATTTTTTATAAAACTTACATATGATCCTTGATTGATCGTTATTTTATATTCATTTGGCACTCATTTTAAATTATTCTAGTTTCACTTATTCCTTAATATTAGTTTGGTTTTCCGCCCGAACTATTTCGAAAACAATATTTCGACTAATAATATTTCAAGACTAGACCGCGCTATTTATAGTTTTCTATCAGTTGATTAATTATAATTTGCAGAAACGAAGTCTGTTCTAAATTGTAATAGAATTCTGTTCAAATAATTCAGCAGACAATTTTATTCAGCGTGTTTCCACTACACAAAGGCACATGAGATCATAGTTAAGACGTCAGACCGACTATGTGTTTGCAGGAAGATCGTCACTAAGGAGTAACAAGCATAGTTTATTGATAATGCATCTCATTCGTTTATTATTTCTTTTATGCAAAGCATTAAACGTATGAAATTTGAAAATTTGCCATCGCGCACACAAATTCTAAGCAATGAGAATGTAATGAATATTAAATGAGACCGGTCGTTTGAATGAATGAAATTTATTTTATAATCTTCAAAATGTATTGCAAATAAACCCCTTTAAAAATTGCAATACGTTAATCATATTTCATTACAAAATAATAAAACTTTTTAACCATTAGTTTCCGAAATCATGCAAAACGGAATATATTCCAAGTATGCAATACCTCTGAAATTACCTGGGAAACTAAAGAAAATTTCCGAAAAATTCCAAAATAATTAGTTACTTACTTACCATTACACAAAATCAATGAAAATAGATTTTGGATTCTCCTACAAATTTTTTTTGTACTATTAATTCAATTTGCATAACTATCTTAAAAGAAAAGCAATTCTATGTAGTTACCTTTGCTATCTATCACATAGAATCAAACTCTAAACAACATTTGCGTTAGGCGTTAAATTAACATATATATTATAAATCCACAAATTCATCAAACAGTAAACACTAAACAGATGAAATATTAAAAAATACAATTTTTAAGGAATACTTGTTTATAAAATATAAATAAGAGAAAGGAAACAAAACTGTAATAAAGAACAGAGTAGTAAAAATAATAAAAAAGAAAATAATTATAAAATTATAGGAAATTATAGGAAAATAAAAGCAATATATATAAAGCTGTAATTATGTGCTTGGATTCAACGATATTCAACAATTTTTCTTGACATTAATTGTTATCAACATAGTCCTTTTTTTTGGCGACAGAAGTTTCGAAATAGACGGTTGATGTCCTGTAAATTTAAATTCTTTTATTAATAAAAATTTGAACACAGTTTGTTTTTAACGTTTTCCGATTCAAATTTACCTGGCGATTTTCGGTGTAAGATACGTTGCTTCCATTTTGTCGTTTTGCTCTTTAGCAAACTCATCATACACACTTTTATTATCATCATTACTATTGCTGTCACTTATCATTGTATTTTCACTACCAGCTTTTATTTCGGATGAAATGGTTTCCTTATTATTTAGACATATAGTTTTGCACCGACATTTTAAGGTGCAGTTTTGATTGCTCGAATTACATCCGCAACGCTTGCTGCGACAGTCACCACGGCATGAACAGCCCGTGGACTTCCGCAGCTTTTTATATTTATCAGACGTTTTTGCACCTGTTCGAGACTCTCTTGAATTATGGACCTTAGTGGCAACCTCTTGGTTGTTGAGGAGGTGTTCGTCCTCAACGGACGTTCCGATATTGCTGCTTGATTGAGAAGTATCGGATCTGCTATTGTTCTGAAATTCAAAGATGTCTTTGCACAATTGATATTGCAATGTGAAATCATTAAGCACTAAATTTTTACTTACAGTTCTTTTTCTACGATAACGTGGCGTTTTAGTCCAATCGGGATCATTATCCGAATCATAACTTGAATGGGAATCGCTGGATACCAGCAATAAATCATCTTCTTCAATTCTTTCGACAGATTTGCCACCAATTTTACTATACTAAAAATAAAGCAAGAGAAGAAAAGCGATATAAAATATTTTCTAGTTAATCACGTTCACGTACTTTTATCTTCGACTCTTCAGATTTCCCTTTGCTTAGTTTTGTCTCATTTAAAACTTTCTTGTAATTTTCTACTTCCATCAACAACGTTTCTATCTTTTTTTGTTGCTGTTCTTGCAATTTTAAGCTTTGTTCTTGCTCAGGCGTCAATGCCAACGAGATTTTCTCCTCATATTCGGCTATTGTATCCTCATATTTCTGTTTTAACACATCCATGTTTTTAGTTGCCTCTACGCATTTCTCCTCGGCTATGAGATGGTTTTCACGAGATTGAATAGTTTCGCGTTTCATTTCGGTTATTATCTTTAAGAGATGTTTTACTATAGCACGAGCTTCAACCAGACTATGTCCAGCATCACTCAGATTTCGCATAATCGTTTCGATGTTGTTGGCACATACTTTTTGCTGAAGTTCACCAATTTGATTATCACGCATTTCTAACTCATCTCTCAAATTCTTCAATTCACCATCGGCAGTGGTATTGCCACCACATTGCTGTTGCTGTAACTCTTCCAAACGACTGTTAATAATGCTACGATCATCTTTTAATTGTTGAAGTGTGTATTCAGCTTCCATAAGTGATGCTATGACTTCCAGTTCACGCTCCACACAAGCTATAATCTCAGAAATCTTGGTCGAGGCAACATTAGAGTCTTTAGCTGAATTGAAATGTTGACGTTGGACCTGGGCTACCTTCTGCCGATCCAAAGCATCTTTTAATCTAACACCAAAAAAAGATTTTTTATTAAGTAAAGAAATTAAATTTTCTAACATTCTCACTAATGTTCCTTTATTACCTTTTGTTGATTGCCAAAGCCTCCTCGCATTTGCGTTTTAGTACGTTGCGTTGTTTGTTATGGAGTGCTTCCTTGCGCGCCATCTCATTTTGCAGTTTACGATCACGTGTCTTGAGTTGTATTACTTCTTTCTCACGCATCATTTTGAACTGACGGAATTTTTCAGATTCCTGTCTCATTGTACGAATTAATTTCACTTTGGCTTCTTTCATGCACTGTATTTCCACAGTTAAGCAATTTATCTTTTGAGTTTCCTTTTCACGTATTTTTAATAATTTTGCTTGTTGCATGTTCTTGCGTTTCATCTCAGTTATATCTATTTCTAAAGCTTGTAACCGTTTTCGCCTTTCTTCGGCCAGTTTAGCAGATGCATTTTCTTTAACGTGCCGCAATTTCTCAAGAAGATCACACTTTTCCTCCTCGAGTTCCTGAATTTTTTGCTCGCATTCCTTAAATTTTTCTTCAATGTTGTCGTCCAATGTGGAATATCGGTTAAAATTACCAGCTATTCGCTGCTGTAATTGTTCTTTAACGGCCAGTTCTCGATTAATGCGCCGTAATTGTTCGTTAGTTTCAATTTGCTTATTAGTGAACGCTTCAGTGTCGTCTTGCAAAAAGGAATTAATTAAATTACCCTCTCCTTTCTTTAAGTCGTTATTTTGAAAAGAGACAATAGAAGATCGTTTTTTATTGTCCAAAATCTCGGCGTCCGTTCGTTCCAATTCTTGTTCCACACTTTCTACCAAAGCATTTATTTGTAACACTGACTTCTGTATCTTATTTCCATCCACAAGAATTTCCGTTTGCGTATTATTTAAGTCGCTTACTATCAGCTTCATTTCGACCAGCTTTTTCTTAATATTTTGATGTGTTACTTCAAATATATGTGCTCGCATTTCATGCTCGGTTACATCGTGTAAAATCATTTGCCATTGTTGTTGAAGATTATGGTACTTTTCTTGAAGATCGGTGTACTTACGATTTTGTTCAAATGATGGCAGTTCAGGTGGCATAGAGGTAGCCATAATATTGGGTATGGGTGCGACATCTACCAATTCACGGCCCAATGAGCCACCTTTCGACAATAGTTCCATTCGCAAATTTTTTATAATACATTTAAGACGATTAATTTCAGCTGCGTGTGGATCTTGATTTACTATAGGCTTGTTTTTAATCTTACGCGCACGGTCAGCATATCGCAACGTGCTTAAAGTCTCTGGAACATTATAATCAGCAGGTGAGACACAAGCAATCATGAGGGTCATAGAATTTCCACCAAGCGAATCCTGCAACAATCGTGTCAATTTAGAGTCTCGATAACGTACAAAGCCGGCACCTTTACCCTCTGGTTGAAAATAAAATGAATATGAAGAAAATTAATGAATTATTTAAAATTTCTCCGCTTCTTAAGTACCTCCCAAGGCAGAAATGACATTTCCCAGCGCCAATAGGCCTTGATTTATTTTAACACCTTCCTTAAAGCGGTCGCCAGTAGCCTGAGTTTTTTTTGAACGTTCCGAACCAGCTAGATCTACTAAATGGAATTTAGAAGTAGTTACAGCTCTCCTGAAAACAAGTTATATGAAACATCATTGCGATGATTTAGTTCAGTAGAATCTTACGATTCATCATTCTTCGTAGTTTCGAGGGTAATAGTAAATATAGCGTGCGAACGAGAAGACTGTTGATTCATTGCTGTGGATGCTACTGCTCTGCCGGATGATCCACTCAGTAAACATTCTATAGTTTCTTTAGCCGATAATACAGTTTTTTCGGTAAGACCTACCATTACAATACCACTACGATCTTCACGTATATCTACGACACTATCCTCGCGTGACTTGTTAGAGAGCAAGTCAAATAATTGCTCCTTATATAATTCCACGAACGAACATTTCACTACAAAATCGAAATCATCTTTCATTTTGCACGTACGCTCAAATATGTCATGCACAACTCTCGGTATAACGCCAGTGTGTTCATCAAGGCAACCATCGAAAGTGGTGCCCATAGTATGAGTCTTCCCAGAACCAGTCTGACCATAAGCCAATATCGTGGCATTAAAGCCGCGAAGGCATTTGTCTAGCATATCAGAAACAGTTGAATTATACACTTCTTCCTGAGTGTTTCGCCAATCGAAAACAAAATTGAAAGTAAACGAGTCCGTCTTGTTAACTATGACCTGATTGAAATTGTCCACCTTCTCCACAGCTAATTGACAGCCGCGATTCACTTCAAAAGACACCAATGGTCGTATCCTTAGCGCCACACGTACGCTGTCCAAATCGCTCATTTTTTTTTCACAATTGACCAATGAGCATGAAGAATGTAGGCTGACCCGGTAATTTTTGTTTGCGTTTTCTTATATGTTTAAATTTATTTACCGAGTTTCTTTTTTTCCGATATTTATCCTTGTGTTTTTAAAAAATTTCTAAAATTTACAAAGCACTTGCCACAAAGCTTCACAAACACATAAAAATGATAAAAAAGATTTCGTTCGCTTCTTAGCAAGAACATTATTAATCCAATAAACGAAATTTTCTGACAAACGCATCCCTCATTTCTTTATGGAGGAAGAAAAAACCGCTTTGAATTAAAAATGGTTGATGTTCAGTAGCAACAACAGTGTTGCATGAATTCAATATAAGAGTTACCTAATCTCCTTAAACAAAAGGCAAAAGCGTTTCTATTTTGGATAGTATTTTCAAAACCGCGATTTTTAATTTTTTATGTTAAGACTGTCCAGACAGTAAGACTGCTCTTTCCCACAAACTCAAACACAAGGGAAGCAATTTTTAAACGGCCTCAATGCTTATTTTAAATGACAAAAATTAAAATGTTTTGCGTTTGAACAATTTTACTTGTCTTAATTAATACATATTAAAAGAAGAAAAAGGCTTGGCTTCATTGTGTTCGTTTACATTGCCTTATGTGGCTTAATTATGTTTACAGCAAGAACAAGCAGAAGAAAGGTTAAAGAAGAATAAAACGGTTTATTTCAAATTGGAAAGCTCATTGTATAATTTTATAATTCATATTATATTGTTTTAACTCTTGTTTTTTATTATATTATTATATAGCATATAGAACATTCTTTTTTGGGCAGTGGGGCTTCGTTGTGTTCGTTTACATGGTTTTCTATATGTTTAGCTTAGTATTTAGCCAAATCCGTATAATAAAAAAAATATTAAATATAAGTAATAAATAAATATAAAAAGTAAATGTAAGTAATATGTAAATACAAAGTGTTAAAAAACGTAGTTTATTCAAAAAAAAGTGAATATTCTTGTATTCTTAAGAGCTTAGATCAATAATCTGTTTTCAGCCAAAATCAAAATTTGTTGTCTTGTATATCTTTCACAATTAATTTTCAAGTTTGTCCTCCAAGCAAAAGCAAAATTTATCGTCTCATATATCACAGTTTTCTTCTCCTCGATTCTACGTTATTCTCAAACCCAGACATATTCAACAGAAGTCTAAAACCCGCACATACCTAAGATTGACCTAGAACCTCGATTAAAAATCAAATCAAATCTTTTTTTCATTGTTTGAACCTTGGCATTATTGTATTATCAGTTCCGTAGTGTCTATCTATGTATATGATTCCATAGCGTATAAGTATATATATCCATAAAACTAGGAGATTCTCAATATATGTATATATGTACATATGTACATATGTATCTATATATATACGTTATGATGTCTGCGATATGGAATATAATTGAGAATCGATCGTTATAATAAAAGATGAGTCCATCTGAAGTCATTTTGAGCTTAACATATACGCACATAAACTCAATGTGCCTTTATGACAAGAGATATAAGAGGTAAGAAAAATATATTTCATGCTTAAAATTTTGGAAATGTAGTCATTATATTTTAGAGTCTATTGAAATATTTTTATTGATACTTGCTTTTAAAAGTGATTGTCAGAAGCTAATTCACTAATATACATACTTACTGTCATCGAAGTTAATAACGGTTCCATAGTGTAGCGGTTATCACGTCTGCTTTACACGCAGAAGGTCTCCGGTTCGTGGGCATTATAGAAGCATCCACTACTCGTAGATTTTCAACTCCATAAACTTTTAGCTGGGAATCGACCACAGCTTCCGAATCATTGAACGCATCCATTTTACAAGTGCCAACTTGGTGTTGTAAACTGTTAGCATAAAGCCTTAAACAACAATGCCAATATTCCTGACTAGCAAAGTCCAAATGCTCGCAACGTCAAAAAGGTCTCTGATTAAATTTAGTATCCACTCTAAGCATAGCAGAAGTCTTAGCCAGTTGTAATATCTGTAATATATATTATTTGAATTTCAATTGAAAATAATGTGACTACCATACCATTTCTATGCCATTTTTGGCCATGCAAAAGGATTTCGACTTTTAAACGAAATACGACCACGGCTATTAGGCCGGGAACCATGTCAAAGGCATTCTGGAAAATGTTAACGATTACGCAACAGTTACCGCTACTTATTTTTATTGTTTTTACATCTACCATCCCGCTTTCAATTGAATTAACCTCAACAGGCCATCGCATATTTTTGATTACGCTTGTCTGTCTGACAGTTTGTCTATCATTTGTTGCCGGAATATTCACAATAGGAAAAATTCGAGTACATATCTCGCCCATATTCTCTGTTGATAATCACAGATTAAATTTATAGTTGAACGTGATCACTCGCAAAATAAGCGAATTTAGAGCTTATATCAAAGATCGGTCCATAAATTAATCTAAATGGCTATTGATATTTTCGTAATCGCGGAGTGGCTTGAGGTAGGACATATTCAAGGATCGCTTTGAAATGAATATAATTTTCTGGCTTGATAAACTTACCTTTGTTTCCAAGCCTTGGAAAACATGCTGGTAACATTCATTTGGAAGTCCTAAAATACTCTCGCTAAATTTTAAAATGTCCGAACTTAACGAATAAGCACCAAGAACTATTTCCAGATTAGGGTAATTTTTGTGGAAGCTTGAACTTGGAGTAATTACGAAGGTCACGCCATCAGCAAATAAATGAAATAAAAAACTTTAATTTTAACAATGAAAATGTTAATAAATTTAAATTATTTTTACATTTTATTCTTAATTGTTTCATTTACTATAATTAATTAATGTCCGGCCCTAAAACTCGTCCATTGTAAAGCTAAATCGCAACACAACATTTCTCAGTTTAAACAACATCGCATTTGTTTGCATCATTTCGTTTCATCATTCATAAGCGTGTGGAGGGCTATTGCTTAATCGAAATTTGAAGACTAAGAAAAAAACATACTATTTCTATAAAGGATTGTTAATTTTCTCTAAAATACTAGGGAATAAGCAACCAATTCAATAATTTACAATCTCCGCTCTATTTTTAATAATTTAAAATAATTCGATATTTCATATATTTAAGGGTTTATCTGCAAGTCTCAAAAGTTCATATATAAATAAGAATTAGTTGCAATTTCTATTTTGGACATTACGTTTCAACAACGACATGAAAGCTTAACTTATTTATTCTAATGTTTCATAAGATTCGCTTAGAGAAAAAAACAAGTATTCTTCTATCAATATCCCGCATCATTTTACTCGTTTTTGTTTTTTTAAAGTACTAGAGAGTATATAAATATGTATGTGCGTATATCAATACAGTTTTGCAGCTATCTGAGAGAACTAAATGTTTACTATCACTATATTATAGTTTAAGAAAATGCAATATAAATGTAATATAAATATAGTAAAAAAAAACAAATAATAAAATAAACAATAAGTAAGACATTTCTAAAAGTGTTAAGTGTGGTATTCTATAGGGACATACTCAAATAATTTATGCTTACGCCGAAGATATTATTTAATCCTAAATAATAAAATGACGCTTTAGTAAACATAACCAGACGTTTGTTTGATTTATGCATCAATATATTTTTTTTTTATAAATAAAAAATACAAGTTTTCAAATTTTGTATATGAACGTAAAAATAAATAATAATAATAAAAATTAAGAGAAGCCACTATTATCCTCTCCTAAGTACATTAATAAAAATATAATAACTAATTGATAAAATATTTATATGAAATATATTTTTTTGATCGGTTTTCTTCTTGTTCCTTCTTTCAAAAGGTAGATAAATCGCAATGCAAATTTACACATATTTCTTAGAGCATAATTAATGTTATGCATGACAGTGCATTAGAAGAAATTCTGTATAAGAAACTCGTAAAGGAAAGTTAGCTTTGCAAATTTGCCAAGAGGCTATTTGCGTTTGAAGATCTGGAGCTGGGCGTTTTGGACAACAGGATGTTCAACACACAAACGTAAATGCAAAACAAATCAAAACATTTTTAGGAATAAAGGAAAGTATTGACTACATGAAATAACTTTATTTATTTATTTATTTGAACAAAAACAATGTACAACAGTATACTCTAAGCCAGCAAATTGAATCTTTGTTCACAGTAATACTGCAAAGCGTTCGCCAAATTAAAAAAAGGCCGATTCTGACAAGCAAATATTATACCGTTTTTACGACCACCAAAACCACGATTGTAATCCTATAGAATATTTTTAGAATCCCTTTAAATCAAAGATAAAGCCCAAATGCTCAAAAGTAATGAAAGACTTTGGGAACCTATTAAAGAAGTTTGATATTCTATGTTAAACGAAAATAGAGACAAAATATGAAATGAACAATAAAGCAAAAATTAGTTTATTGTTTACCTCTCCAAGATCGATTTTTTGGTTATCTTTGATATTCTTATTCTATTTTCTTGTTGTCTGTAGTGCATAAATTATTCAAGTACATATCAAATTGTTGCTCTTTTTATTAATAATAGAGATTGTAACTGTAAAGAACTAAATGTCCACATATATGGCAAAGGGCGTTAAGAGGTTGGCTATTATAGCAGGTTTTTTCCATTTTTTTTCAGAAATTTTTTATAATTTTTTTATGTCAAAAGAATTTTTATTCGTTGAAAATTCTGTTTACGGAATGAATTTTTTCTTCAGTAAGTAATATAACAGAATAAAAGGAAAAAAAAGAATTCTTAATAAATCTTGCTGTTTTTTCTACGGTGAAAGTGTGCTGTTTCTTAAGGTTGCTGAGGGACTAGTACGAAAGGACTAGCAAGCGGTAATTCAAACAATTCAAATGTAAAGCATTTCATTGAGGACTTGATCTTTGACAAAAACAACCTTTTTATTTGTATAAGTATTCAATTCAATCAATTAATTATTTTTCAGCGAAGATATGAAAGTCCAAACTAATGCTGTATTTCATTCTACACCTATTTATTGACTATTCTATTCTTATTACCATCAAAATACCAATTGTCAGCGTCACCAATTATCTCTCAATATAGACTTTTGAAAGCTTTCTTTTTGATATTTCGCCAAAAATTGAATCGAGCGTTCCTTTAATTTTTTTATTCCCTGAATACAAGAGAATAAGACAAAAAGACGAAAACGCTGTCTCGTCCCTCAAGAAGTATACAATGCAGGGCTTTTGTAATTCGTGGCTTTACCGTTTATTTGACGATAGTAATAAAAACAATTGATATCGTGGCATATATGTGATTTTAGTATTCTATATTTCAATTACAGTGCAGACGGGTTTAGAAAACCACTTGAGATGTTATAGTGATGTAAATTATGTACAAAGGAACGAAAATAAAACTTAAGATAATTTTCATTATGTGTGCAATGAAGGGTGAAATGAATATAACTGACAACTAAAACTATCCAATGTGCCACTGTGGGGCAATATAAAATAAATGATACAAAGAATGATATTAAAGCAATTATTTTAATTTTTTAATAAATAATCCATATCGTTTTCAGTTCTCGTGGTGGCCATATACTGATCGAGTTCCTTGTCCAAATCTTCCTTTTTGATGGTCTTATTCTCACCTGTTTGTTGCCAAAATAGAAATATCCAGAAATTAGTCAAATTTCTTGTGAAAAAGTTAAAATACAAATATAATTAGAATAAAAACCGTTATTATTTGTAGACGGGCATTGAGTTCCACCAGACCATGGATTTTAGTGTTCAACTGTTAATGGTTAGTTTTTACCTTGGTTTGTTTTACCGCGGGTTCCATTACGACTACGGCTACGTAGATGACGTTGTTGCTGCTGTTGTTGTTGGTTTTGCATTTGCCCTCTTGATTTATTATTATTGATAGTATTGGAACGACGCTGTTGGCTACGACTGCGTCGGCGGATCTGTTGCTGTGGCCGGTTTGCGTCATTTGGCCTTGACCTCTGTTGCCCGTATGACTGACCTATCCGACCTCTGCGTGTGCTAGAACGAGAACGCGATCTGGTACCGACATCATTTCTAACATTAGCATTGCGGACGGCAGATCTTTAAAAAAAGTTGCATTTTAATTACAAAATCTTCCATTATTGCATATATCTACATTTGTATTATTACATCCACCAGCGAATTATGGTGGCAACCGCATTTTCTAAAAATTTGCACCATTGAAAAAAAGCTCACAGGCTCTATAAAGTATACAAACTCACTTACCATATATTAGAATATTGAAAATTGATATTTTTCTTTTCTTTTTTGTGGGACAAAGCTGCTGGATATAAAAGCTTCAGCCGCGGCCGAAAATAATTTTCTTGCCTATTCAAAGAAGTAAACAGCAGTGCAAGTAAAATTATTAAATTCGGGCAAGGCCGACTGTTAGATATCCTACATTATTTTGACTAATACAATTTTTCATTTTCACGATAAAATACAAAAAACTATGCCCCATTTCCATTTTAACGAATGCTTTCCATGAAAGCCCTTATTAGGGAACCTAAAGCGCCAACCGACGCGTTCAAATTTAATACAGTTCATTTTCTTGTGCAAATTATTACTAAGGACTTGCTCACATAATAAAATATTAAAAACTAGTTCTTTTTGCCATATAAAGGTATACTTTTGATAAAAACGGTTTAATGGGAGGCGGTTCAAAAAATGGTCCAATTCGATCCAAATATTTCACATTTATCTACTGATTTCTACGGATTTTTGCATTAGAAATTGCAATTTTCGTCATGTAAAACATCTTTCAAATGGAGCGTTATGTGTCCAATCATCCTAAATATGGAATTCAATAGCGCTCGTCCTTGGGCCGAAAACACCAAAAAATCAAATTCCATTAAAATAAAAATTGCGACTTGTATGCTGAACAAAAGGCGCCAGAGGGATATACGGGCTTCAATTTATTTTATACCGACCGAAATTTAATAAAAGAAATGTAATAAAAAAAGGGGTTTGCCTTGAGCCCTACCGGGTGCTACATACATTCGTAACAGCTTATAATAATATAACGCCACGAGCGGTAGAGGGTTTACATATTATGTATTATGTTTTCTGATGTCTTCTCTTCTCGATGATGGATTTAATATTTATAACAAGTAAAATTAAAAGCTATTAAGAAATTTTTTCTTACCTTTCTCTAGTACGATTCATGCGTCCACGACCTCGAACAGCTCTGGTCACGTTTTCTTTCGTAATGTTACGACGTTTCTGCACACGTCCGGTAGCGACCCCACGTCTGCTTAAACTATTACTACGTCTATCGTAATTGCGACGCCTATTACTGTAATTATTAGAATTTTGCGCTGCGCCAGAACGCATGCCAAGCCGGGCTTTGACGGGTACTACGGGTACTCCTCCACTTCTCGCTCGGTTAAGGCTGCGAGAACGGCTACGTTTATTATTTCCCGAAATATTGCGACTACGACTTTGTTGCCGAGGACGAGGGCCAGGGTTAGCTGTTAATTTATTAAAGGCTCGTGTACGAGAACGGCTGCGGGTATTGCCACGATAAGCCGTAGAGTTAGCAGGTGCCGCAGATCTGCCGCTTTGTCGTTCCAAACGACGTCTAGCCACACGCTGAGCAGCACCACCAACTGTGGGACGCCTGGGTCCGAATGGTCCAAGACGTCCGGCTAAGTTTGAAGATGAGTTGACGCGATGCAGGGATCTACGGCCATTAGCCACTTCACGGTCAGCTTTCATACTGCAGTGTGGAGAATAACAATTGTGAAGACTATTATGTACATGTGTTTTTGAAGAACGTTTCGGTGTTTTTTCTTTTTTTTTTTTTTGTTTAAACTTTTGAGATTAGCTGGAAATTTATTTCTAATACAGTTCTTTCGGGCAATCGAGAAAGTTCTTCATATAAACGAACATTATTATGTTCTTGGCTTTCTCTCATGTTCGTTGTTGAGGGATTTTTTAGTATAAGGCTCTAAAAATGTATAAGAGATTCTTACGTTGCAACATTGGTAAGGCTATTTGTCCTTATTGGTTTGCCATTCGCTCCCACGCGAAACGCTTTAACAGTACCGCGTTTAACCGGTTTAATAGTGCCGCTGTCTCCGTTTGACCCAAATGATCCGCCGATGTTACGCATACTTCTCTGTAAAATTTACACGTACATGCAACGACGCATAAACATGATAATAAAGAAATATAGAAGTTTAGATTGTTTTTGTGAAAAGCAGCTGCATCGTCAAACTCTCTTTCTGTTTCTCCCTCTGTTTTTTCTTCACAATGCAACGCCCTTAACTAAACCCAATTCTATTTTTGGAAGTGGTTGAAGAAGCGATAAATATATTGCACGTTAATGGTTTTCTTTCAAATCTGGAAATAAATGAACTGCTAGCCATTGAAGTAAGCATATCAGAATACAAAATTAGCTAAGTAACCGATCTTAAATGACTTATAGTCGACACTAAAACTTTAAAAAGCTTCCCGAATAGGAACCGCCAAAAAATAAAATTGCGTCAATTATATCACACATATATCCAACCTCCGGCCGAGCTTCTGCTTTTCAACTGCAACATCCATCAATTTGTCATCTAAGTTGCTGAAATAAAATTTCCAATCAACTAATTTTCCATTTAACTATTTACAACCGCGAAACTCCATATAATGTTAGCAAATCCACCTCATTTGTAGATAAATTCGAGTAATTGCAGTTCGATATTCTCTGTTCTTAGTTGACTCATACATAATTAAGATAAAATTTCTTTGATAATGTCCAGGATCAAAAGTATAGTAAACTTTTAGTATGGAATCGGTGGAGAATTTGTCATTAGTATTCATATTTTTATCTAATTTGATCGCACAGCCCGCTAAACGGTCGGAAGTGTATATTTCAAAATTAATTGGCCGCATTCGGAGCAATCCACTGATACAACAATGACTTTTTAATAATATTTAAATCTCTAATTGAGGAGTGGTGACAGAATTCAGCTTATCCTTTAGTTTTCAGTTTTGCCACAACAAGTGCCTCATCAAGAGACTTCTCAGCAATCAATGTTTAAGAACTTGAAAGTGATAGAATCCAAATAGTTGTAAAAGACCAATTCTTTTTCTCCAGAACTATAAGTTCGTTGTTCGCGTCCACCATATTATAGTGCAACAAATGCATAAATATGTGAACTTTATAAACGCAACGGTATATCATCTCGATCCAGATATTGGTAATATCATTTTGATAAGTGACACTACCCACTTAGCTATTGAGAATAATTAAAAAGGAGCTTAGAATTAAGCAAAGCACATATTCACCAAGCTTTTGATTAATGCAAACTATGAAACTGGTATCAATTGACTTATTTCTGATTTAAATATTAAATAAGCAGCTCAGCTCATTTCTAATAGAATTGGGTTTCTTTTCGCGTGGTTAGGGAGCCAAAAAGAAAATGATTTCTATAATCTTTGTTCCTATAACGAACATTGAAATAATTTCTATCCAGTTAAACATACACGTTTCAATTTGAGAGCAGCTTGCAATTTATGTTTCCTTTGCAATTGCTGCAATAAGCGTTGGTTAGCTGCTGATGTTGTCTGATCGATAGATGACAAAGTTCGATTAACACTACGGCTTCGACTACGACGCTGTTGAGATGTCTGAGTATGTGCTGATTGCGAAGATATAGCCGTAAATCGCTCATTTAACGACAGGCCTGTTGAATTGGTGACGAGAACTTTGCTTAACGAAGAATTATTTGACATTTTTCTTTCTTTTGATTGAAGTTTTACTTTTAAAGATGATCAATATTTACGATATGTTCTCACAACATGTGCAAAATATAAACTGAAAACAAAAAAAATAAAAAAAAGTAGCAAAATAATTTCATAATGATTCATATTAAGAGCATAGAGATAGTAGGTATAATTAGTAACAAAGAGTATTAATCTTTATAAAAGCAATTTCAATGTTTCAATTGAAATTGCTATGTGAAAGCATAAAAGAAAGCATCTATCTTTCACAATGTAAAGTTTTAAAGCATGTGTTACAAGCTTATAAATAAACAAATTTTATTTATTATATATTTTTATTCCTAATATAGGGAAGACACAATTTCTTTACTTTTCATAACAACTTCTAAAACGGGACATTCTCAATTTACGTATATGTAAATAAAATAAAATATTCTAAAAAAACTGCCTTTAATAATAAATTATTGGAAATATAAGCCTACATTAAAAGGCTTCCTCCATTCTAAACTTCAACAAAAAAAAAAATAAATAAATAAATTAGTCATAAGATATCGAATAGAAGTCTCAACAATTCATTGCGGAGCTAAGCAAACTTTATGAAAGTAATTAGGATTTCTTTTAAGTTATGGCTTACATGCGAATTTTGGCCACAAAAAAATGAAGAGCACATAAAACGACTCAACCTCTTAAATTAAACATTGTGTATGTATTTTAGACATGTTTGTACATTTTATATATCAAACGATGAAGTAGTATGTGCACGTCTGCATCTGTATCAGTATCTAGGGATTATAGATATAAAAAACGTATACATACTATATGAAGGAAATCAGTTGAGGTTATGTTATTCACTTTATATATTTCTATCTTCTTTCTTTTTATTGTATGTTTAACGCAAATAAAAATTGCAATTTTTCTCTCAAATAAACTTCGTTTTTTACTTACATGCCAGAATTTTTTTATATTGTTTTTATAATTTTTGTATGTTGTTTTTGGTGAGAATTTTTAACGGCTTGTTCCTTTATTTCACTAAATTTATTTAAGAATACTATTATATTATCTCTAGCGAACTACAAATTGACAAAAATGGCTGCCTTCTGATATAACAACCCCCGCTTCTGATCTAACAACCCCGTTTTTAAGAAGATGTTTCAATACAGAGTTTCCAGATTATTAAATTTATAGTTATCATTGAGTTCTCAAACGCAAACGGCTAAATTCTGAAAAATACGCTACAAAATATTTAATAAACCCAACGATAATTACTCTTTAACTCATATATATATGCTAACGCATTCTGCCACGTGTTACAATTTGCCAAAAGAATAAAAAGAATTTTCCTTTTTTATTTTGTTCTTGTTTTTTGTTATACTTCTTATATTCTCATATGAAATGTTTACTGTCAATAAATAAAGAAATAGTGTTTTATTAAACAATGCAAATGTAATTTTTAATGATATATGTATGGTATAATTGAATCGATGTAGAACACAATTTCCAACATGGGAAAGCAATGTAAACCAACACAATGAACAATGAAGCCACGCTTGCCTAAAAATTGCTAAAGGTTTTATACTTCCTTGTTTGCCATATATGGTACCATATGCGCAATGAACTTGAGTTTTTGTCTGCATTTGTATATTCTGGGCACAATTTGGTAAGTCCGTCTTACTGGTTATAATAATAAATATAAGATGGCCAGGAATATTGCAAATTGCAATGTGACACCAATTTTCGTGTCAATTTTGGGGTCACTTTCCAATTTAAAATAGCACTGAGCATAAGGAAGAAAAATTACCGCCACAATCTCTTACAAAGTTGTATTTTAACATAGAAAATGACTGTCAAAAATTTACATGATGACTCCCTAGAGCCCGAAACATGTTAGGCGAACAAACACTGACTCAAGTTATGATATGTGATTATCTTGTCGGATTCATTAGTTTAAAGTAGATGACGTATTGTTGGCCTACGGAATCGGTTTTGGTAGTCTGGATCATATGTAACGATATAACAGAAGTGCTTACTGCATTTAATAAAACTCACAGCTATGTAAATAAAAAATACAATAACGTAAATATCTATTCGTAAGTATTTAAATACCTTCCTGATAAAGAAATACTTCCATAAGTCAGACAGAAAGGCTACATTTAATTAAAATGGATGTGCAATATAGACTAATTCTTTTGATTTGTTTAACTCCGCAAGCAGTCTGCTGCTGTCCTGTATCTTTCGAATTTTGTTTTCTAATTATTCATTTCACTAATGAATCAAACATTTTTTTTTTAATTAAATTTGTTTTTACTTTTCATACGTTAGCTTTTTGCGTTTATTTTTGATTTGCTAATTGTTTACTTAAAGGGTAAGGCAAGCAAAGCAAAGGATTATTTTTATATCTTTACCATGTGCGGCCTGGAAAGACTAATAAGCACGTAGTTTTCTGAAAAAGAATTCGTCTTACGTAGTCTGCATTTCTTTTACTTTACTTTATGAATAAGTGGATTTAAATTGTTTTTCAGAGAATTCACATAATCAAAAATCTATAAGAAAAATGAAATAGGTTCGATTATCATCAACCTATTTTTATGACATTAATTGGTTGATAAGCACAAGAATTAAACCCAAATCCGATCCAACGAGATTTATTTCGGCTCTATTTTATACATATTACGTAATTAAGTATAGTAAAGAGCGGTTAACAACCGCCGTTGAAAAACTATTTATCAGGTTAATTAGGGCGGGGATATTAGAATTACGAAAAAATTATGATATAAAAAAATACGCAAAGCAAATCGCACAAAACGTACTCATTCTTGATCTAGCGCAATTCAGAATTGTTTATGTCCTTCGCATCTTGTTACAAACCTTTTTATTGTTAGAAACTGACTGCTTTAAACTTAAGGTATGTTTTCTTGGAATTACTTCTCTTCTGCTTAAATAGACAAAGAAATGCCAGTTGGTGTCAAAAATTCAAAATAAATTTCAACAAATAAAAGACCTATCCATAAACCTATTATATACAGCTTAATTATAATTTGATTTTACTTTCCATCCGCCTTCACATTTTCCGTTATATTGTTTATTAAGGACGAAATACGTATTTCGTCCAGCTCCAAACGCAAAGCGTCCACATGGTCAAATAATTTTTGTTGAGCTTTCTGGTATTTTCCGACTGTGGTTTCTAAGGCTTGAATACGCACTTCTTGCTCTTGTATTACCTGTAGCAGCTGCTTTCTAGTCAGATCATCGTAGCTACCGTTAGTTTCCTCCTGAAAGTCTCCTCCCGATATGTCCAAATCTGTGGATGCTTGTCTTTGCGATGAGGAAACTTCACATGATTGTTGCTTCATGTAAGACGGAGAACAATTTTGATTTCTTTCTTTGCTATCATCAAAGTTTGGTGTTTCTTTTATATCATGATGCTCCGACCAATCTGACTCTATAATTTCTTCAGACATTAAAACTTCCACGTCAGAGTCTGTGCCCGAATAAGTAGGTCTTCGCTTGCCATAGTATTCAGAATTGATTAACATCAAGATTTCACTCGATTCGTCGCAATTACATACTCGTCGTCTTACAGGTTTCTGAACAACCGTGAATTCTTCCGCTTTTTCTAGAAGATCAATAGATCTCAAGAATACCTCATCGCCATCAAACTCACCGTCAATGTATTCTTCATAATCACCAAGACCCTCTTGCCCATAATGCGTTTCCAAGACACAAATGTCGGTATTATTGGTACTAGCTGAACTCAATATACTCTCATGCAACAAGCCACTAATAGCGTTAGAAGGTGTTGCGACTACTTCTATACTTTCTGAACCATTATTCGTATTTGGTGAATTATCACGGCTACCTAGTAAAAAAAAGAAAATACTTATAATTGCATATACGTACATCATCAAAATATAAATAAATAAACAAGGAAATAATAAAAATAAAAAGATATTTTCTATGTGGCTTATGTGAAATATCCATTCCATCTAATAAAATACCTAATGATGGAGTCTTATAAAGTTCATCTTTATGAGTTGGCGAAAAATTCAATTGTAATTCCGCATCAGTCATGACTGATGATGCATTTAGTAGTTCATCGACGTTTTAGTTACAAATACGACACTATTTTTATTGTCCAAATAATAGTTTTTATTTCTTCACATAATTTTAATTTATATAGATATATAAATTTTTTTTCTTTGAGATATAATATATTTATAAATTAAATTTATATTATATATTACAGCTTCCCTTTTTCATTTTCGTTTAAAAACAAGAACTTAAGCGACATGAAATTGAGCAAAAAAGAAAACAATAACCATGTAGCCACAATGCTGCCAAATATATGGCAGACATATCTGTGTTAAGAGTTTTCGGTAATTCCTACAAAATGTAGAATATCAAAATCTCCCAGAAAAATGTAAAAAAAACTGTGGTGAAAAAATGAGAATAGAGAAAGCAATGTTAAAAGAATCCTTAAAAAAATTGTCATTACCTCACAAACTAACGTTTTCAAAGTAAAATCTGTTATGAAAACAACTTGAAAGGTCGTTTGCACTACTATCTTTCCGGCTTTTGGGTACAAGCTAAATTGTATATAATAAAATATAAAAGAAATTGAAATAGTACAACAAAAATTATGTAAACAGCTTTTAAATATGAAATAAAATATTTGTATTTTTCTTTCACATTTTGTTGTTGTTTTAATTTGCACCCAACCTCGGCTTTGAAGAAGAACCAGGGTATCTTGTTGAGGGACAGACAGGAAATGAAAAAATTTGATGAAAAATGCTGACAATATTTAGACTTATTTCGCTTTTATATAAAGTCTAATGTCCTTTTAACGATTTTTATAAAATCAAGATGAAAGCATTTTCTCAGATTGCTCCTTGATTGCTGCGTAGATCATTAAGAACTAACTTAGTACTAGAACACTACATTAAGCAAATCTATATGTACTCCAAAACTGCTACATTAATCATCTGATTTTCAAAATAGCAAATGGAGCTGAAGTCTTGTGTCGAAATTTTTAAGTTTAGTCCCAACATTTTTTCCACTAGAAGATTACAATAGTATAAATATAATAATAATAATTGTTATTTGATAATTATTAATAAACACTTTTTATACACACAATCAAATTTGCATTTTGAGCTTAAAAAATTACATAGAATTCCATGATTACACAGCCATTTTAGGTTTGTGAGCTTCGGCTCGTTTGAGTCTAGCTTTTAATAGTACCCTCAAAAAGATAGCCAAAAATACAATCATAACACCAAACATACCCAACGTTGTAATACTGTGATGATAAATAAAGCAAGAGAGCAGTATAGCAGCTGCCTACAATGTAAAGACAAATGGGTAATAAAGTTCTCTTCTCTTTAGGGCGAATTTTTCATACCCACTAACTTAAGCGAATATATAAGAGTTGTAAAGACTTTTCTTAATCGGTTGATAAAGGATTTTTTTACTGATTTTTCCGATTAACTTGCCAGATATTTGCATCAAATCGATATTAAGATTTTTCTACTGTAGCTCCCGTATATATCTACTACGGGTTGTAAATTGCGATGCTTTCTGTGTTGTATGTCTTATAACCTGAGACCATCTATAACGAATATATGCACACTATTAGCTTTCTAAATTTTTACATTGCAGCAGACAACGGACAAATGGATTAAATTAGTTTAGGATTTTACTCTGACTAAAAATGTATGTATTTTGTGGGATCTGACGGCTATTTGCGGATGTTACTAATTGAAGGATAAGCTTCGTTGGTGGGTATCAATAATCATAAAATAACTATTTAGACAGTGTTATGAGCAATGTCAATTAAGATTAACTTACCTGACGCAGTGTCATGATTATGGTAAACACAACTGGTCCAAATACCGAGATCGTGTAGAATATAAACAACTGGCCCACTGCCGAACTAATTGACAGTACAATTATATCGAAAATAAATTTCGGGTGCTGTAAACCTAAAATATTATTATAAAAACTTGCGAAGCGCTTTAATATTCACCTCTGAAGCAAATGCTAAGGAGTCCATGAAACCTCCTTGAATATTTAGAGAAGCAGCTGTAAATATCGTAGAGAAGATATTAACACCGCACATCATTTGCAGGGATGTCATGCTGTAACACTTAAAGAGATCACTCTGCCAATTTGCTGTAAAACTATCGAATACCATGTACATGGCTAAAAGAAACACTCCAGTTAGAGTTGTTACCCCGCTGGCTTTGCTGTCATCAGCCGACCCAGTCATAAAAAATATCATACCTAATGATATGAGTATGGCAGTAAAATATTCATAAAACTCGTACTTCGTTTTCGACAAAATTTTACCCATCAGCATGACAGGTATTATTTTGCATGATTTGGCTAAAACTTGGGTGGGAAAATTAACAAACTTCAAAGCTTCATATTGAAACCAAGCACTCATAATATTCGAAAACGAAGCAAAAGAATATTTGTACAAAGGAGCTTTGTGACGTGTAGCCATCGTTCCACATTGTAACCAGCTGAGAGCTACCAGAAAAGCTAGTATCCGATTACAGAATACGAGAAATTGTGAATCCTTAAAATATGCTGCTTCACCAGAAGAAAAACTGTAATATTCTTGAGTCATGATTTTCTCTTGTAAAACACCCCAAGTCAAATATGACACCATTAGACCGCCAAAACACCATATCAATAAAAATACCTCATTCGAATTGGAATGCTTAGGTTTACTTGCCAACAAAGCTAAAGAAGACGAAGGAGTCGTTAATTTTGCTGCGACTGGTAAAATTTGATTATTAGATTTAGATTGTAAAGAATCATTATATTCCGAATCGTTCCCTTTGATGCACATACTGACCGCAACATGGAGAAAGGATTTATCTGTAAAAATATTAACCATCACAATTAGCTAATTTAAATATGTTGCTAGGATCATGCTCACCACAATCTTCCAAATAATTTGTGCGTTGTACATATTTATAAACTAAATAACCAGGTACAAATACGCAGCTATAACCGAAACAGTTAACCAGTAATTTTAAAAACCAAGAATACTCTTTAGCTTGCGCTTCCACAAGTTGCGACAAAGTCTGATGTGAGTGTAAGCCACCTAAAGCGGCCTTCAATACATCAGAGAAAAAATGAATAATCAGTAATGTAGCAATAAAGAACCCACTAAAAATGTCGAAGTTAATTTCATACACATCTTGTCTCTTAAAACATGCGTTATGTAAATCGCTTACCAAATTATTATATTTGGTACCAAATTATTGTATTTGGCCATGACGTTAAATCGATTCACTTTATTCACAAGGCATTTATGCATGCACGTTAAATTGGTTTTAATTATATATTGTAAGAAAATATCTTCTGAGTTAACGTCATTATTCAAGTATGAGAGGCTTTATAACATTTCTCTACTAATTCTATATATCTACTAATTTACATATTCAGTTATCTTTCCTACTATGAACAAACTGCTGTGATATCTCAATAGTTTCAGAGATTGAAAACAGCTTAGTTTATACATATTCAGAGTGAAAAATAGATGCTTGAGAGCTTTTTGTTTATTTTGAATTGACAAATTTTATAACCTCACCGGTTATCTATTGTTTATTTGATTAATATAATCGGCTCTTATTTTCTTAAATTCGTTCTTTTAGCTTCTTCTTCAATAAATAGCGTACGATGCTCATATTTTCTTTAAACAGCTGTTATAAATATACTGCCAACTTCGTCATTCTAACGCAATCAGCAAATTTTGAAAAGATAATAGAGCTTTCGATATTACCGTAGGACTAAAAACAAACCTTTTAATAACAAAGAACTATTGTTTGCCAAAAGCAAGACTAATTACGACAAAGTGAAAGAGCAATAAAAATCGAAAAATAACATAAACGCATCCTGTAAAATTAAGAATAATTAAAAAATGAATTTATCAGAGAATTTCGAATTATTGTGGCCCAAATTAAAAGTGCTGAATGCAACTTCGTTAAACAGTTCTGGGGATTCCGAAAAAGTCGCCGCTATGTTCATATTGGGCTTAGGAAGTTTAGGAACAGGGATGCTACCAGCCATTATATCAGATTATAACCGAAGACGTTTCCCTTTGACAACTTCCCTAATGTTATGCTTTGGTGCAGGTATATTATTAGCTACTTCGTTAATCCATATACTCCCAGAGGTTAGTGAAAATGGTAAAAATGAAGGCGAAGCAAATTTAATTAAATCAAATCGTTTTAAAGGTGCGGCGTCAAATGTCTTCAGATTGGGCTGAAATATCATTATGTGGCGGATTTTTTATCATTTACTTTATCGACGAATTTGTACATTATTTCTTTGGAGAAGCAATACAACACAGTCATACGAAAGAATTCACAAATAGCAGCAACAAAGTACATCACGGGCAATATAAATCTTTAGGATCTACCGAAACGGCCCCACTACTTAGTAGCAGTTCTCGTACGCAGCTTAAGTATGTGCTTTTGAATATATCGACTTAAAAAAAAAATGCTTTTTTCCATCAGCGACGATGTGCCTCACCAGTACTACGCACCTATTGAAAATTCTAGCGAGGAGCAACATCAAGGTCACAATCATGCCCATTGCTCTGATAAACTTATAGAAGATGCTAATGCTCGCATTTGCCATACTAGTCATACCGAACCTTGTTCGCAGTCGATGACTGGTACTTTGGGTCTATTTGTTGCCTTATCACTTCATTCAGCAATAGAAGGCCTAGCAATAGGTGTACAAAATTCTTCAACTAAGGTAAATAGCGAATAACAAAAAAACTTTCACGTATGGTTATCATTTATAAGCAAAAACGCTGTTTTTTTATCTAATCCGTATCTGTTCGAATAGTAAACAAGAAGCGCTAATCTTAATGACCTAAATGTGCGAATGATGAATGTAGATGATTTTTAAATATTTCAATAGATTTTTCCTTTCGAAGCTTTTTACATTATTCCTTCAATCTTTAAGCTTTTCATTTTTGTTTTTAATCACAGGTAATTTTTCTATTGGGAGCAGTGGCCTGTCATAAATTTGTTATGGGTTTCTGCTTGGGTTTGGAATTTCGCTCAAATCCCCAAAATGGAATCAAAACTCAATTTATTGGTATATCAGTATTTGCGTTAGGTGCTACATGCGGTATATGCGTAGGCATGCTTTTGGTGGACATTCCCAGCTCATGGCTAGCAACTGCGCTACCTGTAATACAAGGTTTAGCTGGAGGTACTCTGTTCTATGTGACGGTATGTGAAGTAATTCCCCGAGAAAAGGCTAGATGGCATCAAAATACTAATCGAAAAGCAGCAGGATTCTATCAATTCTTGGCAGTTTTCAGCGGGTTTGCAATCATGTGTGTGATCAACTTTTATTTAAATGGTAATTGAGAACACAAATATGTCTAAAAACTCTTATATGGAATCCTGATCGATATTTTAAGAATTTCTGGTCATATATTTTGCTAAAAAATATAAACATATTTGAAGAAGTGAGCCCGGACTAAAAATGGTTTGCTTCATGTTAACTATTGGAATCTCAAACGAATTCTTTTTTCACGTCACTGTGTTTGTCAAATAATTTTATCTGTCCGGAAATGTATTTAACGAATGTATCTGTATCTCGGTTGAAAATATATTTCAATGAATATTCAATTTCATGTTAATATTAAGAGGTGTACTAAACAACTCTTTTGAAGATGGTTTTCGCCTATTTTTAATAAAATTGTAAACAAACAGTTTGCAAAATTGAAGTTCCCTATTTACTACCTGTTTGAAATTAACTGAAAACTTGATTTTCAACGAATTAAAATGTAATGTTCTAACACTAACCTGCCAAAAAGCGAGCATTCCTTATATATTATAATTATAGTCAAAGCGTATTTAAGTTTTTAAATATCAATGAAGTCTAGGCATTCTCATCGAAAAATTCATCTTTCTATTGAAATCAATTTCTGCACGGATTATAAAATTAAACTTATTCCCTTTTAAAGCTTCACACTTTAGCTTCAGTCACAGTTTATCTGCACTTTTATATCTTGACTTCTTCTCATGCTTATACTATGTCCATATCAAGCTAAACATATACTTGTAACTGTGCTAAGAACGTATTTTTGTGCGTAACCGATTTTCTCCCATATTATGATTTCGGTATAATCGAATAAATTGGTTACGTTTCTACGGTTATTCATATCCAAAAAGCGATGAATAGTAAAAAAGTCGGCCTAAGCTGAACGTAATTTCCTATTAATAGATATTTATATTGTGTTATTATTGTATTATTATAGTATTATAAGAATATTCACCATATTTTTTCTTTCTTCTTTTTGTACATTTTAGATGATGTTTAAGTGGAATTATGCGCATTGTACCTTAATGAACGTTAATATTTTAGGTTGTTAATTTAAAAAAATTAATTCCTCAAGTCTACATTAATTCTTATATAAATAGGTAAATTAATATATATTACTGACATTTTCAGCGAATCATGGAAGCCAAAAGGAGGGAGAAAAAATGTAAAAAACGTTACGGCACACTTTAATGGATTCCAAAAAGTTTGTAAAATTATTGTAAAAAATACTTTAAATTAAACAATCATATATTGATGACAACGAACACTGCAAGCAAATTCTGGTTTAGCAAAACAAAAAAAAAATAATGGTAAAAATTTTCTCAATTGCAAGCAGAATATATAGCATGTCATATTTGCACATTATGATTATGATGATTCCGTTATATACGTTATTCTGAAAAAGATTAAATTATCTTGAAATTACTTGCAATTTCAAACAATTTTATCTTCAAATACAAAAAAGTTTAGAAACTTCTTTATATAACTTATCTAATTTGACTAATTTTTATGTAATTCATTAACGAATGTTATTGTTATCAAATATTTAAAAAGTCTCAAAAATTTTTAAATAAAACTTACAATTTTTTATATATACGTATATATTTTTTTTTGTTTGTGTCATATATTCTATTTTCAAGTTTCTCTTTCTTTATCGTTTTCATTCTCAACATAATTCTACATTTGGAAACAAATGCAAATTATTTTTAAAATGTTGGAATTAGAAAAGAAAATAATTTTTAACCTTAACTCACGAACGCCTTTAAGAGAAAAGGAGCAGAATTTACGCGAAAAGCACAAATCAAAAGCATGAGAATTTAAATTCTGAAATGATTGTATAAAGCAGATGTTTCCCTATATATTGAAGAACTTAAAATTATAAGAAAAAATTTTTTTTTTGCATAAACTACGAATTGTAATTGCTTCATTATCAATCATAGATTGACCAATTCTCTCTCGGAAAATAACAATTTAGGAAAAGCTAGAAATAAGAATGGAAAATGTTTTTTAATTTCTAAAAATTAAATAGATCTAAATTTCAGAGGTTTTTTGTTAAATCTTCTTCATTTGCGTCATCGTCATCATCATCGTCACCCCATTCGCTTATTAGACTTTTGACTCTGTCCTCGGTACTAGGGACGCTGTTATCTTTAACGGGATTATTTGGTGTTGAGCTGTCAACAATTTTAGCTGCAACTGTGTTCTCCTCAGAATCCTCTTTGAATTTGATCAAATTTTCCTTAACAGACTTTGACGTCATTTCATTATCTTTTGATTTTTCTTCTATATCGACGGGGAAATCGTCGTTTTTATTTTCCTCATCTTCTGATGTGTGTTTTTTGTGTTCGGTTTCAACATCATCCGTTTCTTCACATTTAATTTCTTGCGTTGTTGTTGTTTTAGGGCTGGTAATTATGGCAGAAGTTGTTGTCGGTGCGGTTTCTATATCTGTTATTAACATTTCGATTAAATTCTTTTTAGTTTCTTCATCAAGTTCGTCCGTAATCTTGAGTTTGACATCCACTTTTTTACTGTCAATCGTTTTTTTGTTCAATGTCTCGTCATCTTCTTCCAATTTATTGAATGATTTTAAAGTCGCATCAACATCCTTATCGACTGAATCTTCAAGTCTCTTCTCCGTCCGTTCTTTTGCTATGTTTTCCTCTGTATCTTCATTGTCTTTGTGTAAACTTTTTAAAGCCAAATCAATATCGTCTTCAACCATTGGTTCGTCGTCTCCATCCTCCTCTTGGGTCAATTCTGCCTCAACATCTCTTTTTAGGTTTTCCTCTTCATCTTCCTTAGGAGATTCGACATCTTTTTCTTCCCCCTTTACTTCGCTTTCTACGGCTCCTTTATTCGTCTGTATATGGTCATCGTCGTACTGATACTTTAGTGCAGTTTCCTGCGTTTCTTTTTGATCTTTTGTATTTTCTTCTACTATTTCTTCTTCTTCATGCATTTCCACATCTTCGTTATCGTCATCGGACCAATCCCCAGTGAGTTCTTTAAGTTTTTTACTAATATCATCGCGTTGAGGTTGAGTGAAAGCTTTATCCTGTAAAATAATATAAAATCTTATTTGAATTGTTTTCCATATAAGTTTGTTTGTGATTATCACCTCTTCCAATTCCTTTAAGTCCGTTTTGTCCTTTTCTTCTTTTTCTTCATCTTCTCGTTCTTCATCTTCTTCATCATTTTCATAATTCTCCTGCTTATTATTAGTATTTGCCATTTCATGTTCCGTTATTAAATTTTCAGCCCATTCTAAATTATCTAAAGATTCCTTACTCTCATCCAAATGACCAGATTTGTTATGTTCATAAGTTTCTTCCTCTACGTCTTCTTCTGTTTCTCCCCTAATGGTGTCCGGTTCTTCCTCTCCCTCTGCCTCTTCTGCTTCCAACACAGATCCGGTCTGAGATTTCATTTCATGAAATATATGACTATCATCATGTTCGACCGCTTCCTCATTTGTAGTAGTAGCTGTGGTGGCTTGTGAAGTCTCATCCTGACTTAGTGAACTCAATTGTTCGCTCTGGGGTTCATTAAAAACCATTACAACACCGCCTCCTTCATGCTCTTGATTTAATTGAGAAAGAATCTCTTTACGTTGCTCTTCAGTTAGAATCATTTCGGTTCCGTCGGCTGCCACAAATTTAGTTTCGTTCTCTCCCGATATATATTCTTCTGTAGTTGAAGTAGTTGCGGTATCTGCTGTCTTACTTTCACTGATTGCAACTGGTGAAGCTTCAGATTCTGCCATAGTACCAGCTGTAGGTAAGCTAATGTCCGAGAGAATTTTGATTTTCTTCTCTTCAACGACTTGCGCCATTTCTTCTAAAATTTCTTGATTTACGTGCGACAAATATTCAGGAGTAGCTTCATCATCAGACTGATCAATAATACCATCCTCCAAAGCTTGTTTCTTGTGGAACGTCTTCATGTGAGTGTACAATTGCATCTCTTCAGGAAATATTTTATTACAATAAATGCATTGTTGCTTGTTTTCTTCTGGATGGCTATCAATTAAATGCTGATTGAGGCCATCACTGTCAATACACATTTGCGCGCATAACTGACATTCGGGAAAAATGTACAGATTGGTTTTGATCTTGTGTTCGAGCTGCATATGGAAGTGTAACTCCCGCTTACTGCTCGAACGCCAACCGCAATACTCGCACAAAGCTGCATCAATTGATTCCTTGTGTGTATTAATCAAATGACGTCGGAAACCGCGATATGATGGTATGCTGATGGGGTGACCATTGCGTCCGCATCGCAAACATAACCAAGGCCCAGTTGTATTCTCGGCTCCTAAAGCTATTAAAGCATGCATAGTCTTACTATCAATGCGGCGCTTCTGTGTTTGGGCGCTAGCAGAAACTCCGCTGCTGGTTGAAGGCGTGGCTCCTGAAGTTGATGAAGCTGCTGCAACTGTGGTGGCTTTAGCAAAACCAGCTGATGACGAGGATATAGCATGATGCGCAACATTCTTCTGTGGCGCTGCGCTACTTTTGCTTATTAACGTTGATGCCAGGCGGTCGGGTTTTAAATGAGCTGGCTGATTTGTTGAAGATGTAACATTAGTTTTCGTTTGAAGAACTGATGAAGTGGAGGCAGTCGCCTTCGGAGACCTCTCCGTTTCGATTGGTTCTTTTTTAACAATAATTTTCTGAGTGTTGCTTCCACCAGCATTAGGTATAATTTTCAACTTTATGTTTTTGTTACTCTTCACCAAATGTGGATATTGGCGCAATACTTCGGAAATGATTTTAGCATGATTCATTTTTGAATTGGAAGTATCCTTAACCACTATGGTGGGTGGTTTATCTGGCCCCTCATGTTTCACGGTAATCGTTGTGGTACCTGGAGGATCATCAGACAACTGCTTTTCATTGGTAGTCTGCACAGCAGCTGAAGAAGTCGCGGCTGAAGTGGATGCTGTTAACGTCGAATTTGTGGCAACATCATCATCGTCGTCATCATTATGTATGTCATCATCCATAAGACCTCCATCGTAGTCAGCATCGGCTTCGCCATATTCAGCGGCTATCTGTTTACGCATGCGCTGCTGTTCGGCAAACTCCTTAACATCCTCCAGATTGGGCTTTTTTGCTGGAGGTGAAACAAATGTAGCAGTTGCCGGCCGTTTATTATTATTATATCCTTTGCGCAATTGCTCAAAAGGTGAGGTGGCAGAGGATTGTTTCGACTGGGGGGGATGTTGGCTTGACATTTTCATAGTAGTATAAGTATTGGTTATCGTACTGACATCACAATCAACTTCTTGTTTAATTTTAGTATTGAATGCACTACTATTGCTAATGCCCGGACGCGTAACTGTTGTCACTATATTTCCGGCTGATGTGCCACCGGTTTGATTAACCCTGCCTCCTGCCGATGTATTGACGGGTATTAAACGTCGTTGAGTTACAATCGGAGTATTTGATGTCGAGCTAACTACCCGTGAAGGGCCAGAGGCAATAGGTTCCTTTTTATATTGAGACCCAGGTGCTTGCACGACACGGCGTTTTAATTTAGGACTGGAATTCTTATGAAAACGACAAAAATTATAATTTTTACGATAAGCCGTTAATTTTTTGTTTGTACATACCCCTTGAACTTTTTGTGGATGTAATTCCATTGTGCGACGATGTGCTTCCAACAGTTTAAGCAATACCGTCATGTTCATATCCCGTGCGGTACGTAACAAGCGATTGTACATTTTAAGTTCAAATTCCAAAGTGCCGGTATACATAAAATTGACAATCGGCACAACAACATCGGCCTGCAACTCATTTGGCATAATAATAGCATCATCAACCACCTCGCAAGTTTGCTCCAGTACATTAAAATAATCTGTACAAGCACTTAATACCAAACGATGCACTTTCAATTGTGAGTTGTCACGAAATTGCAATGTTAAATCACAATAATCCGTTTTGTTAAAGAAATTTTGGAGTTTTTGCAAGAAGAAAACTCCCCAATTGTCCACCTTGACTGACTTGATTTCACCCATATTGGCGACGACTTCAGTTAATCACTGTGTTTTTAATAATAGTAAAGAAGGGGAAAACACAAAAATACTTTATTTTAATTGTTTTTCAGAAATCCTATCAAAGAAGACGAGCATATTTTTTCCATTTTGTAGCCACCGCCAAATCTTTCTTTTTGCACAAATAATAGCTTTCACAGATCCTCATAAGCATAAAAATGTAAAATAAAAGCACCAAAACATTCGTTAAGCCTTCCCCCTTCTAGACACAAACCGTAGCTGTACAAACAGACTTCGGCGTCTCAGCAATTTTCTTAATGGAGGTCTTCAAGTTCCTAACACAACTCGTACAAAATTAACAACACATAAAAAAAAGAAAAAATGTATTTAACTTCGAAATTATGAAATGTGCTTTATAATAATAAAAATTACAGAAGAAAAAAGTTCGCTCCAAATTAAATGTGACGGCCGACTTTCTCGAAGTAATATTCTCTCAAGATTTTTTGACACATTGTTGCACTTTTGCGCTTACCTTTGATAATAGATTTTATCGTTTCAGTTCTTACAACAATTTTTTCGAAGATTTTACTAATATTGAACAATATTTAAATATTAACTGCTCCACTTACGTTTGCACAAAATTTTTCTTGCACTTCTATGACAATTTGTTAAGAAAATTTCAGCGTTGGTTATTACTAACAGCGATGCCATCCGATTTTTTAAATCTATTCATTCTATAGTCATAAAAATTTAATTTAAAGCTTATCTTAGGATGTGTAAAAAATTGATAATATAATATTTCGCCAGTTCTGGTAAAACCCTCTTCTTAAGGAGACAGTTCTGCAGCGTTTGTAAATAAATATAAAAAGAATTTTAATTCCGTTAGTAATATCACGATAATCTGGCATCATAAAACATAGTTATTGCTGAACTCTACCAAAATGGCGACTCAGATATGGCGTTGGTGTGTGCACGTAATAAATATTTTGGGAAAATTCAGTGTTGTTAAACGTCAAGAGCTGGCTTTATTATTTTTGTCGTCTTTATTAAATTGCTAATGGAAATTTTTATTGTTAATGGAATTAAGACAGAGAGGCTAGAGTAACTATTGTATACAGATAGATATCCAGGTGCCCAGATGTATTTACGAAGGGCTTTGTAATCTCCTCCATAAATAATTAAGTAAAAATTTTGTCATGAAAACGTGTAAAGTATGTGTGATGACTTTGAAATATCAAGCTTCGTTGTCTTTTAATTCATTTGCTTCGTGGTTTAAAAACAATGTTAAGGTGAGATTGTATGTAAAGCGACAACATTCCTTGAGCTTAAATTAACATTACTACTGCAGAAGTACAGTTATGTGAAAGCTTCTTTAGTTATGTCCTTTATTACATTATAAAAGACGAACACAAATGCATACATATTTATTAATCATAAAGGAAATATATATATATTACAAAGGAAAGTTCAAAACATATATACGCATATTTGTACGAATGCGTATAAGTTTTGATCAGAAGCTTTTGTAAAATAAGTGTAGCTCGTGTTATTTTTCACAAAGAAATGTGCAGTTCCCAAACTTTTGAAAGATAATATTATATCTGAATAGTTCAAAATCAACATTTATGTATTGGAGATCAAATGATTTTCAATTCAAACAATAAAAACTGAATAAATAGATTTAATATAAATATTTAAAGAAAAGATATAATAAGAACGAAACTTAAAGGCATAAAATGGGAAGCGTGTAAATAATACTGAAAAGAAACTATTATTACACAGAACAAACACAACGCAATTAATTTAACATAAAAACAGAATAGGCATACTTATATCGTGTTATAACGAAAATATTAATATAAATATAAAATAGAGAAGGATAACTACGCAGCACAACGAAATCATTTTGATACTTCCGATAAAATTAATCATGTGAAGTTGGGAATAATACGCGTACTTTCGGCCATTCTGCTATTGTATCTTGTTCTGTATGGATAAGAATACTCCCATAAAACGTAAACAAAAAAAAGCGAAAAAAATCATTGTGAATCTCGAAAAAAAAAATAAAAAATTAAGCTGAAAGGTCAGTTCAAATTTAATTGGGGGCTTTATCGTACAAGTTAATTAACAAGTTAACGCTAAAAAAAATAGTGATAATGTGTTTTTATAAAGATTTTTGGAAAACTCATGTTAAAGCTTTAGAAATTATTTTTTTCAACCGTTACCGAAAAGAGTCTTGCACTGTCGTAATGCTGGTAGCAGTTTAGTGATTGCAGAAATGGCAGCTGACAAAGTCGAAGTTGCCTTTGATATTTAAAGATAGAAAATGGAGCTCTTGCTGAATTATACCATTTATTGTTAGGTGGCAGGGTTTCCTTCAAACAACAGCTGTTAACGAAATGCGTGAATTTAATAAATGGCCGGTATGTTTTATGTAGACGAAAGAAGTGAAAAATGTCTTTTGCAGAAATTTTTAAAAAGATAAAAAAAAATAAAAATTTTATGTATGGTGTACCGTTTTTAATTTTAATGGTCGCTGGTTCTTTTGGTCTTCAGGAGTTTTCAGAATTAAGGTTATTTCTCGTGGATGATATGATATAATTTATAAGCCATTGATAATCGTTTGATTCCACCTAGGTATAAATATTCCCGACAACAAACTATTACCCCGGAAGAGATGGAGAAAGTTGGTGTAACTATGAAGAAACCTTCAGATGTCACAATAGAAAAGGAGTTTGAGAAAATCAAAAAGCTTGACATTGATAATTGGGAAAATATTCGAGGACCGAGACCGTGGGAAGAGAATGTAGATTAGTTTTTTTACAGCAGCGCTAACGCTAACTATTTTGTAAAGTGCTCAACTACAAATCTTTATATCGTAAAGTGAAAGATGGATGGATTTGAGGCTTAGGATTTCTCAAGTTTCGTTGTCTTTTCATTTATTTACTTCGTGATTTAAAAATAATGTTTAAGTGAGACTGTGTGCAAAAATTTACGTTTTATATTAATAAAATTTACAAATTTTTAAATATAAAAGAAATTGAATCTTAAAAAGTCAGTTTATATATCGTAATATAAAAAGGTGAATAACGCAGTGAGTTGTCTCGCCTGGTAACACTGTGAACAGCTGTCAAAAGCTGCAGAGTTGAACAGTAGAAAAATTTCTTTAAAAAATTCTGTTTACAAGTTTCCTGGATTTTTAACGCCTATCAACAAACTTAACTTATTCCTCTTTCTCTCTTTAGGTGTTGACTAAAAACCATCAAAATAGCGTCCCCAAGTGAAATGACACCTAAACAAAAGTTCGCCGAAGGTGAGATATTGGCGCTTCAATCTCGTCGTCTATTATTGTTACGCTATGTTTTATTCAATTCCAGGCGAAAAGGTGTTGTGTTTTCATGGACCGTTAATATACGAGGCGAAGGCTTTAAAGAGCACCGTAACAAAGGATAAACAAATTAAGTATTATATACATTACGCCGGATGGAATAAAAAGTATGCTGATAGTTGTTTAAATGCTTAATATAAGTTTTATCATTACACGTTCATAACTTAAATTGTCTTTAATAGTTGGGATGAATGGGTGCCAGAAAATCGAGTATTAAAATATAATGAAGCCAATGTACAAAGGCAAAAAGAAGTTTTTAAACAACACAGTTCAACAGCGGGAAAAAATAAAAAAGGTTTATTCAAATTTTGTTGCCTCTCAATTCTATATGAAATTCTTTGTTTTTTTCATAGGAACACCGAAGGGAAAAAAAGCTGAAGGTAGCTCTACTACCAAAGATAGTGGGGCTAGTAGTGGTGGTAGCGAATCTCGTGCCTCTACACCTTCTAGAGAGATTAGTTCGACATTAGCGGCGCCCGTATCTGCCTCTGGCAGCCGCAATAATCGCTCGAAGCAAATGACCACTTCCAGTAACACGGATATTTCTGCTAAGAGAGAAGAGTCAAAAACTGAAGATACGGCTAGGGATGACAAAGATGAATCATCTAACAAAAAGAAACGTGGGGGATCGAATCAAAATATTAGTGATAAATCTAACAACAATAATAACTCAGCAATTAATACTAATCCTGTTACAGGCATCAATGTTAGCAGCATGATTTCAGGTGTGACGCCAGCTTCAACAGCAACGGGCAACAATCGTGTGGATTCCTGCGTTGAAAATGAAGAGAGTTTTCTTTCGAAGATCGAGGTGAAAATTAAAATACCAGATGAGCTTAAACAGTGTTTGGCGGACGATTGGGACGCTATTACTAGACAGCATAAACTTTTAGATATACCCGCGAAAATTACGGTGCAGGACATTGTCGATCAATATGTGGCCTTTAAAAAATCGGCTAAATCGACTAATACCACCAAAGAGTTGGCCATTGTAGACGTTCTTAACGGTGTTATAGAATATTTTAATGTTATGCTGGGTTCTCAATTGCTCTACAAATTTGAGAGACCTCAATATGCTGATATCTTACAACAACATCCTGAAACACCGCTTTCCAAATTGTACGGTGCTTTTCATTTGCTGCGTCTGTTTGTTAAATTGGGTTCAATGTTGGGCTATTCAGCACTTGATGAAAAATCGATGCAAATGCTTTTAGCACACTTGCATGATTTTCTTAAGTTCTTGGTCAAAAATAGCGCTACATATTTCAGCATGTCCAATTTTGTCAACGTAAGTCCAGAATATCATCGTCATACTCAATGATTCTTGAGTGAAGAAAGTGATTCAATTTACTGCTTTTTTTTATCCTGTTTAAATATTCTATAGCATTTGGCCTAATTTGGAACTGGCATAGTTTAAAATTTGAAAATTTTGAGTTTTTTTTCGTTTTCTCTAAATTATTTTCTCTTTATTTTTAATTTAAATATCCCCTTTCATATAAAATACTTATATGTAAGATAAAAATTTTAGTAATGCTCAAATTGCAGAAAAAAACTAAACGAAATAGAAAGTGTTCAATTGTTTTCTTTGCCATCGCTGTCGTCGCTTGTTTTTTCACTACTGCTTCTAGGATAAAATTCACTGTAATCTTTCGGTTTACTTCTTGCCTTTTGTTCTTCCTCAATATAGGTATTTTGTACTTGTAGGACCTCTTGACTTGTCCCGCAGGCCGCGTATTTATTTAGCAATGTTTGATTTAATTTAATAAATGAATGGCCCCACGAAAATTTATTCAAATAATAATTTGCTTCTAACCGAAATCCACATATAAACAATGTGGCAGCAATAGCTTCAACACAGCTCAATTTACAAGGTTTCCCATAATTGACAGGATTGGCTGCCACTAAAAAGGGCAGCAAACGAGGATTAGGACTACGCATTTTTGTAAATGATACTTCATCCAACTTCGCCCAAGAGCAATCAATTACAGCTAGTCCCGAAGCCATTATTATTTCTCGATCTGAAGGGCTAACACAGTTAATTCCTGATGGCGTTAACACAAGACCAGGAAATTTTTGGCCTAGTCGTAGATTTTCCATTAGACCTAAACGACTTAATTTGCGTCCAGAACATTTTTTGGGATCGCAATGATTAAGGTCCCACATAGCGACAGGAAATTTTGGTGAGCGTACGTTCTCTCCTGCGCCTGAAATTGAATCGGATGAACTGGCGCTATCGCCGCTGTCAATCTTCAATTCGGATTGGTTTTCAGCACAAGTGCGCTCATAATTTCGTCTGGATTTTACATTACGAAAATGAGCTGGGATATTCCCCCCTTTACTATGTTTACCTTTTTTACGATTTCTACCACTCATTTAAGAACAGAGTACAATATTTATAAAACTAATTTTTATATTTTTTTATGCACTTGACAGTACTATGTGAAAATAACAAACTTGAGCTTTAGAGACAAACAAGAAGATACATACAAGGCTGATTATTGATAGTAGCAATTAACTTTCGTATTCTATTTTCGGCTGAGTTTGATTTTCGTATACGATAATTTTCACATTCGTCCAATAAGTTTCTCTAACTTTGCACTATGTGTGCACCACAGCTACGAAATATCTTCTCTTGTTCACACAATGAAAGCGCGTTTATATTTCCATGCCTTGGGGATAAAAAATATAAGCAAAGTGTTCGTTTACATTGTGATTTCCATATGCTTAAATTTCTGGGAATATAAGCGTGGCTTCAATGTGTTTATAACCTAAGTGTTTCTTATAAAATTTATTATTTAATTTAATTACTCACAGAAATTTTTGTAGGTTTTATAAGAAGCCGATAATTTTAATTGTTACTGATTGTCCTGCTTTAGTCCGAGACTTCATTTCGTTGATTTAAATAAATTATGATAACAACAATAATCTTAAAATTTATTAATAATCGCGAAAATGCAAACTTTATAAGTAAAGACCCAAAAAAGCATCTTTGTTAGAGACAGTATAGCAAAAGACTTATTTTTACTGCCTACATGAGAATTGTCAGTCATTGCGCCAATAACTGTAAGAAAATCAAAATTTTTAACTTCAATTAAAAATGAAATCTTTTTTTAAGAGAAATTAATTGTTTGTTTCAGTTAAACAGAAGTTTGTAACCAATTGGGGTGCATAATTATATCATTGACTGTGCGTGCGAGACCAAAGATTTAATAAAAATGTTGAAGTCACACATTCTTCGTTACTCGTTTGGATTATTGTCGGAAATTGTTTATCATGGCTATCGAGCATTAATAGAATGGTACAATCATCGGAGTAATAATATGGCAAAGCAAAAATCAGTAGTAATTTGGAGCAATGGATCAGTTCAATCTTGTTCTGAGAAGCATGACGTCTACTCCAATTCCCAAAAAAATAAGGAATCATTTGATAAAATACAGATAATGGAGAGAGGATCTGGCTGCTCAAATCCATATTGTATGACGTCGAATATCGGGCTTTTGGTGGATTTGGTAAATGCGACGAGATATACCGTAGATATAGCTATGAACACCTTCACTGCATTTGAAATATCGTCTGCTTTATTGAATGCATCAAAACGTGGCGTTGTAATTCGTATCATAAGCGACCGCGAAATGGCTTATTCGACAAGTTCTCAAATTTTTCAATTAGAAAAATCAGGTATAGCAGTACGTTGCAATACAAATTCAACTTCATGCAGCATGCATCACAAATTCTGTTTGCTTGACTCACCGTCAACAATAAAGAACATGTTGAAAGGTCAAGCAAAAATCTTGAGTAAGAAGGAATTGGAAGAAACTATGAACGAAGGTGGTGTTTTAATGACAGGTTCTTTAAATTGGACTGCTCAGGGTTTTAATGGTAATTTCGAAAATGTTATGTTAACCAATCAAAAAAAAATTATACAAAAATATTCACATGAATTTCAACGCATGTGGGAGTTATTTGATCATTCTTAGAAAAAGAACATAATCTCTTTAGTTGAACGCATTTAACTTTGTTAATTTTTTCAGCTTGTTAGTTTATGAGTATTTTAACTAACAGTGTAATTCATACTTTGTGTGAAGCAAGTATTCAGTATATTAAAAAAAAAAAATAGAGTAAAATAAATATGTTCATCTTAGGCCTTGTTCTTGCTATATACTAACATTCTTTGGTGGGTCACGTGTGCTCAATTTTTTGTTTTGTATTCAACGGATGTTACCTCCATATGATGGGCACCTCAGATTGATCGATTTGATTTGCCTCTTTTGAAAAGACATTTGGATTGGTGTGTCTGTTATCATTAAGCTGTTAAAGGGTGAAATGAATTCTCCGGCTTTTCCCAATGGACGCGAGCGTTCCGAAATGGTGTAGTTGGTGTAGGACGAAACTTTGTACATATACGCTAAAGACGTACCTATATATGCTTTATCAAGGAGTAAATTAGCCTTAATTTTCGAATTCTAGCCAAACGTGCATATTTTGATTGGCAATGACCAGACTGACATCAATATCAAAAGCAACAGTGAAGAATTCTGTTTCAATTTATTATCTTCCCCTGCAACTTTGATAATTGTTAGATCTATTAGTTCTGCTAATTTTTTCATATCCTAGCTGAAGTTTCTTTGGTAAAATCATATGCAGATACGCAAATCATCATTAAATAACTGGCCGTCATAGCACGCTTGAACAAATCTTTCTAGTATATTTAGAAATATGCAAAGCAATAGAAGCTTCATTCGGAAGGTTGTTATAGTTACACATAAAGAAAATTCATTTCATTTGGACCAGTAGCATGCGATTATGGGGAGTAGCCAGTAACTAATACTCCAAAAATGTTAATTTAAGAATCTTCGTCTTATTATTAATGATCCATGATTAATTTGCAACAAAACTATTCATGATAACATGGACATCATCTTTGTTAAAAATTAAATTCAAAACCTTTTTTCAAAATATCTTATCAGACTGAATAATCATGCAAACCCTTTGATACTATGTGTTCTAAATGAATCGAATAGGATAAAAATATTGCAAAAAGGTGTCATATATTAGTAGTTAATTACTTGATCTACTGCCTTGGTCTAGCTCATTTTGATTTATTTACCAATTACATCTCTGTTTTTATATTATTTACTCATTTCAATTCGATTTTTCGTACCTATATATATCATAAAATTATTATACCCAAAAACTGTCGCATCCACATATTAAAATTTAGTTTTTTCCCCGTTTATTAAGATAAAGGATTCGGCACAGTCAAATCTACTTTTCTTACTTGTTTTATTTGGAAACGAAATCAATCGAATTGCATCCATAACGACGACAAATTTTTTTCTTATTGTTTAATTCTACGTAGCGAATGTTGTTAATATATTACAATAATTTGAAATTGTAAACCTAATTAACATATTCTTAGCTTACCATAAACAGATCTGAAATTTTAATTCCAAACGGTGCTACAATTCGAATTTATTCATTATTAAATTTATTATTTCGTCTCCATCAAGTTGCTCATTGTTTTCCACAGTCAAGTCCCAGTGCTCGTAATCGTCTAAATCACACTCGGATTCAACATCGTCAATACCATGTCTATACATCCATCCACGTTTAATGCGTATTTCTTCGGGACAAGTTATTCGTACAATTAACACTTTATCATGGTAGCGTTCTTTAAAATACTTAATATCACTCTTTCTGCGAATATCGCTAATAACAACTGTTTCGCTAATGGCTAAAGTAGAGGAGTAGTGAATAATTAATATCAACATATACTGCAACATATGTGTGAACTCGTTACCTTTATCCATAGCTAACTTACAAAAGTATCCATAATCCATTTGACGAATTTCTTCACCCCATTTAATCATATCTTTACGATATTCCTCTTTTAGAGGACCATCGCTTAGTAATTCTTTCAAGTCAACATTGGTTTTTTTCGACCATTCCCTCTTAATAGGTTCGGATATGCGCACAATTTGACTGGTTTCACCTAATCTTTAAATAATCATTGAAATTTACCTTTAGTAACTTTCAATATCTTTGTTGTCATCACCTTTTCTGCAATTTTTCCGATATGTAATCCTTGCCACATTTTCTTTTCCCGCTTATTAAAATCACCCGTTTAATGTTTACCATTTTATGATCATTAATTCATCCTTTTGATTATATGTATTGCAAGGTTTAATGATGACAAGTTTTCTTTATCTTAAAAATAATACTAATTTCCATTTTTATTCATTATTCGCGCAAATGAAAATAACAAACATTGATAAGAACTATGAAAACGAAACAAAGAAATATTGCCGAAACTGCCGTTTTAAATAAAAGGTCGTCACATACTAAGTAAAAACTTTAAAAAAGGATGTATTTTTGTTTTTTATTTAATTCAGGTATGTCAGGTCGCGAGCGCACTTACATGAAATAAAAATGCGCTAACGAGATAGCATACCTGTATTAAATGAAAATTGAAAATCAATCTTACTAACTAACTTCTTTCTCTGATCTGTACAATTATCACCTTCATTAAAGAAGGAAAAGTGTTGAATCATTTTGCAACAATAACTATTTCTGATCTCATAAGTGTTTTTATTTTCTGACACAAAAGATTTGGTTCATGGAGTCCATTAAATTGCCCAATTAGTCAAAATACGTATAAGAAGTTTTCGTTTTCAAGAAGCTACTCATGAATGTTTGGCTACTTCATTGGTTCAGGCGAATTCAGGAATGATGATTTGTTTTTTGATCTACATTGGGATACTGTTTGAGTCATTTTACTCGTCGAACGCTCCGCAACTAAGGCTAAATAGTTGGTAAGTTTTATTAAAAATTGATTTGTGCGGTTCATACATTATTGGAATGAATTCTTCTGCACAAAAATAATCTAAGTTAAAAATAAAAGTGGGTTAGGAATGTCCTAAAATAATTTTATACTCTTCAGAGGATATTAAATGTTTTTAAACGTTTTTTAAATCTATTTATTTTTCTTTCCATAAAACTTAACGAATGAGGACTTAAGTATGAGTGATCTGTCGGATCAACTCATAAAAATGTAGTCACCTCAATATCTATAATCTGCCCTTTTAATTTAAAATTTCAATTTCTCATTAGGTTTTGCCAGTACATTAAATGGTGTTGCTGCGATAAATTCTTGTCTTTGCACCTCTCTTGCGGTATATTCTTTACTCTGATGGATATGGGTTGTAACTGTGTTCTTTCCTAGCTACATGCAAACAATTTTTCTTTTTTCCTTTTTTCTTAATTTTATTTTTTTTAAACTATTTATTTAACCTATAATTTTAATTTCATACTTTAAGAATATAATTTTAAAATTCTATTTGTTTTTATTACTTAATTAATTATATATTGCTTATTATTAATAATTACTTAATTATATTACTATTTCTGTAACTCGGTTACTTACAATAATTAAATTTAAATTTCATATAAATAAATAAATAGATAGAGAGAGAGAGATAAATAATCATTGCAAATAACAAATAAGAAAACCTACTTCTTTATCTTAAAAAGAGGTAAAAAAATTACATCTTAACAGGTGGGCGTGGCAGATTTTTTCTATTTTTATGCAAGATGCAAGGTCTATTTTCTTTATATTGTATACCGTGTATGTGACCGTGGGACCGATTCTGCGGTCTGAGAACAGGCTGGGGGCCAGATCTGGAAAATACGGTGGACACCGAAGCAATTCGGAGCCCAATTCATGAAATTTTGCCATCGTTTTCATCGATTTGTTGCATTGTCTTGATGATGATAGTAAATGAATATTATACCATGCGTATCCCAAAATATTGATGCCATAACCTTGCCAGCCGACTTTTGCGTCCTTCCACGCTTCGGAGTCGGTTCATCACGTGCAGTCTACTCGGCCATGTTTCATCCATTGTCACATATCGACGCAAACATTCGGGTTTACTACGATTGAACAGCTCCAAACATTGTTTAGAATCATCAATTCGTTGTTGTTTTTGATCGATTGTGAGCTCGCGCTGCACCCACTTTGAAAAGAGCTTTCGCATATCCAAATATTGATTCACGATGTGTCCAACACGTTCCTTTGATATCTTTAGGGTCACAGCTATCTCAATCAATTTCACTTTACGGTTATCCGAAATTATCTTGTAGATTTTTTTGATGTTTGCGTGCATCGTCTTCGCTGCTCATTTCGCCTCGTTTAAATTTAGCAAAGCACTTCTCTACGGTTCATTTTCCTGGTGGAAAGTCCGAATAAAGCTTATTGGCTTCAAAGGTATTTTTTTATTAACACACGAATTCCTTTTTCAAACTAACAAAAGTTGCTTCACTAAAAATGCTATAACTCGCATACTAGTAGCGCAACATCTGTCATTTAGAATATATAGGAAATCATTTTCTTTTTCACCCTATTAGAGTTGGAAATACTAACTTCTGTTAGATGTATGCATGTACGTTTTTGTATTATATGTAATGCAAAAGCTGGTTAACCTTGTCTATATGATGTAATTTGGCCATTAAAGTAGTTCAGAGTTAGATTTCCTTTTGAATGCATACACATGTCCCCAATTTCATAACTGATGAGTAACGAAAATTTGCGCAGCATGTTTTCATTCGGAGATATACGTAAGGGAAACGGCAACGAAACGAAACTCCAAGGAATTCAAACAAGTTTAAATGCTAGCAAAAAAAGAAATTGTATACAATGGCTTATATCGAATATTTTGGTACGTAACGTTTAGAGTCTTTTGGTTGAGATTTAAGTAAAAAAAATATATGACCACATAATACCCTGTCGGTCATTAGGCGGTTTATTCGTTATACAAAAGTACTGCAATTAATATAGAACTGTTTACACATGAATATAAGGGATTCTGTATGCAGACCATTCGGATCATTTGAGTAGAGGAAAACGTAGATATTGACATTAAGTACATAAAATTTCTTTTTGTTTTGTTGAAAAAAACTTTTTGAATTCTTCCGCGCACATTCATAAATGTTACAGTGCGATGATTACGATTAGAACGACCTTTCGATTTGAGCAACGTTCCGAATATTGTGAATTGTATTAGTACTGTACATCGCTGTCAATATTATATTACTATATTGTCAATACATGAAATTATATTGTTGTGATCATACAATTTAAGCACTACATTGCCTTGACCTCCGTGTTTTCCGATAACGTATGAGTAACTAGTATATCCAGCTATTGCTTCTATTGCTACAAGTCATTGTGATATATGCGACATGCGGTTTCCATTTTAAAACTTATATTGTTTATGGTACAAGCAGAAGAAAAGAAAATTTTTTAACGATATTTAGTGAGAATTAAATTAACAAGTTCAAATATCTCTTATATTGTTTCGGATAAAGAAGCCGTATGCAGACATAGATGTACTTCGTTCATTTATTGGTGTATTTTACTTATTATTCTGGAACGCTGACGGTTCAATTCAAAGAAGTTCGTCCAAAGCCAGTTGTTGTCTCTACAAGTGTGATGAGGCACTTTGGATTGACACGAAGTTTAAACGACCTTTAGTACTGCAATCGTTAAAAAAAACAATTCACCTATATATGACATATATATATATCATCTGCGACGACGTTGTGAATTGGGATCAAATGTAATTAGTAAAGGGCTATTTGGTTGGGAAATATATGGATCTTTACTCTATTTTGCAATCAAACATCCCTCATAGGTCCATGGGTGCATTTATGGGACTCATGGAATTGACAAGTTCCGCTGCATAGTTTTTCTAATAATTACACAACGTTTTTAGATATAAACCACTATGCAGACGGAAAAATGGAAATGTTAGTCAATACAACTTACAACTTAATTGATAGCCGACCAGATTATTAAGAACCCGAACTCGGCTATATACATTGCAGGATCAAATCTGGATCTTTCAAAAGCATTAGATAATGATTTAGTAAAATCACAAAAACAACACTGAAATTATCTAAAGCACTGGATGATGTTTTATATATTTTTAGAGATAGAGAGGACGAGAGAGAGAGAGAGAGAGAGAGAGACGGTGATTCATTTTAGTTAAGTCTGAGTCTGTTCTTCAACTTAATATTAATTCAAAGTATTTTCAGTTTATGGTCGTCAATTTTTTTTCTACGATTTTTCAAACAAATATTTATGGATCTAATTGCTTGTGATTTTGTTATTGTGGCGGCTGTTGTTGTCAATACAGATGTTATTGTTGTTGTTGTGTTGTTACACAACATTTATGGTCCTAAGCATTAATTTTGATCAAATATGGTCAAAATTTTGCCAACAAGTTGTGATCTTTTTTATAATGAGAATTTTTAAAAATATATAAATTTCAAGTTTGCAAAAAATTATTTTATGTAAACTCACATGTATCTTATAAACATATATATATATAAAACTACACAAAGAAAAAACTTAGAATGAATTTTTTTATGTCGACCATTAAATTTTTTATATAAAAAACAAATAAAATAAATATATTCGGCTTTGCCGAATCTTTTATACCCAACACCTTTATCTTAAAGAGAGAAGAGAGAAGATTGGACAAAAACTGAATTTCGATACTTTGTAATATTATGTGTGAATACTGTAGAAATTTTTATTGTATAGTCTATGAGTAGTGAATAAAATAAACGTTTTCAGATTATTTTATGCGGTAGTCGTAGCCTGTCACCGATTTGGCCGATTTTCAATAACAACGTAAGTGAAAAAATCTTCAATATTTTTGTCAAATCTCATATAGATATGTTTATTTTTGCGACCAGGAAAATGGTTATCGCAAGCATTACATAGATAAGCAAACAGGCAGATGGACAGCCGGATGCGTCTAGGTGGATTCCGAATTCGATACTTTACAAGAATATATACACTTTAAGGGGTTTCTGAGTTTCTTTCTTAATTTTATAATCAAGCGTAATATGATTCAATAGCAAGGACACATTCTCGATTACATTCTTCCAATAATATACAAAACCAATGTCAACATTTTTTTTGGATTCCCTCCCATATCGGGATTGACGGTACCGAGGTTGCCAGACACGCCAGTTCTCATTTTCATCTGGACGATTGGAATTACTCTGAAGTGTTTCTGCAGTCACTCAACCCTTCTATCGATAGACCAGATTACAATAACTTTCTCTTTCGAACTGACTCTTAATCCGCCTTAGAGTCAACACTACATTCAATACAAAACATGCTGAACTTGGAAGATGATTTTCTTGTAACGACATCCTTTCCGTTGTTCACATTCTATCCGAATATCCCTCTTTGAAAATTAACGAACCCTTTACGACGACTTTTCATTGCTCCAAGATGATCCCGTAAATTCGCCTCTTTCTCTCTCTCTCGCTCTCTCTCTCTCTCTCTAATCAAATGTAGCCCTTGACACCTAGCTTACATTTGATTTTACTTCTTTCGCTCATCTAGTTTATACAATTTTAGCACTTACAAATTGTTCATTATACTAATTATTTCTTCATTTATACACAATTGTCATATTAACAGGCGCATATGATCTAATTATCTGGCGCTTTTTAAATCATATCTTGTAAATTGATTTACAAACATATGGATAATTAAGAAAGAAAAAAAATGATTCATATATTTTCTTACGTATCTATTATATCGAGTTGTTGATTCCTTTCATTTTTATACCGATACTAGAGGATAGTTAGCTGAATCGTCTGAATAATTATCTGATTTTCAAGTTATCTAACGCGAATGATAACAAACTTACTCTTTTAGGCAACATGTTAAGATCGTGATTGTTGTTTCATCTATTGAAGACTGGCAAACGAAAATGGCTAAAATCTTGCCTTTCACTTAGAAATACTTATACTCATGTCAAGTTAGTTAAAAGGCAACAAAAACATTTAAGAAATTCAATGCATTTCCCATAGTGAATGTAAAAAACATGACCCTGTGGTATTTACCTTTAATTTTTTTCGTTTGTTCTAAAAATTGTCATTCTCTCTTTCGCAATTTTCTATGCTTTTCCTATATTCACACAATTTCTATATTTAAATTTTGGTCTTGCTATGTTGTGTTTCAATAAGTATGTATCGGTTTCAATATGTTTGTGTTAATATGTTTTTTAGTTTTTATGTTCATTTTAATTTAAAATTTTTTCATTTATATTTTTGGCGTATCGTATACGGTAAACAATATTGAATTATTGAATTCGAGAATTTCAAACTCCTAGAGATAATTATATGAAAAATAAATATCGTTAGTATATCAAGTAGATGTAACCTGATTTGCTGGTCAAGGTTTTCAACTCTTTTACCTAAAAGAAGAAATTAAAAAACAGAAATAAAGAAACCTAGAAGGAAGAAGAGAAAAAAGCTCCATTAAAACCTATTGAGATATTTTAACAATTAAATGAACTAGTTTTTGTTAATTTTATTTAAAAAAAAAAATACACGCAGTCAAATTTTTCCACTCATTCTTTCAATCATTTGTCAGATACTTTACACCTCACGTTGTCATATTAATGACAGAAATATTATTAATTTTATTAAAAAGAAGATGCATCTTATGTATATATGTATACATCTGAAATATAATTTTCTTTTTTAACATTACTGGATCCGATTTGCTTCTGTTGAGAAATTTGCAGAACGTTTAATGCTTTGCACGAGTGTATGATAAACCAAAACTTTATTTTATATTATATATTATAAATTATATAGTACATATTATATATCATATATTATATATCATATATCACAATATTTTTATTACATCATTTACAAGCACATTGATTTCTTTCAGTCGCATTGAGTTCCAGGCTCGTTTTGTTGCTCTGGTTTAGTATTTTAGATCGCCACGTTAGCAGCCAATTATAGCAGTTCGCGAGGCGCTTGAGGAGAACGCTGGAATTTTAAGGTAAAAATCTTTTGCATCCTAGAAATTTAAGCGAATAGAAGAAATTGATTGCCTGAAAAGCTTACATGGCTTAATCCTTTAACACACACAATACTTCATTATTTATTTTTTAAACTATATAACCATACAATCATTTTCCGTCGAAGTTTGAAAAAACGATTTTTTTTCATTTAAAAAAATGTTAATGCGTCCTCAAGTTCATTCTCATAGAAAGTCTTCGTAGCGCTATTCATTTTTTTAAATATTATGTTGAAGTTGTCGTCGATTTACTGTCGAAGTTGATTAAAGCCTTGACTTGACTGATATCAAAAAAAATCAATCATACTAAAAATCATCGTGTGGATGAAAATTTCGGCAACAAACTTTCACAAATGACGTTTTCTTAATTATGCATTTTCTCAAGTATTGTTTTTTCAGAAATAAGAATAAGTAGAAAGAGTAGAGTTGAAAACATACTGTTTCTCTTTCCATCCTTTAATGTTGAAAAGTTTGAATGCGCTATTAAAGTTCGGATACGACTCAGCTCTTTCTTAAAACGATTGAATAAATTTCAGTTTTCAATCAAAAAGAGAATCGATATGCATGGCACATAAGAGAGGGGAAAAACAATTCTGAATGTATGACTTGTCGTCATTATTCGTACAGAATTATACATCGATTCAATCGATCGATATTTGAAATTAATTTCTAAAAGATAATTTCTTAACTCAATTGAAAAGTTCAAAAAAAAAAAAAAAATAATCGTGATTAACCAATTGCGATGCACTCTCATAATCAGCTAAATATTTCAAAGTTTTTATATATTTGCTTCAGTAGTAATATTAGTAAACTATATTTGTGTTATCTGCGTGGACATAGATTTACTTATGGAAAATAGAAATTTAATAGAATTTTTTAGAAAATATATCTACAAATTCCATAAAACTGTTTATATATACAGTTTTATTTTTATACATTTTTAAGTATTTATTTGCGTTTTGTATAAATTTTGACAGAAAATTTTCAAATAATATGTATAAATAATCTCAAATAAGATATTTTTGTGATTTGAAAATAGAGGGAAATTTAAAACAGTTATAGATATGATTACCAATACTGCAGCAAACAAAATAAATGTCTATTTCACAACAAAAAAAAGGCCACAAGTAAGATGGAACATTTTGAGCAAACGGGAGAGATAAACTGACAAAACAGAGATATTATTTGAGAAGAAAGACTATGGAAGATATTGAAATTCTAATAAAAGGCGTTCTGTCTACGATAGTAAAAGCCACTACTTTGGTACCAAGAAGGCATACTTGCAAGAGAGATCATTTAAATTTTTAATGGTCGAATTGGAAAAGATTTATAAGCAAATTTTTCTTTCTTATAAATTGATTAATTAATTAGAAGAATTACATCGAATATAAAAAACAAAAAAACAAAAAAAAGAATGATGTTCGGTTTGAAATTCCACCGCAGAAAGACTTTAATAAATTGTTATCTTTCATCTGCAGGTAATCGACGTACATGCACCACATGCAATATACGATTTTTTTAAAAATTACTTTTATACAATTTGGCAAGAGTTTACGAAAAAAATTGAAACTTTTTTTTTACATTGTTCTGCAGAATAATTATAAATAATTACACATCACTGTGTTTGTAAGTTACAGTCTGTTGCCTATTCTGGGCGTGACTTCCAAACTTGATCTGCAGCCCATCAGCATTTCAGTAAAAGTTCTATTTCTACGAATCATAGAAACCTTCCAATTCGTCATTACAATATCTTCAACGTTGTATTGAAGAATTACAACCATTCTCATCATGCAAACATTATGAAAATCCCTTTTTGCTCTATTCCTAAAAGATGGGCCCCTCAGAAGGAAGAAGAAGGAAGGAAATTGTCAATTGTAAGGTAACCTTCAAATATTGGTGACTCCGTATTAGCATCACATTAGTTTTTTTCCGCGAAAATATCAAGTTTTATGTGAAATTTGCGGGAAATTTTAGTTTCTCTATTTAATTCTAAAAATAATGACGTTAAAACGTTACGAACGATGAACAGTGGTTGGGATGTCTAAAGCACAAATAACCATGATGCAGACTGGGCGAACCGTCCCATCGGCAACTCTATTTGGGTCAGTCACGTGGACGCTTCACATTATGGTTTGTTTCAATAAAATGGAATCATCACTAGGGAGCGCTACCAACAATAACTAATAAAATTGGGACGAAGAACCAGCGTAATAGGTCAAAACTCATGGTATCTGGGTTCTTAATATGACGAAATTCGGAGGAATTTACTTTTAACAACAAATTTCTAATTTTTGGTAGAAAACTTCGGAAGTTTAGTATTGTACCTTCTTCTCTCTTTATATCATTGAATACATTTTTGTATATTAAATAATAAATAAAATTGAAAAAGTTTCTCTATAGAAAATAATTTTTTATTCTATTTATCTTTATTTTTATTTTCAATTTTAAACTCTTTAGGCTCAAACTAAAATATGTTTAGCGCGAGAGAAAAAACTAAAGATCACACAAAAAACCAAAACAAAACTGAAAAAAAAACACAGAAAAGCCCATGCGCATGTGATTTTAGTAAAAGAAAAAAAAAAAAAGAAAATGTATATTTCTTCTATTAAGTGATACTGTAGCTAGCTATACGTATGTTAAGCACTCACACCAATACAATGAAATGCAATCACAGCCAAGTCTGGTCGTTAAGTTCGGCAGCCAACTGACTCAATGGTTTGTACACAAATTTCAGTTGAACATCACAATCCGTTCAAGTCGCGGATAACTCCGATATTTAGTTTACATTAGAATGTAAGTAAAGTTAAATTAAAAGAAAAAAAGGCATATATGCATATATGCATATATATATATATATATATATTTATATATTTATATATATATATTTTTAATCGTTCTCTGACTTTAAAAAATTTAAAGATATAAAGAAAAAATTAAATAAAATTAAGTGATGAAGGAATCTTTTAATGAAATCAATGCATCATTTTTTCTCATGTGATAGTTTTGCTTTGTGTTGTTGTATCGTATCTGCCTTAGGTAGTAGAAAATAACGGTTGCAAATAATTTTTATTAAGTTTTGTGAAAAAATAAAACGATTTTAAATGTGCTTATAATATCTCCATCTCTTCTACTAATCTTCTCTCTTCAAAAAAATCGGATCAATCAACAAAAAATAAATAAATAAAAATCAAATAATTTTTTATTGAAGAACTTTTGAATGAAAAATTTTTGCGTGTCTAGAATAAAAAAGATCAAAATACGCAAAAACTTGCTCCATTTTTTGTTTTCTTTTTTTTTTTTTTATTTTAACTGAACGATAACCACAAACATTAGTGTTAAGTTTCAAGAAATAGTGGAAGAAATTTGAAGATTTCAATAAAGTTAACCAAATATGAAGTTTACTATGCGTCATGTAGAAGTATGTTAAGTAGGTCCTTTTGCATGTACCCGTATCCATCTAGAATTAGATTTCTTTTTTTACATGCAATAAATTTTACTAAATCCGAAAGACATAATCTGGATCAATGAATATCTCCCTCTAGAGATAGTAAGGAAAACCAAGCTATTCTCGTCGCTTACTTTCTTTCTACTAAATATGTGGAAATTTTAAAAATTAATCAGCGAACGACATGATTAGTTATTTGATAAAGTGAACGAAGAAGAATAGAATTATAAAGCCTCAGTCCTTGCATATTATATCATCATCATAAGTATAGAAATAGTAAACTAAAAATATAAAGAGAACTATGATAATAAAAAAAAAAAATAATTTACTCTTCGTGTATTTTCACATAACTGACCAGACATTATAGAATAATTCTCTATATTGGCAGCGGATATCAAGGATTCAAATAATAATAATGGGATACTGACATATCTTGTTATTAATATAATATAGTTATTCTGTGCTGCTGAATGTGTTATGCAACCCAACGTTCCTTTTTTTTTCATAGCTGCATTCTTTGTTCAAAAGCGAAAATTTATTTTTGAAAAACTTTAGCAAAAAGCTTTATTCGATCAGTCTTCCTGAGTGTTAAGTAATTTAGATAATTGTGTAAGAATTTAAATAAAAATTTTTCGTCTCGATTAGGTTTTAATGAAAAGATGCCTTCGTTTTTTTTATTTTATTTTTAGATTCTTTAGAATGAATGGCTAACGTATAGAGAAATTCGGTATTGTTTCAGATTTCTTTGCGTTATATGGTAGATGTATGCGCTTATGTTTGTATGTAAATATATATACATCTATACATCTATATATATATATAGATGTATTGTATTATAATGTTTGTATACGCCTTTAGGCCCCACGTTTTGCCATACAAGCTATCGTGACACGCACTTGTATTTGTGATCTAAAAATATTTACAAAAACTCTGCAAAATTCTTATAAATTATAAAAATTATGCCAAAGCGTCTAGCTATATATGCACATAGCTTGTATTTGGACTGAATTATCTTTAATAAACCATCACCAGTTAAACCGCACCTATTTCCGGTCATCATTTTTTGTTTTTCAATGTGCAGAAACGATTTATTAAAAATAGTAGATAACCTCCGATGCCTGTTGCCGACTGATTTTATATACGTATGCTATTCATCTGTAACTAATTTCTTTTCTTTTTTTTTTGACTTGACATTTTACGTCCAGGCGTCTCCTTTAATCATAAGAGAAAAAGAGTTAAAAAAAATTAAAGAAAAATTAATTAAATTAAATTATCCAGAATTACTTTAATTTGAAGCCAAAAATATTTATAATAAATTATCATTAGTAATTAATAATTAATTATAAAACACCTTCGAAGATTTAAGGTGCGATAGAAATCTGTACGAAAAGCCATTCTTTTTTAATCTTTATGATTCCGCACTCTCCATATTTCATTTCGGAGAGATGTTCCTTTTTGAGTACCTTTTGTCTTATACTCACTAATGAGAGCGAATACGTTAAATTTGTCAAATCAGCTAAAGTATTATGCATTAACTCTTGATTACAATAAAGAGCCAAAACAATTTGGATATGTTTAGTCATTTGTTCATTAGTTTAACGAATAAAAAAAACTCTATTGAAAAGAAAAGAAAAACTTTGTTCTCGAAACCTTGGTCTCGGCTATGTATGTAATATGCTATTACTTATTTCCAAGGTTTACAAAACGGACTGACTCCACTTTTGGGGGAAAAAATTCACTTTCTTGTTTATTACTCATAAATCATGGTAGACAGATCTATAAAAGTATCCATTCCCTAGTATCTGCACAAAGGAAAAGATCGATCAAGCCCGCTTGATGTATAGAGCGTAGGAATTTAATTCTTTTGTGAAAATATTTATAGAAAGAAAGAAGAAAGTGACTTCAGAAACCCCATAAAGTGCACATTTAGTACCAAACTTAGATTCCTCCTACACGTGTTTGGTCATCGATCTGTCCATCACTCTGTCTGCGTATATGCTTCCCTGTCGCAAAAATTAAGATATTTTGTTGATATGTAGCAAACATATCGAAAATCCTTTTACATAGGTTGGTACTGAAAATGCAAATAATCGGTCACATGCCACGCCTATAGCATAAAATAAACTGCAAACACATTCGTTTTCTGTATGTTTTGCTCATTGCTCATAGACTGCACAATAAATGTTTTCATGGTATTCCATAAAAGTGGAAAATTTCTGTCACGTCCACTTATTAAAATATGTTTTTTTATCTCTATTAAGGTAAAAGTGATGGGTAAAAAAGATTCGGCACAACCGAATATAGTTGACTTGCTTGTGTACTATTAAGATTTCAGACAAATAAGCAAAAATGAGTGATTGATCCATAATATGTATAATCTCCTGTATTGCAAAATGTAATATATCTTTGATAGCTGCAATAATGTGAAAGAAATCAAGATCGTAATACTAAGTGGTCCTTTCATAAGAATGTCACCGATATTCTTCTTTTTCTTCGTTTGGTCTTTTACATGCATTTATATAGCTCTTCGACACAATATTTCACATAATGATTATAAATTTTAAATATTTTGAAACGGTTAGCCATGTGTATTGAAGAATTCAATACAGAAAGTCACAAATTTTATTCTGAGCAAATAGCATATTCAAGGCATACACTTGATTTATTGTAATGGTCAATACGCGTTAAGCGACTGACAATGAGATCAAGTTAACGACAAAATAAAAAGCTTTGCAAACTTGGCAAAAATTTTTTGTGATTCTTAGTAAAAAATTCTTTCATAATTTTTCCTCTTCTTAATTTTATATACATGCATACTATATATTATATGTTGATAGTTGGTTGGGATGGTTGTTTTATCAAATAAAAAGAAAAACAAAACTGCTGACATTAAAATCAAGTATTATTAATATCAACAAAATAGAATGCACGATATTTAATGTAAAAAAAATTCCAAGGATTTGGTTCACTGCAATTTTGTGTTCACATTATCATTGCCACTATAGTGAGAATATATACATATTTGTAAATAAAATTTATATATTTTTGGGCAAGAAAATCGAAGCATTTTGATTATGGCTCTGTCCTGTTGCCACTTTCCATTATGAACGATGAACCTATATTTCACATTAAGTTTCTTAAGAAAAAAAAAGACTTTTTTCGAAAGAGCTCCGTAATGATTTTCGTACTAGATACTCGAATTGCGTGGCAAGTTGACTCGTTGCAATTACGTAGAGAAATCTTTCAACTTGCCGCTAAGCACCCGCAACAATATGATGGCAAAGCGACCTCGTTAAAATTTACGTCTACTCAAAATTTTCATTCTTTACCAATCAGTCGAATTAAAAAGTGTATCCATTTGCAGAAGCATATTTTGGTAAAGATGAAGAATATATCTGAAATATCACTAAGTGAGGAATTGTGTTGTTCCTCAAAAAGTTCATAAGTTCTCTTTAAAATAAGCTCGCTTGGAAATGGAGTGTTTAACCCTCTGTCTCTTCCATTCTTAATTATTCTAATAGTAACGACCACACAAACGTCCTCTTTCTTCAAATCTTTTAACTTTTATTCCTCTTCTTTTTCTTTGTCATACATTTATCCTTATTGCTAGTAGCGGAAGTAGAAAATAGAATGCAAGTAATGAAATACTTACTTTCGAATTAATTTTTTTTTATCTCAGGCGTCTGAGTGCGAGCTTCGAAAGTCTCTTCCTAGCGTTACCTCAAACTATATAGTTCTAACAATAAAAAAGTACATTTTTTGATTCCCGGTACTTGTTCGCAGACGTCGTAGCTTTACTCCTAGCTCTTGTCCTTTAGGAATTGATAAAAAAAATTTCTAGCATACGTTCTTTCTTGAAAATGTGTAAAAAAAAAATTATTAAAATGTTTATGTTAAGCTGGTAAAGCAAAACAAGGTGAAAAGAAAATTTATGCTGTGCGTCATCAAGGCAGTAAACCTGATATTTCGTAGCTTATAAAAAACAAGCGAGCACACATGCGCTCCGATCACCATGAAAGCTTATAACTTTTATTGACCCTTTATGTATGTCGTTAAGCAACAACAAATTACTTCAATATGATTCATAGCCATGGATTGCAGTGATTTATAGTTAAGCATTTATAGGACAAGACATAATTTTAAGAAACCACGTCCACAATTAACTAAAAACAATTATTTTATTTTCACTTTAGTTACCAAAGTTCGTACTTTGGCCCACGTAACTGTCCTCTATTGTTGATGAATATAATCAAAAATAATTGTACTGAAAAAGATACTCGTCAAAATCCCTTTTATCTTCAATTTTTTTGCAATAGATCTATTCAAGCATTACGATACAGATTTAAACTAAAACTCGGTTGACTCTGAAACTACAATAATTTAAAGTTAATATTGCTATCCATGTGAAAAAGCTTGACATGGAATGAATGGTAAATATCCATTTATTTTTCATCTTTACAATGTAAGTTGTATTCGAAATTTTTCTGACATCCTCGATGGAGCAGATCGCCCTTATGTGTTGATCTTTTTATAAGCATCTAGCTTCAATCACATCACTCTTCTTGCAATAATGATAAATTTTGACTAATTTTACTAAGGCTATAAACACAATGAAGGCGTGCTTATATTATCATGCTTGGAGGATAAAAAATGCAAGCAAAATGCGCGGCTTCATAGTGTTCGTTTACATTGTTTTCCATATGTTGGAATTTATGGGAATAAAAGTGCGGCTTCATTGTGTTGGTAGTCTAACAGACCCTACGCCTGAAATCACAATGAGGCCACGCTTGTATTGCCACCAATTTAAACATATGGAAAGCAATGTGAACGAAGACAATGAATTCACGCATTTTTCTCGTTTTAATTTGTTCCACAGGCTTGGGAATATAAGCGCTGCCGTATTGGGTTTTCAGCCTACTATCTTTCGAAGTAGAAAGGGATAGGAAATATTTATCCTTTTTCTAGGTTGATTACATGTGTTTTGTTGAAAACACTTAATAATATTTAATTGGTAAAAAAAAATATTAACGATAATATAATCGTTACTTTAATATCGTTTTATTAAAGTTTCTTCTCGAGTAAGCAGAGTGCAAACCAAAATCAAACAGCATGGATGCCATTAAAAAGAAAATGCAAGCGATGAAAATCGACAAAGATGCGGCCTTAGAACGTGCTTCTCTTTGCGAACAACAAGCACGTGATGCTAATTTGCGTGCTGAAAAGGTAAAAATTGAATTTTCAAAAGACAAAAAACTTTTTTCTTTAATGCTGTATTTAAATAACATGACATAATTTCTTATTAAAAACTAACAATTATTTACATTTTAATATCTTTCTCTGTGGTAGGCGGAAGAGGAGGCACGTCAGTTGCAAAAAAAGATACAAACCGTCGAAAATGAATTGGATCAAACTCAAGAAGCCTTGACATTAGTCACTGGCAAATTGGAGGAAAAGAACAAAGCTTTACAAAATGTAAGTATCACTCTGTCATTTTTTAGATTTAAATATACATATATTTAATAATATTATTGAGAGTTTAAATATATGCTCCAGGTCGTCCGAGAGATACATAAGATACATTCAAAAATATTTTATATTAATTATGTACAGAGGAAGTACAAAACAAATTAGACAAGAGTTGCTTAACTTATTATATATTTTTTATTTTTTTGAAATCAACATTTTGTATATTTTTTTTTATTTTCCATCATATTTTCCTTTAAAGAACAGTCTATTTAAAAGGGAAAGGAAATGCAATGAGAACAGTAACAAAAAGAAAGGGAAAAAAAAAAATCAAAAGCACAGCACCTACTTATGCCACAAAAACGTTTATATACGTTTGTATTTACATCACATACGTACATACATATCGAATGACCGAAGAACTTACCAATCGTTTAAACGAATAATGTGCGTGTTTTCTGTTCATATATTTAACGAACATAGAACGCATGCGTTGAAAAACTTGAACAAAAAAAATTGTAAGCGCTTTAAGACGCACTTTGGATACTTCAATTCAAACAATTTTTTTTATTAATTGTCGATTACAACAATTTTCTTTGTTAACTTCCAGACTAACTTATATATCATATCAAAGTTGCAGATTAATGAGCACGAAAAAGATCCTTAGGCTTTCATGCAACCCAGAATTCATTGAAGAAGGGTTCTACTAAGTCTCCTATTTGAGATTTTTTGACATAAACAAAGTGCGGATAGATTTCAAATCTCGCAAACGTATTAAAAATAGATGCACTTTGGAAGGTCTTTGAAGCGTATGTCATTTTACGTAAGAAAAACCAAACTAAAAATTTTATATCGAATTTGTCAATGATCAAATAAAAAAGAAGATTGCGAGGAGACTAAAAATATTGAGCCTTTGGACTGTAGAGAGATATAATTGTGCTCTACTCATTTATTCATATACTATGACATAATTATTTAAAAGCCATGTGGATGTATTAGCTAATTATGTGTACATCACTTCCATGCATTTTCGCTCCAGAAATAAATATTACGCCCCAAATGACTATTTGATTTCTATATATATGCTATATATACGCACCTACATATGTAGAACAGATGAAAAATTTCTTACGAAAAAGAAAACATATTTTTCCGAATTTTTTCGCCGAAAAGTGATAGATCGAAAGAAAAAAGATAAGTTGAAAGAAAACATAACACAAAGAAATCTTTAATAGGTGAATATCAGAAAAGCGAGAACTATTAACTATTTTGATAGAAAACACAAATACATATTAGGGACATGAATATACGTCACGCTCTGAGAGCATTTGAAGAAATTAATTGGCTCCCTCTCTCTAACTAAAACAAATGATAGAAATGCTACCGTTAACTTAAGTAAAAGTTCAGGAATACGGCAACATTTACTTGTTATTGTTGCTTTCATATTGTTTTTAGTGGTTTCGTGGGAGTAAAAAGCACACTAATAACGAAGTAAAAGTAAAATAAAAGAAAAGAAAATTTTATACCAGCATAAGGCATAGAGCAGAGCACACACTAGTGTGTAAGCGGTAAACTAAAAGGGCGCTAGGAAACGTACAGAGCAGTAAATTTTCAATGGATAACTTTCTTAAACTATAATTGAAACCTAATCACTAAAATTTACTCAACATGGAAATGGTTTAAGACCAAATATTTTGGTTATGGTTCACATATGCATCACAGTCCGTTGAAAACAAATAGAGGCCGACAGTGATTTGATGTGAATAATGCCGGAAAAAAAAATAAAACATCAACATTTCAACTTTAGTTACACTTCGTTGTCATATGGAAAAGCGAAATGATAAAAAAGGGACTATTACAATGTCAATGAAAGCAAAGTGAAAAGTGCACAATGAAATGAACTTCAGAAGTATAACATTAAACAAAATTCGAAAACAGACCAAACTAGTCTAGAAAGTGTTTCGAAAAAATTTCCATTTATTTGGTTATAAAAGCAAATAAATTGATAAGTTTTTTTGTAGCAAAATCTAATCCAATGAAGTCCACTTTAAGTTAAACGGAAATTTTTTGTTAAGCTAAAAATATGGCGGTTTAATTTATAGATTTACATTTAACCTTAAAACTGTTATTCTATCATCCGTAAATAACAGAACTAAAGTACAAAAACACAAAAAAAAGCTATTGCGATACATTTTAATTTAAAATATCTTAATAATTGACTCATTGCCAAAAACTTGACATTGCTTTTTTGAATCAGAAATTTATATAAGATTAAAGGCAAAAAGCACGTATGCAGCTCAATTTAATCAACAACTGCACCCACTAATGCATTAAAAGCTTTTTTATTAGCCTTGCAATAAAATGTTTCGAATTTATTAATGATAAAGTCAGAACGTTTTAAGAAAAGTTTTAATAATATGGTGGAAAACGTGTGCAGTGATCACAAAACAGTAAACACTAGTACAGAAAACTATAGTATATGGCGAACGGTTACCTATCACAAGAAAACTTCGAAAAAACAATTGTCGCACCCTAATACAACGAAAAAAAATTTGACGCAACTAGTAAAAGAAAATTTTGTACTGAATCAAACAATCAATTCAAGAAATGCAAATGTAGATGGAAAATCTAAAAAAGTGGCAACACTGGGATCGTCATCATCGAAAAAACCTCTAAATAATAATAATACACTTCCTGCGCTACAAAAAGAGCGTAAAATTGAGTACAATAAGAAAAGCAACAAGAGCAATACAATATCGAGTGTCTTAACAGCACCCAAAATCCACAACGTACAAGGTAAGAACGGCAGTGGTGGTAATAAATTGCAATCAGCAGTTGGCAGTGCTATACTGTTAGATTTACCGCGGCGTAAACGTTCAAATCAAATAAGACAAATTAAACGTGCTCATCGCCATTTATTGACTAGTGGTGGAAATGATAAACAGCAGCCAACTTTACAGAGTCAACGAGCTGTTAATAAAATAAATTATCACGTGAACAGCTGTTCAACAACGAAAACATTGCAGGAAAATGCCCGTGGTCGTGGCAGAGAGAGTGGAGCATTACCAACCAGTGGAGTTAAGAAAAATAACAATAAAGGCGGAACTTACAATCACTGCCAGGAAAATATCCAGACGTCCTCACAGCACTATACTTGTAAAAAAAAACATCACAAAAGCAACGGCGGCAACAAACAAGCTAACGGCAAACACACATATCGTCGGACAATAAAAAAGAAAAGTGTGAAATCAATAAACCAAAATTGTAGTGCATCTATCACGTCACCGCGTTGGTGTTCCATTGAAAAGCAATTAGATTTATTGGAAAAGCTTTTACACTATTGTGATGAGGAGGGAAACGCTGCATTACAAGATTGGTGCCAACAATTAAATGTAAGTTTTTGGTCCTACACAGCCACACCGTGTGCACGGAGCGAAAACGAAGACGCGGACTCAGCGAATGTAAATGACTGGAGTTGGAGTGACATTATGTCAGCACGGAGTATACCTTCTAGTGAAGATGGTCAGTCGTCGGCGAGTACGGCGAGTGATTATATTTGCAGCACACAAGTAAATATGTCTTTAGCGCCCTCCTCTTTGAAACGTAGAGGTCATCAACATCATCCACGTTTTTCTGGCACGCGACGTCCAAACGTGGCCCCTAATGTACAAGAGATTTTGGCTGCTTTAAATAAACGTGAAATAATTCCTTCCCAGATTCAGTCCGAAGTAAGCGAAACTGATGCTTCGTCATCCGCATTGGATGACTCTTATTCTGTACACTACGCAGATGAGCCTGACGACGATCCCGCGACTGCTCAACGAATTAAAGCCGCCTTGAACTTGCCACTTACTGATTCGGTAACAACATCACTTGGTAGCAATAGCCCTACACCCACCGACGACAGTAGTATGGTGGACGAAGGTGTGATCTCTGCTCAAACACCCCTATCCTCAAGTATACCGACAAACGCTGTGACTACACAAATGCCAAAAGAGAAGAAACCCAAAATAAAACGTGATAAAAATGCATTGGAACAAATTAAAGAGAAAAAACATAAAAAACAATCTAGCTCTTCAAAAAGGGATAAACAGAAACGCTCCTCTGCCTATCTAGAAGCTGCCGTAGAAACCTCAAACGACGCAGCGTCTGCTGCGATGGACGAAGGAATAGCTATTGATGATGATGATGTGCAAACAGCTGAATGGGCAAAGTTACGTTGCACTAGTGAGGCGGCAGAAATAGTGGCGGAGCGTGAAGCTCGCCGAAGTAAAAATCGTTGCTCCGACTATCCTGGCTTGGCATTCGGTCGTTCCATCTTCAGTTCAGATACCATGATGAAATTCAATATTATTCGCAATGAATTGCACAACATCATGAATACACAACTGAAACGGGTAATTAATGAAAGTCAACTTTTGAACATTTATTAAAATTTGAATTTTGGTCATAATCTTAACAAAAACCTTGCTGCTCTCCATAGAGGATGCGAAATTTCATGTTGGGAAAGATTTTATTGAAAGAAGTGTACAAATATGTTTGCGAACATATGCATACATAAAATTTGCTTTAAAAAATTGACTTAATTATGCAAGGAAAAAATTTTAAATTAGATTTTTTTTTGATTCATTTCATTTGCAATGATTACGTAGTGTATGAAGGAATTTTTCTTAATCTATTTTATTACAGAATATCAGTTTTGTGTTTTGGTTTACTTTTTGTTATTTTGCCGGTAAAAATGCATACAGTGTATTCAATCTCTCTTCTTACTCGTAATCGCAAAAGGCGTAGATATGTCAAGTGAGAAATGTTGCGCACTCAAACAGAATTTCTCAATTGTTATTACGATTTCAATTTCTTTACCTCTCTTTCTCTTTTAGTGTTTTTTCTTCTTGTCTGTCCTTTTTATTTTTTATTTGGATAATGACCTACTTAAATTACAGAGGTACATCACCGAATGATAACGAGTGCAAAGAGATTCTTCGTCTGCTTTATATAGCGAAGGTAAAATTAACTTTGAAAAGTTTTCAAGAGTGTTCAATTTTCGAATCATAAATTATCTTACAAGTATTTTTCCTTCTGTCTTCTATTTTTTAGCCTCTTTCTCTCTCTCTCTCTCGCTCTTTCTCTCCCTCTTTGTATATTTGGGAATTTTCGTTATTTCTCGACCTTACTTTTTTTCTTGATTTTGTCAACTTTTTTATTTAAAAAAACATATCTATTACATTCGTGCACACACACATATACGCAATAGCACACTTATGTGTGTGTAAGCTTTTAATCAAATTTTCTTTTAAAAATATTGGATAATATATCGCGGTATAGTTGCAAGCCTGCCTTTAATAATACGTTTTTCCCTAAAAAGACAAAAACATTATATTATATTGTAATTATCTGGATGGAAATTATTTCACTAAAGTTTTTAAAATGTTGTTATTGTATTATGTATGGGAATGTTAAGTTTGCTTATATTTTCAAAATTAAATTAAAATCCATCTCTATTTGTAAAGTTGGCGCCAATATACGAACCTGTGCTGAAAAGCCCGGAAATTCGTTTGTTTAAACATGTTTAACAAGAATTGTGACGGCTACTTAAAAATGTAGAAAAACGTAAAATTTGCGGTTTTGTTTTTTATCAGCTAATTTTTTTTACTAGTTTTCTGTAATGTGAAAACTTGCAAAAATTTTAATTTTATTATAAATCTAAATAAGTTCGCTTTTTTTTCGAATTAGATTGAAATTTTTAGCAAACTTTTATTAACACATACACACACACACGCATTTTGTGTATGTGTGTATGTATATATATATGAATGACGAAGAGTGGGTTATGAACAAATTTGCGCAGAGTCATGGGAGGATAGTCAAAGCAGTAATAGTCATTTCATTTTACCAAAAACAAATATAATAAATGATTACTCATAAGTTTATGAGAGACAAGATTTACTTTATACAAACGAAACGTTCAGTTCGCGTTAAAATTATATAAAAGTATAATGGACGTATCAAGCGAAAGCAGTCGAGAAAAAACAAATAATAATAATAATGTATTTCAACGCACGTCCACAAATGGCAACATTTAATTATGTGATATTTCCCAAAATAGGTCTCTCTCCAAATAAAAAATTTGTACAACTTTTTAAATTCTACCTTTATGGTTACACAAAAAAAGTCGTGAGATTGTATATAACTTAACTTATATGTGCTCACTTTTTGATTTCTTCGAGAGTAGTTAAACTTTTTTGCTATTTCCTATCCTTCATACATTTCTATAGAAAAACCAATCCAATAAGCATGCACTGAACTATGGTTTCTAATATGAATAATTAAAGTTTGTTAAAAAGCATATTGAATTTTTAGACAAAAATAATGCAAAACTTTCGTTTAAAAATAATGCAAATCTTTGCATAAATATTAACAAGCAGTTTATGTATTAGAAGGTTTTTTCACAAATTTAAAAAAAAAATTTTCTCTGTGCAAAGATATATTGAATTATCTCTTTCTTCCTTTCCTTAATAAGAATCATAACAGAGTTGTATTCTGCTTTACTATAACGAATTCAAGACTTACTCTCTCGTCAAGTTTTGACTAAAATTTAGGCGAGGCTTTCTCTCGGATTAGTACAGCATTCATTTGGCTCTTTTCCACTGCTTAAATATTAAATGACGGCTGTTGTCAACGTAATCGTTTGTCGCTACCACTCCGTACGACAGTAATTTTACTCATTCGATGCGATAAATTCGTGCGGTGCACTTCGTTTTGTGTATTTAAGTGGTATATTATTAGCATTTCAAAAATTTAGAAAGATATAAATATATAATGCAATATTGCAAGTGAATATTAAGTAAATAAATGATAATTTATTATTTTAAGAATTTATTTTGTGATCTAACAAAAAGGGAAAACGTTCAATTTATTTAATAGAAAAAAAAAGCATAAAAACCGGTAATCGCTTTTCATCTAATATTTTGTACTCATTAGTTGTCTCAGCCGTCGTTTTCACTTCATTAGCGTTTTCTTCTGTCCCTCAATAAAAAGTAACTTAACGAAAAATTTTTAAGGAAAAGCAAAAAAAGCAAACCGCATACCTAGTTTTCAAATAGTGAAAAATCTGCTTGAAGTGCCGATAAAAAATATATTAAATCAAAAATAATCGTTTTGATCGAAACAAAAAATTTTGTTATACTTATTATTTCATCACGAATACAAGTAAAAAAGTTTAAAAGCGAAGTGAAAAAAGCAGATAAGCAAGAATGACGACCAACATTCCACAAGGCACCCTCTTGGATGTACTTAAAAAAAAAATGCGTCAGACTAAGGAAGAAATGGAGAAATATAAAGACGAATGCGAGGAATACCAAAAGCGATTACAAACAGAAATTGTTAGACGTGAAGAAGTAAGTGAAATAAATATAGGATTGAGAGTAAAGATAGTTTGTTACCTTATATGTTCCAAAAATTTTTCAGCCATCAGATAAAAAATAAAAGTAAAAGAATAACAGGAAGCGTACACATAGGTTTTCTTTGAATATATAGCATATATAGCAGTATTTTTTGATTGTATTTTTCTATGTTTTTCATCTGTTGGAGGAGTAGCTGCTCTGTGAATTTGTTTTGTTTTAAAGATATTCATATCATTGTATATAGGAGAGAGAAGGACGTGCATAGTTTTGAAGTAAATTGAAGAAGAGACTCAATAGAAGGCATACAAGAGATACTAAGAATTTTATATTTTTTTTTTTTACTAACTTTTCACCTAAGTGCCAAGTATTGATATGTTTGTTTTACAATTTAATCAAATCGAATTATTTTCTTTCTCACTAAAAACTCCAAAATTAAATTTTATTATTATCTCATTTACTTAATGAGGTAATTATATTTTGAATTGTTTTCCTTTTTTGGTATTTGTTTCTTACGTCCTATTATCATCGTATTTAGTATCCATTATGTTTGCGTTTCTGCTGTTGCTGTCTAATCGGCTTCGCATTCATTTTTATGTATCTGAATATACGATTTTCCGTTTTCGTATTCACATGTAGTACGCATAATTGAGGGTGTTCGGCTGAATGAATTCAACAAACAAAAAGTGAAAATGAATTATAATTTTGCTGCCATTTACGGTTATGTTAAGAGAACCTCTATTTAAAAACGTTTACGTTATGTTTCTGATGAGTTTGTGTATGTATTTGTTTCAATTGCGACAAAGAACCTTGTTATTGAATGTCATAGGCAGACATGCATTCTTAACTGCTATAAGTTCAATAGCGGTCTATTATATCTATTCCACTGTCGTTGTTGTTGTTTTGTCATTGCATTTTTGGTATCGTGTTCTCGATGTTTCCCCCTTTTTTGAAATTTTCAGTGCATCTATATTTGTTTATTTTTTTATTGTTATTGTCACACGCGTGGGATAATTTAGTAAAAATTGTTTTCAATACTAAAGTCTTAAAAATGTCCATTTGTAATTGCAATTTTTTTTAACATATTTGGTATTATTATGACATATTTATGTTTCAATTTTCCATTAGAGAAATTGAAACTGAATTAAAGAGTAGACATTAGAAACGACCAAGAAATTAATAATTAATATCTCTTCGTTGAAGACGACCCACCTTACTATTTTTGTTCCCGACATTTTCCAAATATTTGAGTTTTAACTGTACAGTACGTTTTAAAAATATTTAATCACGCGTATAACAAACAGTAAGCTGGAAAGGAGAATAATTTTTAATTACGAGTCAATTTAATTATAAATTTCAGTGCTTTTTTTCTCTGCTTTCAATTTGAGATTTGCTGTAACATGCTTCATATCGTCTATGTAAGCTCTGGTAAGATCCAAACTTTCATTTCATACTATATCTAATCCTGTGTTAATTTCTTCTAGTTATGTCTAAAAATTTTTTGCATGTAAATTCTTAAATAATTACTTCGTTGGGCGCTTAGTATCGATAGTTTTCGAATTTACGTACAGAGCACAGGATTGTTTAGTTTTCAGCAAGGTCAGGCTTGTTTAGTTTTCATTTGTTGTATGCATTCAATAAAAAAGAAAATTGGGTATTTTGTTTGCAAAACACAAGGAAATAATTTAGGTAAAATTACTAAAATTTCAATCCAAGCATTTCGTATATTTCTTATTAATTTATTCCATTTAAGGCACACTCATCGATTAAATTCATTTCAAATCGCTTAATGAATTTCAAAATTGGTGGAATTCTTTCATGAAATTTGACTAGAAACCTGTTGCTTAATATTTGTTTCTTGGTGTTATTCGTTTCATTTCCCTATTGTTTCGTTATAATCAGAAAGCAAATTTAATATTAATATTTTTTTTCTCCTAAATATCGCTCACGATATATACGAGTAAACTTCTTATTTGGTGAATATTTTAGATTTACTTTTGCCAGCAGTTACGGATTTAATGTTTATTTCTACTTCGTCCTTTAATGTTGTCCACCTGCTGTGTTTTAAGTTATTTACGTTGCAAAATTATTTTTTGTTTTTGATACACAAGTCTTCATCTACTGCATGACCTAAAATCGAGATAATATATATACGCGACGAGGGGGTCGATAATTCCCGACATGTGTTAATCTTGTCTCTTTTTAAAATATGTGCGTTATATTTCCGGCAAATGACAAACACTTATACATACAATAGAATACTCTCATTCATCGCCGTAATAGTAGTATTAGTAGTCAATGTACTTCAAATGAAACGAAAGAAAAAAAAATTTTTATATATAGATGAGACAATAACAAAAATTCGTTATAAAATATTACAAACTTTTATTATTTAATAGTACCCATCATGATATATTTCTCGTTAATTGATGACAGCAGCATGGTTTTTGGTATTTCTTGTTTTTTAATATTTTTATTACAGCCTTGGGTTTATCTTCGAAACAGGATTACTCACACTCTCTTTACGGAGCCGAGCGGTGCTTTTCTTTAAACTTTCTTTTTATAATAAATAATCTAAATTTGAAAGAGAGCACTTTAGATGTGTGATAGCTTTAGGGATTTGGGCTTTCCATATTTTAAGTTTTTTTTTTTTTTGGAGCATATCTTTAAATTCGGTTATAAGATTTTAGATTAGATTTAAACATTTTTTTTAGATATTATTTTATGTCTATTTAATTTACTTTTTTCGAAATAAAAATCAATGAATTACAGGCCGAATCCGAAGTTGCGGCTTTGAATCGTCGCATTCAATTGCTCGAAGAAGACTTAGAACGTTCCGAAGAACGTTTGGGCTCAGCCACAGCTAAACTCTCCGAAGCTTCCCAAGCAGCAGACGAAAGTGAACGGTTAGTATCAGCTTTCAATGCGAATTGTTTTGAAAGTTTTTTTTTTTACTTTACAAACAATAATTTTTATTTAACTTTATTTTTCCAAATATATTTAAAATTCTATACTTTCATTATGATTACAAAAAATTTACATATGGTGAAGGTTTTACAAACGATAGTTTATATAATTATAGAAAAGATTGTACTATATTAAACATATTTATAAATATTTAGGATACGAAAAGCTCTTGAAAATCGTACAAATATGGAAGACGACAGAGTAGCCATATTGGAAGCCCAATTAGCTCAAGCAAAATTAATTGCAGAAGAAGCTGATAAAAAATATGAAGAGGTATTTGCTCACAAAAAAACAAAAAAAGAAACTGAACTTTCTTTTTCTTTCTTTATGAGAACATAGGGTTTTAGGGTTATTAGGTTTGTGTAGCCTTTTACAAGTTTTCTTTTTTGAAGTCAGATAATCTCCGGTGATGCTCTCTAATTTTTTTTTGAACTACTGCTCCTGCTTCTATTAAACATTACTTTTCTAGTTTTAAGTGCGGTTTACTTTTTAAGAGTAATGAAAATAATCGGGTGCGTGAATATCATGGCCTTTTGGAAATTTGGTGGAAATTTTAAGTTTTACCCTTAGTATATAATGTATGAAATTAAGCCTATTTTTAAGTCTATTTAGGTGCATATTATGCCGTTACATTGTCTCAATGTTTATTTAGATGTTTGTCTTTAATATTATTTAAACAAAAAAATGAAATTTTTATGTTTACTGATCTTTACGTTTTAAACCTTTCCCGTAAAGGCATTATAAACAAAGAATTTATAAATTCAAGAGTAAATATAGACCTGATCTTGTTAAAAACCACGAGGTTTGAGGTTGAGGCCTTTGTTTGCAATGAAATAAATAATATGTTCGAAGAGAATAGTCTCTTATCTCTTTAAGAAACATTCATTCGATTTAGAGATCATTTTAATAAAGCATTTAAAATTTATTGGATGTAGTAAATATTCTTGTCTTCCTGTTATAAGTTAGTTAACAAAGCGTTGAAGTTTTAATGTCTGGTCTGTTTTTTGTTATCGCAGTTTTGAGCTTAATTCGGTAGATTCCTTGGAATGTAAATTAAAATATTAGACACGAAGTCTCATCTTTGTATTTAAATTTTTGGATTGGGTATAACTTCCAAGAGCAGAAGGGGAGTAAGGTGAAGTATAAAATCATACGTTACGCACGTCTTGATTGACCATCAGGCAGGCATAAAAGTTAAGAAGAATTTTTTGTAATGTTTCTTAGCCGTCATATTTAAACAATAACAAGGTTTTTCGCTAGCTTTATGTGACTGCTTGTTCCAGGTTGTAAGTTGCCATTTTTTTGTTTTCTTTTTTTGGTTATAATGCCGGTATTCTAAAACTTTTCTATTGAATTATTATCTAAAAGCATACTTGAGAGGCTTCGCCTTCTATGTACAAATTTTTATGACTACGAGAGATTTAATTTCATACGTTGGGCGGAGGAATATAAAAGACGAACATTGAAACAGGTTTCAATCCCTTAGAAATTTCGCACTCTGTACTTCCGTGTTTATTCTTCAACCCACTAACTCTCGTTTTGATAAAGTATTTACTATAAATACAAAAATTTTTCGAAACTATTACTGTTAATGTAAAAATCTATCATTTGCTTGCCACATCTGAAAAAGGGTGATATTTAAAAAAGTTTCAAAACGCAATCGAGTTTTCAAGACTTGTGTTTTTTAAAAATCATGTCTCTTTTGCGTGAAATTTATTATTATATAGGTGCATAAATTAGTCAAATTCTTTTTTATATATATGTACAAATGGATTTGACAGGAAATACTCCTATTTTTTACTTTTTAAGATTCTTTGTTTTAAATGCCTTTGAGAAAGGAATTAAATTTTAAGTATTATTCAATTGAAGAATGAACAAAAAATGCAAAAATGGATTTTTTATATTTTCCCTTCCTTATAAAACAACAACAACATCAACATAAACAACAACAACGATAATAATAAATGAAATGATCAATGATTCGCAACGATTGGAATTCTGGCACTCCATCTACTACGGCTGGGCAACTTTTATTGGAATGGATTTACATTTTCATAATTTAAATGTCTATCAATATATATATGTGTACATGTAAATGTATGTGTACGCCCACACCCTTCCCTCTTCAATGTTTCAAACAACGTTTTTGGTCGACGATGAATGACAACGAATATATATTTGCGTCATGATATAAATTCTTGGATGTCTTCTTTGGGCAACAAACGATCAAACGAACATTTTTCATTTTTCTATATAAATGAATTCGTCCATTTAATCATTACAACAGCGCCCGCAAGATCCTTGAGAATCGCGCCCTTGCCGATGAAGAACGCATGGACGCTCTTGAGAATCAATTGAAGGAAGCACGTTTCCTTGCCGAGGAGGCTGACAAGAAATATGATGAGGTGCAAATTAATAAAAATTTATTAACACCAATAAAAATAACAAAAATAAAAACGACAACAAAAACAACAACAGCAATATCATCTAACGTTGATGCTGGTTGTTCATCATCTACCAATAAACAAAATAACTCTGTTACCAATGAAAATAATGTTACTAGCACCACAAACAACATGAAATCTAACATCATTTCTAACTTGTCCACCCTCTCATCTGCTATCATTGCTAATACTAACGAAATCAATACAAGTCCAACTTCTAATTTACCGCAGACCTGATTCAAAATCTTGTTGGTTTATAGACTATCTTAAGTAATGCCAACATGTGTGCCTTTGAAATGTTGTTACAATCACTTCAATCAAACAATCAATCATCGTTTGACTGTAAGCTCTAAATCACACTCCTTATATATACAATGAAAGGCATTAATTAATGAGCGTCAAAATGTGTCCATAGTTCCGCAAACAATCAATTCATGGTTGAGCGTATAAACCATATTTATGGGTCAATTGTTTCAAAAGACGACGGTGACTATATGTGGATATAAGATCGAAACTTCCTTAGCAAATGAATTTTTAAAATTTTAATGAATTTTACTTCACATTTGTTTTCAACACTAAAGATGCACACTGACGCTGATGCGAGAGTCAGATAAATTCGAAGTTGGATGTAAAAAATTTACATTTTTAAGAATAAAGTTTTTGTATATTTTACTGCTCTTATCTTTGCAAAATAACAAAAAATGAAACAAGATACTAATTAAGAGCTATATAATAGTATGTATAGATTTCATTAAGTAGGTGGATTTGATTTTGTTTCATGTACTTGAGAAGAAAGAATTAAAAACTTGTGCTGCTATTTATAAAAAAAAAAAAAAAAAAAAGGAACAATCTATAGCTTAATTGTAAAATCAATTAATTCGTATTTGGTCATCCCTCTCTAACTACTGACAATGAAATTTTGTAAATTCTTTAAATGAAAAATTGAAATTAAAGGAAATAATGAGATTAGTTAAGGTAATTGATTAAAATGAAAATGAAAATGAAAAAGAAAAAGAAATTCAAACAACATCTAAATTTCACAACAAATACAACCACAGAAAGTGCATAGCACTTCCTACTCTCTTCATTCTTAATGAATTTTATTTGATAGTTAAAATTCAAATTATTGGAATATAATATTCATGATCATAAAATATCACTTCTTCCTATTATTGTATCTATTTAAAAAGCATAATTATGGAATTTTTTTTTTTTTTTTTTGCTTTATAATTCAAGATTTATTTTTATAAATACGTTTAAAATTATCAATAAAGATTTCAATGGTCTTAATTAAAAGCAAAAACCACGCGTTAAACTTTATTCGCTTTTCATTGTTGGAGCATTAGTTTCACTTGGCCCTTTTCATCTTTAAATCTATATATATATATATGTAGCGGATTACCTAACTACCTTCTTACCTAATGGCTAATTAAGAATTTGATTGAAAGGGAAAATTGTTTTTTAAAGTTCTTCTAACTTCTCATATCGTTTCTGCTTACCAGCCAGCCAGCCTGAGGATGGGATTCTGAATCCATTATTTATTACATACATATTGGGTACAAAAAACACATTCGGAAAAGCTTTTACATTCATGAATAAAGCACTCAGATCAAGTTTCAATATTGTGATCCGCTTACAATAATAGAAAAAAAACACACAAGTTGTAACATGTTTTCCTTAAAAACTTAATGAACTTTTCTGTATAGTTTTAAACCATAAAAAAATCTTGAGGTATTAATATAAAATACGTCAAAAATTCATTTTGTGATAATTAAGAGTAAGACTCGTTACACTGATTTCGCTGTTGATGTTTGAGATCGATCGCAGAGAGTGACAAAAAAATCATTTATCCTAAATTTTTCCTTTTAGGTAAAGTTTTCAACTGTAATTACGAACAGACATAAAGGTGGTGCAATTCTGTAAGTAGTAACGAACGATATCTGCACCTATTTTCGTAGCTACCTCCCAGAGAGACTTGCGAAAATTTCTTCGTACGTTTCATTTTTTGTTTCCCAATAATTAACAATAGCAATGAATAGGTGCACAAAACTAAATCTACTTTGGTTTTCAAAGTAAATCAGAATTAATATAAAATAGCTAAAGGTCTTGCTTGATGAACTAGAGTATGTGAAATGACAAAATTATCATCCGAAACTGGTATTCGGTATTTCGTACATAAAATCTAACGGGTGAATTTCAGACTGATTTACGATTAAGAAATCGTTTAAGAAAAGACATTTTTAGATGTAAGAAAAGAATTTCTTTAGGGAAATGTGTATATATTCACATTAAAGAAGTGTATCATCAAATTTTATTTCACTTATCTCTCTAGATCGTAGATTATTAACTAAAATATTTTGACAGTTTAAAAAAAAGGGCGATATACAGCCATAACGCCCTAAAAATAAAAATATCTCTTCCGAATTTCTGAAACGTACCATTGTTACAAAACTTTTATATCCATGTTGCTTTAGTTACTTCACTCACTTATTTCAATCGCGTATACCAAGAAGTACAAATAATCTTATTCACTACTACTGCTAGTAGTAGTAACTAGTCCTTAACTTTTAAATGGTATTTAGATGATAATGCTATCCTGTTTTATAACTTGTAAGTATGCTCCCGCCTTAAAACCAATTTGATTCCGTTGAGAGTATCCAGACTAAGCCAAATTAATATTATTAAGAACCAATATTGATAAAATTTTAACAGATCAGTTGCGATAGAGAAGCTAACAGTAACCAAATGTGGTCATTCATAAAAAAAGAAGCACAAAGAGAGTTTTCTAAGTGTGGTGACTTTGTCTAAACCATATTCATTTCAGTAGCAGGCTAAACTGGGTAGAAAATAGAAAATGTCTTTAAAACTAACTAAGTTAGAAGCGCAGTAATTGATCTTCATTATTAAGTTTAACTTTAGAGATCATTTTATCTCTAATGACCGCTGACTATTGATACACAAAGGAGAGCAATATACTCCTTTTTTATACCCATCTTTGCGCGTCGATGACTTAGACATGCAATTACATGGGACCACGATTACACTCTACATTTATCTTGAAGGAAACTTCCATTAGACCTTCGTAGACCCATAGTCGTTTTTTTTTTGCATTCAACTGGTGAACGCTTCACGATCCTTAATTTAATAAGAAAATTGCATAAATTGTAGTCCATTTTTTTTCTTATTGGCCCAAGGAAAGTTTGTTTTTTATTATAATAAATAATATAACAACATATACAATATACAAATAAAATAACAATTTTGGAATTAATCTAATTCTTCCATAATGTTACTCGCTCCAACATGAAAGAGAAGATATTTTTTGATGTTTGCCTATGGGGAGATGATAAAATTTTGTCTAAAATATTTTAAATTTTTTTTTAAAGAATTATATATATAAAAAAAAGCAGCATATACAGCAGTAAAATAAATCAATCCACCTACACTCAACTTGAAACTATAAAAATGTTTATTTGTTTTTAAATGTGCGTATATTCACATTAACATCTATTATGCTCATATGCCCGTCCGCCTATTTTCGTGTGCTCTCCTACGAAGTTCTTCTTTATTTTGTATACTCATTTATTTTAATGTTTTTTATTTCTTCCCCACCTATCCACCGAAATCTCTGCAAAATGTTATTTATGTTTTTCTACGAATGATTGTACATAAATAAATGAATAAATATGTAAAAAAAAAAAAAACAAATAAAAGGTTGCCCGTAAATTGGCCATGGTTGAAGCGGATCTGGAACGTGCCGAAGAACGTGCCGAACAAGGAGAAAAGTATGTTTAAGTAAAAAAAAAAAAAAAAAAATGGAGAAATATAATGAAAGCTAAAAACGATTATAACTGATTAACTTGCGTTACAGTTATTCTGACCGCTAACTATAATACTTTTTTTCTGTATTGAAATAAGAATTTCTCTACCTAACCTTTCTTTTATATATATATTTTGTTACTTCTGTTGTTTGTTGTGTTTTTTTTTTTAGCAATTTTTAGCTAGCTAGCATTTTTTTCATATAATTTCTTATTTTATTGTATAAAATGTGAATAATTTTTGTAAAAAAAAAAAAAAAGAAAAGCATGTTTTTTTTCTGGTAATGTTTTTTTACACAATTTTCAAATTCACTTCTGCCGCCTCACTTCCTTTCATTTGTAAATTATTCACATTCAATGCAATAAAAAAAAAATTAACTAAATTGCGTTCTAAACTAATACATATAAATGTATTTTTTTTTCTCAATGTTTTTTTAATCGTTGTTTGCGCTGTTGCTGTTGAAAACAAAAATATGTTATGCTAACCTCCTATCTTCCTCCTTTGTTGAAAACCAACATAACCTGACTTTCCGCTTATTAAATTGTGTTGTGCAACGATGATGATGATGATGATCATGATGATGATGATGATTTTATAAAACATAACACGGATTTGCTTGCTGCCTGCATTGCATTTTTTGTTTGTTTTTGAAACGTATTGCAATTGATTACCAACTAATGAAGGTGGCCAGGAAACTAGTCCTCATGGAACAGGATCTGGAACGTTCTGAGGAAAAAGTTGAACTGAGCGAAAGGTTCGTTATATTACGTGCATCCATAATAAATAAATTAACATATATATGTATTTATATTTATATATGTATGCGTGTGTGTTATTACTTTAATTATTAATATTTATTAATTATATTTTAGGTAAAACAAAAAAAAAACTAAAAAAAAAAATGTAAAGTTTTTTCCAATCTTTTTTCCGAACCGAATTAGAACAATTGTTAGAAAATTGATGATCGATTGTCAGTAAAACAAAAAAAATTAATTTCCTTAACCTGAACTCATAGTCCATAAATAAGTGAAAATCTATTTTGCTATCAGTCGAAATGGTCTTTCTACCGAAGGTAGTGATTTATAATGACTTCTAATTCGAACAATACACAGTACACTATCTCCAAAAGTTAATGCACCTTTTCCCAGAAATTTCTTAATACTTGCTCAAGATTTCAATTCGAAATAATATCAAATTTATTTTTAAAGCAAAGCTTGTAAATTTTTCTTTTAGATAAGACTACAATGCTTTTATATCAAGATATTTATATTTATTAGGACTTTAGCGAGTTTTATTTTTTATTCTCATATTTCATTAATCCGCAATGTCTAATAACAAGTTTTGGATATCACGGGGATGAATATGTAACTTAAGTGTAACATAACGGTCACAGCCTTCAAAAAAATTGAATTTTTGAGAATCTTTTTTAAATGCAGGGAAAGGTAAGATAATAAAATGATAATATTTGAGGAGGCTATTAAGCACATATTTAACCCTTTCCACTCGAGGGCTCCGAAACGAAGCTATTTAAAATTTCTCTTCAAACGCGAAGGCTACGCTATAGAGAGAATACAAACAATTTGTAGTTCACAACTCACGGACAAAAGCAAACCCCTGGAATTTCTTCGAGCTACTGGTAGTATGAATGAAAGAAAACTTGGCGATCAAATGGTTAAATATTAAAATCTATATATATTTTTTAAAACCGCAACCATTCGCGTAAGGCATCTTCGGCTCAAGGCGCTGTGCGGCATGCAGCACAACTCGTGTAGAATTGAAAGACATTCTAAAAATTAGATTTAAAAAAATTCAAATGAAAAAATTCAAATTGTTTAAGTGATGCCGCCTACCATTTTCGAAAATTGTGTTTTGAGAAAAACGTATGTAAAGTTTATTATGTATTTAATGTTTTTGTAAAAGGACCATGAAGGAGCTCTTCCCTCTTCAAATACTCGTTCATATTTCGTTTTTTCGCCGATTTTATTTAGTTGAAAGTGAGTCCTTTGCTGCATCTATCAGAGGCAGAATTGCACGATTTACACTTCATGTGAAACGAAATGACAGAAAAAATCAAATCAAATTCATAATGATCTCAAAAAACTGAAAGCTTTAAAATTGCTCTCAGCTTTATATCTTACATAACGAACGGTTGTCTCAATAATGCTACACTAAAGTATTTTTGCTCGTAATCTTTCACACGAGCACGAACAGCTTCTAAAGACATCTCTTTGGAGAGGTTAGAAATTAATAGTTGAGAATGAAGCTATAACCTATTAGCAGATATTCATTTGGCATCATAGGCAAGCACTCTTCTCGAAGAGCTTAAGAAAAAGACAAAAATTTCGAAGTAAATGTTTGTTGCGGTTAAAGATATTTTTTTTTTTTATATATTTTACAACATTCAAATAATTATTAAACCATTCAAGAAAAAGAACATTTTTTTTTGAAAAACCTACGGTAATGTCTTACCTATTAAGTGGAGTTTACGTTTCATTTTCTAACTCAGGCAATGTATGATTTAATTAAGAATTTCTTCTTGACTTTACATTTTTTTTTTCAGTCTCAATAAACTTAAGAATTAATTCGATAAAAATATTAAAAATGTTTAAAATTTTCAATTTTCTTTAGCAAAATTGTTGAACTTGAAGAAGAACTGCGCGTTGTTGGTAACAATTTGAAATCCCTTGAAGTTTCCGAAGAAAAGGTTTGTTTATCTTTTTACCTATTATTTAAAACATATGTTAATTTCCTATTAGAAAAATTTGAAAAATTTATTAATTTTTAGAGAAAAGAAATATATTTAAATTTAAGCGTTTGTTTACCAAACAGCACTTAAGTTTTCGTAAATTTCTCATTAAAAAAAAAAAAAAAAAAAATAGATAAATAAATAAATAAATAAATTACTATTGAACTTATTGTTCGCCTATTATACTATTTTGAATTTCTTCCATTCAATAACTTTATAACTACAACCTTCTTTTTTATTCATTTCTCTTAAAAATAAAAATTTTGAAAAACCAACATCTTGTCCTGCTATCAATCTTGTATACACATCAACCAATATAAACCTGCCCAACCACTTTGGTGACAAAAAAAAAAAAAAAAAAAAAACATAAAAATGGAAACCATAAGACAATAGAAGTCATTGTTATTTATATACCCGCTTTTCAGAGAAATTCATTTCTATAGCTTGAATCAAAAAAAAAAAAAAAAAAAAAAATCATAATACTTTCATAAACAATCACATAAAACAAAATGTACAAATTTTTGATCCCACCTATCATCGCCAAATTTCCCTGTTTCTCACTTTGCATTAAAAACAATGAACCCATAATACAACAACAACAACAACAACAATAAACAGGCTAATCAACGCGAAGAAGAATACAAGAACCAAATCAAGACCTTGAACACCCGTCTCAAGGAGGTATATAAAATTAAATAATGTTTTCTATAAAAATTAATACTTTTTCTTTATACCTTAAAAATAAAAAAGAAAAAGTTGTTAATTGTTGTTATTTGAGAAATGAGAATGAATGCAAGAAAGAAAAACAAAACACAACAAAAAAAAAATAACAAAAAAAGTTATTCCCACAAACAAAACGAGATGAGAACATGCGCAAACACCTGAACCAATACCAAAGAAAGAACGTACGCCAATTTTATTATCTAAGACAATAAAATTGGCCTCAAAGTCTAGGGGTTTGGTTTTTCTCTCAATGTTCTAACCACAGAGTTTTTATTGTTGTTGGCTAATCCTTATGTGTGCATAAGAGAAGCGAAACAGTTGTCATCATTGCCAATCTAATACTTTTTCATATATTTATTATACACGTACATGCATACATACACACACACATATACATACATACATGCATACATACACACATGCAAACATCTGCTATCAATTTAATACCTTCCACCACCTGCCAAGTGAACATTAATTTTGTGAATATTTTATGAAAAAAATAAATAATGAAAGCTACTGGTTGACAAGAAATGTATAATAAATATAGAATCACAGCCTAAACGTGTTCAACTTTGTATTTTTTCCGTTCTGCATCTTGATATTAAACTCGATATTAAAGTTTTTTTTTTTTTTTTTGGATTTATCACTTCATCTCCTCTACTAATAAGATTGTATAAATGCTTATAAAATACAAAGATTAAAGAGATGTAATTAATACGAATATAATAGAAATATCAAGTATTTTGCGCAGTCGCGCGCATATATGATTGTTTGAGGAAATTTCTTAAATATATTGGATTTTCTTCTTTGTTGAGTTTCTCAGTCACAATTTAAGAATTCGTCCATTGTGTACAGAGGAAAAAATACGGGATTTCTGATAATACTTTATTCGAAAAGTAAGGCCAATTGTTCAAGATGAATTGCGCGGTATACGGTATCGAATATGAGAGATATTTTTTTTTTCTAAATTGATAGCACTGTAACAGAAATCTATGTTAAAAACTTCATATCATAAACCTAATTATAGTTTATCGGCTTGCGCTTAAGTAAGTATTTTATTTAGAAGAAATATAAATTTTTTCTAAAATATCATTCATAGCCGATAACCTTAACTGTGTTAGTGTCTATACCGCACATTAGAATCAATGGAAAAAGTCCAAATATTAAATGATTTTAACGTAACAGAGATTCGTAGACGTCTAGACGATGAATAATTTCTATTGCAATAAATACAAGATGCATTATGCCGTTTGTCCGAAACTATAGCGCTTTCTTGTCCACATCAGCAATTTGATCACAAAATAGTTAATATTATTTTAGAATGTCGAATGGAAATTTGAAATATTAGGTTTGTTTTGTGTGACTTAAATATTAAAAATTTAAAATTAGTTGTATTCACATCGAGTTTGCGTAACTTGGCGGTAGGGACGAAAAATTCGATACAAAGCGTATATAAAGTTCTTATGGTTTTTCCTTTACCTATTTATTACTTTGCGTTTTACCTTTTATTTATTTAAAATTTTTGTTCATTTTATTCAATTAAAATTTTATTGTTTTTTACTTTATTTTCATGTTTATGTTCGCTGCTGGCTTATTGTTTTATTTGTGCGTGTATAAATGTTTGTGGCGTTTTTCATGTTTTTTTGTGTGTAATGTGTGTTACTGGATCCCACAAAAAAACGTCTAAATCTGCAAACATTCTTAACCGCCTTTTGTTGCCTTACCTACCTACCGCGCCCCCACACACGGAAAACGCTTTATTAAAATTAAAATCTACTTTAAACAAATGCATGATCTTTAATTTGTGTTTGCTAAATTAATATGCACTGGCACTGTCTTTGTATGCGACCACCGTCAACAAACAAATCACCTAACTCGATCGGCGAATGTTATGTGGTCGGCCTTTCAAAAAACAAAAAAAAAAACCAACAAACCTCTTTGCACAATTGTTCAATTGACAAATCGCAAAACCTAACAATAATAATAATAATAATTATAATTATAACAACAATAATAATAATTATAACAATAATTATAATAAAAATTAATAACAAAGGCCACGCAAAAAGAAGAAACGTTTGAACAACAAATCAGAGTTTTAGATCATCAATTGAAAGAGGTATACTTCTAATACATTTTTCGCTACACTTAAGCCTTAGGTTAAATACTAACATAAACAGAGTCTTTTATGTATAAGTGGTTTGTAGTTAATGACGGAGAGCTACATTAAATTTTCGATGAATTGTGAAGAAAAGCAAGTTGATAGAAAAGATTGACGACTTCTATACACTGACCATCTGACGTGGACAAATAACTACATAGAAGAAAATATTTTTACGTCGAAGTTTCATATATAGCTCTGATTAATATTATAGCTTTTTTCAGGAATTATTGCAATTGCAGGTCTAACCAAGTATAGGTTGCAATGTAACAATTCTAAAAATAATAACAAATAAAAAAATAAATGGCAACCATAGAGCCATTCCCGCGAGGAGCTTTTAATTTAATTTAAAAAAAAATCATTTATTCTTGATGTCTACAACAACTATAGACGAGCAGTTAGTTTTGTTAACTAATCTTTAAATGAACTTATCAAAAGTTCCTTACGTAATTCTCTAGAGAATGCTATTTTTAAAATATTGTGTTAGGAGTACAAGTAAGTTCCCGCCGTTTGACAAAACACCGTCTTACCAGGAAGTTTTGTTGAAATTCTCAGATATAAAACGTAATATCGTAAGTGTAGTCCTTTAGTAATAATCTCGACGTATGAGTGTCTCCGTATCAGCCTCACAAAATTTTTTTTGTTCGCAAATGTCGAACTTTGTGATGAATAAGCGTCTTTGGCGGGAAATTTTAGTTTCTCTGCTTAATTCTAAAGATAATGCTGATAAATCCTTACGATTGATGAACAGAGGTTGTGTTAGGATATTCAAAGCACAAATAATCACGATGCAGACTAGGCAAACCGGTCTGTGGAGGCCCTATTTGCGGGAGTAAGGTGGCGCATTATAGTTTGTTCCAACCGAATGGAACCGTCATTACGGAATGGTACCAATAATAACATTTGAAATTTGGACTAAAAACCGGCATAATATCTCAAAACTGATTTTGTCATGGGTTTTCAGTATGATAAAATTCATCGCTATTATGGAAATTAACTAGGTTAACCTGGAACTCTCCCCGCTATTATTAGTAAACGTTACTCATTCTAATTATCACTCATTATAATTGATTACTTATTGTATGGCCTGTATTCCTATGATAATACCGAACAAGTTTTTGTGCACTGCTTCATCAAAAGGCTGTGACGATATTTATATTTTCCCTAAAAGATGGAAGAAGTAGTAGCTAGTAAAGGACAATATATTGAACAAAACCGTTCTCACCTTTTTTTTTTTTATCAATAAATTGTTAATTTTTGATAAATAACGGCGGAAACCCATTTGTACTCTATTAAAAGATCGGAATGAAAAAAGTGAAAATTATCGGAGTTTAGAGAAAAACGTGTTTAAAGTTTCGGTTGCCCACTTCTATAACAACATTACAACTATATAGCGTTCCTAACAAATATTCCTCAGAAATTTGTAATAGCTTTACTACACACTCATCAATCGCTTAACGAGCTATAAAAAAAGTATTGAGACATTTTTTTAAGATTTTGCGGTAGGGGAACCTGACTGATCGACTACTCATAAATATTATAATATATTTTCCGTTACTCAAACACTTTATATTTTGATGTTGTTGTTATAACAATTAATGGAGATCGGGAATTGCCTCGTATTGAACGAGAGAGATTGTTATGAAAATTTGTAATTCGGTGGTGGATATTATAAATAGATGTATAATTGCTATGTTATATTTGGTAAATTACTAATTGACTCCCGCATCAAAGATTGATATTGATATTGTGCTTGTAATAACATATATAAGCAAATTTTAAAGATGACTTAGATTAGATTAAAAGAAAATATATTTGAAAGTAAGATGTTATGAGAAGCGAATACATTCATTGTGCCATTGAATAAAAATGGTTAAAAAATTGTTGAAAATTGATAGACAATGCAGCCTATCGCTAATATTTTTGCTTCACTGATTCTAATCAGACCGAAATATTTCGCATCGGCGGACACATAGTCTTTTTGTTATTGAATTCTCTGAAACAAACTTCAATAAAACCTAGCACTGATTTAGTTTAGATTTAAAGATTGATTGTTCACATTAAACTTCAATAATTTCAATAATTTCTAATTCCTTGATGTAATGGTTATTTTTGTACTTTTTGAAGTTTACAATGCATTGTTTCGATTTCTTCCCCTCATCCTATTGAACGTACCTGTTCGTATGGTCGTATGATCGATTGATTTAGTTCAAAAATTTCGAATATTTTTGCAAAATCAAATATGACTTTCGATGCGATTTAATGTAATATATGCAAATATTGCTTTTTATAGAAGTCTTCCAAGTCATACAAAAAACCATTTTTAATCGATATAAAAAAATGGCAAATGAAATTAAATTCGAAATAAAAACTTATATTGTACAAATAATTTCTTCTTCTCCCTGATATTTACAATAAAATCCAATTGTGAATGCTTTCTCTTTATTGAACACAAAATTCCACTAAATCCATCTACTTAAGTTATCGCGTGTATTCAATTATGTAGCTGCTTATTTATGTAGAATATATTTTGTTGTTGTTTTTAAATGAATTTTAATATACGTTTTTGTGATCTCTGTATATATATTTATATATCATATTCATGCTTAAATGGTATATTTTTTTAAAAGCTTCGCGAGTTAATGAAATTAAAATTTTCATTGAAAAAAAAAGAAAGCAAAACTATTCTTGAATATTATTGAAATGCACTAATAGTTATTCTCAATTTTATTATATATTCAAATGTACATATATAGAAGAGAAAAGAAAAGTTAATCAATTTCATAATTACGTACTTATAAATCATAATCGTTATGTATAAATCATTTCCATATTGATATTAATACCTTGACTGCGACTTAAGTGATAAACCGCACCATAATCTCTATTCGAGGCTCCCATCTGAGAGGTCTATTAAATAAAATTATATACTCTCTTTTTTTTGTTGGTTGCTACCATAATATATATTAGAAGTAGAATTTCAAACACAACATATCATTTCATAACCATTATGGTTTAACCGTGAACGTCTTCAATGTGTTGGTTATTTCATAAGAATTTGAAAAAACTATTATTTTTCTTTGCTTCTTTTTATACCCCACCAACGAAGGAAACGGGCACTCATTTGACTTTGACGTTTTATTTGCAGCATCCAGAAGGAAGCTTCAGAGACTCCATAAGGCACATATATATTCCTGATCAGCATCAAATTTAAAATCGTTTTAAGCATATCGGTCTGTCCGTCATTCTGTCTGTGATAACGTAAATATATCGGCTTCAAATTTGGCAAAAACATTCAAAGTTCTTGCTCGTATTGAAAATGGGCCAAATCAGTCATAAGACACGCCTATAGTAAAATATTAGCTGAAGACATATGTGCTTTCTGGATCTTTTGCTCATAGTTTTACTCAGCTTTTTTGATCTTTTGGTGGTGGGTATAAAAGAAGAGATGAATATAATTTTCTTAAATTTTTGTGAAGCAAACATGAAAGCAATAAAACAAAATCATAAAGAAGAAAGAAACATGAGTATTTATTGTACGATAAAGACATAAAGAACAAATTTTAAGAACTGCCCGGAGTAGATTCCTCTTTTTTTTCCTTTTTTTTTTTTGTTTTTGTAACAAAAAGATATTAAAATGTTCTTCTTTCTCGTTATATCAGCGCTGTAGGGTTAAGGTTTTATTAAAATCAAAAAGAAATATAAAGAAAAGAAAGAAGGAAAATGTACACTTTGCTATAAAAACTGAATTGAAAACAACTTTTTGTGCATTTATGGTCCTAGAAAATGCCAACAGATCGATCATAAATGTAAACCAATAAATAAAGAAAATAAATCATCATTCTTAACATTCTCACTCTGCCGTATGGATAAAGAGGATCTTTATATATGCCTATATAGAATAGTATATCTATATAATTCTGAACAAAAAGAAAACAAATCGTAGAAAATGAATGAAATTCTTAAAAAAAATACTCATGTTTGGTTTCTTCATCCATTTAGGCCGGTAACACACAAAGACTTATTGAACAGGAAATTGTACAAATAAAAGTAAATTTAGAAACCGTAAGTTTATTTCTATTTAAACGAGCGGTTAGTTGTCGCTTTTATATGCGTAGAAACTAAAATTTTCACATGCAGCTTGAGAAATTAAATTAAATTAAATTCATTTCAAAAGTTAATACAGTTTTCTTTTTTACATACAGCATCTCTTTTTTTAACACAGCCAGACAAATATACATATATATATATATATATGTGTAGAAATGAGTAAATACATGTATATATTGTAAACGTGTGTGCGCCTCCTGGGAAGAGTATAAAATTAAATTAATAATTATTTTTTTGTTATAATTTTTATGTTCCGGAACACTGACAGCTGGCATGCATACTGATTAAAGTTTTTTCTTCTTTTTTTTTAAAATAATTTTTATCAATCATTTACTTGAATAAGGATCATACATAGATGTTAATTTCGCACAAAAAAACGAAAAAGAACATCCAATTTTTATGTTTTTAGGAAATTTTAAAAACTAAACAAAAAAAAAATAATACAAAAATAAAAGAAAAAAATGTTAAAAGGTAAAAAAATGAAAATACAGTGGATTCTATAGAACGTAAGCATTTTTGTTCAGCGTAAAAGAATAGTTTTCTTTCTAACATGATTTAGTACTGTTAGTTTGCTATTTTGTCTCTTAAAAGCACAAAGGTGTCTGCAGCTTCTTTAAAAGCAGAGAATTTATTTAAAATTTTTATTTCTGCCCTCAAAAGAGTTTTAGAATCTTCAGATTAGTAATAGATCTGTCGGAATGTTCTGTCAGTTTTTAAAATAAAACAAAAACAATAAATTTTTCATTCCTTCGCAAGAACAGGAACAAGCTATAATTGGAGGGTACTAGATGGTGGATGCGACTGAATTTCTCACCCTAGAATTCTCACTCTAATTTCCCACAAGCCCTTAAAGCAGGTTGTGGACTGGCATTACCATGTCGCAGTATGAATATCGTCGGCCTCTTTTCTTGAAGTTCTCTTTTCAAATTATCCAATTGCTTAGAATACCTTTCCGAATTTTAGCTTTTCGAATGTCCCAAGATATATACAACAATTTCTTGACTCTGACTCAAGTTCGATGTAGAGATAGAGGGGGACCAAATTTACCGGATTCGCAAATATGCGCTTTTTTTATATATGATTTTCATTCTGTGCACGTGGAGTACTTGCACATGATTAATGGATCATTCAAATTCTTCTCACTTAACTCCATGTGACACTTATCGCTAATATTTCTACATATCAATCCTAGCTTCATTTACTAGGTCCGTAGGTATACATTAAAAAAGAGCAAGAGATCCAAGTATGCGCACACTTTTTAAAACTTGTTTTAACTAGAACTCTGGCAGAACTTTTCGGTAAATCTTCATAATATCGTTTGGGTTATATTCTCCAAAATTCTGTACATTTAAGACGTAGCGTGTAAATATTTACTGGTCTGAAGCCTTATGGTTATAGTTAAACCAATTTTGATAATAACGCTAATCTGGAAAACGTCTGTATGCGATTTACTGGGAACTTCAATATCAATATCAACATTCAATACATTCCATATCGTGGATATAAAAAGATGTGTTCTCCTTATTCAAGTGATTGATTGATTGAGTGATTGATATATTTATTAATAGATATAAATTTACATTTTTTTTATTGTATTATTTTTATGTTTTTGTTAACATTATTGCATATATGTACTAAAATCGTGTTTGTTAGGTTTGGTTATGGTAAATAGCAGAAAATGAAACTGGGAAACTTTTGTTATTTTTTTTTTTTAATTTTCAAGAAGAAAACAAAGTTTTTGTTAATTTTTGCGCTAATTTTTTGTGGTTTTACATTTTATTGGGATTTTTCTTTGTTTTCTTCTTAAATTTTTGTTCTTCACTTCGCTTTTCTACAGTATTCTAATAATCTATTTTCTCTTTTTTCCCTATTCTTCCTCTAATTGGTTTCTTACCATCAAGGCTGAAGCTCGTGCTGAATTCGCCGAACGTTCCGTTCAAAAATTGCAGAAAGAAGTCGACAGGCTCGAAGGTATGTTTTTCCATTCTTCTCATTTATTCGATTTATTTATATATAGGAATTATTTCTTTTTTAATTATTATTTTGTTTTAAATATTTATAGATTAGCAATTTATAATTTTTGTTTTATTCATACAAATGTTTTTTAGCATAATATAAACATATTTAAATTTTTCTTTATTTCTCTAAGCATTAATCAGAGTATATTTATTTTTTATAGATTTATTTTAATTTAATGTATAGTTTACGAGTTTTAAAATTTATTTACATTTAAAATCACAAAAATAATAAACCCATATTTAACTAAAAGTATGTGTTTTGTAAACGACTAAACGAAAAAAAAAATTATTTTCCTTCAATAGAAGTTTTTAAATCAATTAGAGCTAATTTTCAGGGTTTTAAGGGTAACTATTCAAAAAAGTCATTTTTTGGCAATTTTTTTTAGGATGGACGGAAAGTTGGTAGAATAATAATCTATGTGAAAGTTATTAAGCATATTTTTAAGTACTAGAAAAAAATTATTTTGTAAAGGAACATCACGGCCGTTGTTGTGAGGCTCTCGTTAGCTCAAAGGGCTCCGTGGCATGTAGCAGAAAGGGATCAAATTTGATTTTCATAAAAAAAATTACTTTCCTAAATCTAGAGAAAATTTTATAAACATTGATTAAATAGTGTAATAGCCGAGTACTTCAAAGAAAACACTTGATTTTTGACCTAGAAAAGCCGCTTCTTTACTCAGGAAGAGTGTTTAAATCAACTTATCGAAAATACGCCATTTTGTTGTCGTCACTGTTTTAAAAGATATTGTAAAAAAATCAAATTAAAAAAACACAAATTATTCGAGTTCTGCTGCGTGCTGATTTCAAAATCGTATTTCGTGCTCAACGCGTTTAAAGTTCTAATACGTTCTATAAACAGGTCGTTTTATTATGATAAATTTTTCTATTATTTTTTTCTATTAGTCCACAGTATCAGGATCATAAAAAAAAAACCGTCCATGTCCAAACATTCCCCCGCATTCTCTTTTTTCGACGGTTTTTGAATGAAAGTGCTCCTTCTGCTGCTTCTATCAAAAATAAAATCGCACATTTTAAGTAAGTTGAATATTGAAAAAGAAGGAGGAAAATGTATAATTCTGCAGTCGAATTCGTAATCAACTTCAAAAACTTAATCCTAAATTATTAATTCCTTGGTAGAAGCAATCATCAATCTTGTCGCTCTCTGTACCAGTCTAGTCTTCCTATTTAGCGATCAGCTCGATCAAGCTACACTAGCGAATTTTTTTCGTGTTAGCTGTGAAGATACAGATAATCTGAAGGTATATTTATGATCGAAAGGTTGAGTTCAAGACAATGTTAGTATTAGTTACGTATGCAGATTAGAATAATTTGATGTCCAAAATTTCAATAAAAATAAAAAAGTCTTAGTAGATTGAAAAAATGTTATTAAGAATAGAAGGGTTGTAAATTATATTTAGCAAGAAAATATATAGAGATTTGAGCAAAAAAATGTTGGCACATTAAGCATATGAATACCAAAACATGGAGGAGACGAACAAAAGCTTTAGCAATTTGCGGAGGGAGGTTATTATTTCATATCGAAAAAAAAGAATTAGTCTTCTTCTTTTATGACTGATAGTAGGGTTTTCTTTTGCTTTACGAAAATTTCTGTTTAGTCGTTTAAGTGTGTGTGTGATCTGCGTATATTATACATATGCTTTAATTTTTCTTTATATTTATTTTTATTTTTAATTTTAATTTTTCTTTTTAATTTTATTTTTATGTGCGCTTTATTTTTGCTCCCAAAAAATGCTCGCCTTTTCGCTGCTTGCCTGCCTGCCTGTTCAATTATGCTCTCGTAAAAAAAAAAAAAATGTTTTTTGTTGTTATGTGTGCCTATGTATAATTTTTTGTGACCTACTAAACCTGGAAAAAATTCGAAAAACCCACAAAACATCATATCGTGCTATGTGTGCGCATGTATTCGTATCTGTGCGAACATGAACTTTTACACTTAGATGACTTGATGAACGAACGAGCCAAAAATAAACTACTACAAGAAGAAATGGAGGCCACTCTGCACGACATACAGAATATGTAAATCTATAATCATCAACTAACAACTACAAGCACATAAAATAAAAGCAATGGCAACAACTAGAACACGACCACAGAATTAGTCTCTTCAGGACTCCTCTTTATGACAAAAAAAAAAAAAAAAAAAAAAAAGAAAAAGAAAAAAAAACGAATTTGCTTAAATTGGTCTTCAATAAGCAAGTGGTATATGTATATGTATATCGAAAACAAGAAGTTGTATATTTATGTATGAGAAAATGCAGCGCGAAAAAAGGATAATTTGTTTCTTTATAAAATACATCCTTTTTTCAATATATATATTATTAAATCCAAGCCAAGATATTTTTATGCTTTTGATAAAAAAGGATTAGGATAACATTACGATAACATTCATAACATTGTAGCATAAGCATACGCAACAATGAGGCAAATTTGTTTTTGGCATCTTTTTTATACACAAATAATTAAAAGGATTGCTTTCCGCTTCGGAGTGACATTTTCCAGAAAACTAATTCGTTGCTCGAGGTCTCGAATTGAAAATTTTATAATTAAATCGAACCTCAAGGCATTTTTTCATTACTTTTTTCAACTGCTGCTAGTACCGCGAAAACTTTTTGAAAAAAAAAAAAAAAAAAAAAAAAAAAATAAGTAAATAAATAAATAAATAAATAAAAAATAATGTTTTAAAGTTAATATGTGACATCACGTTTGTGTAAAAGTATGAAACTAGAGTGAAATCTTTTTTCATAAAAGTTTTCTAATGATAGAAGAAAGTAACGAAAATGTCTGTAGAAGTTAGGAAAACTAATAAACAAACAAACTTGTTGCTCTTAGTAATTATCTGAAATCTAATATCAATACGCTACCGCAGAAATTCGGTTGTCGTATCGATTATAATTTCTTCAATTTCGTTTGCAACAGTACTGCAGCACTTTATTTTAATAACTTGTCTGTCATTTTAAAGGCTACCTTCAAATTTTCGGAATATACTTTCAAAGTGCTCAACTGTTTTGAGATCGATCGTGTTGCATAGTCCCTTTCAAATCAGATCAAATTTCTCAGTTCATCTATTAATGTTTTCTTGTAATAAAAAATTTATTTATCTCGGCAGTTTTATTGAATTCCATATGGTGTCAAATTTTGAAGAAAATATATTTTTCAAATCATTTGTGATACCAATGGATATAAACACTTTTTAAATTCCTGTTTATCAATTTATGCATTTCATGATGTTTTCTCAGACGAAAACTAAGACAGCCTTATCTATTAGGTTCACCGCATTAAAAAAATAAAACTATTAATAACAAGACTAAAGGATTTCATTTTGCCAGTAATAGAAAGGAATTGTTTTTTTTGAATCCCAAGAAATAAAAATTTGGATAAAAATATTTGAAAAAATTATATATTTTTATTCGAGATCTGTAAAGCTGCGAATTAAGGATTTTATATTTTTTGTTTTGGCTTTTAAGTATACCATAAGTTTTTTTTTATTCTCCAACACGGGGATTAACTGTAAAAAATATATATTTTTTTTTTTGCTTCAACTGTGTAATATTTTCTTAAAATTATATTTTAAGTTTTTTCTAATCTATGAATCAAATCAAACTTATTTCATATACGAAATAGAAACTTACCATTCCTTTTGCGTTTAAGATTCTAAAAGTTCTATAAGCAAAAACGGCATACAAGCCTAAATCATTTTTTTTTTTTTTTTTTTTTTTTATAATTATAATGCATGAAGAATAGCAAAATTTCAAAACAATTTCGAGTAAAAATGCTTAAGCTTTTATGCCACTTTGTGACTATAGAATTTATATCAGCTGAGAAAAGAAAAAAAGGAGAACTGAATCAATTCCGTTTATTTACTACTATAAATGACTTCTCTTAAGCAAGACAATACAAAATGTAATTTTTTTTTTTTTTTAATTATTATTTACATTTTTATTTTAAAATATTTTTATTAAAAGAAGAAAAACGCCACTGCAATTTGCACAAATAAAGTATTTTTAATTTAATTAACACTTGAGTCTTTCTAGATTGCTTACAAGATAGCTTATCGTACCTCTCTCCGTTCTTCGTACCGATTCGATACTGTTCCCTTCTTTTTTTTTGTATCTTTTTACGGTATCTATCTTGGATGTCATTTTTAATGTTTTAAAAGCTGCGAACTGCATTTCCTTCTAGGTTAATACTGAGTTTTCGTTGTACATTTAGTAATTTTTTACATATCTGCACCTATACGTAATAAAAGCGATAAATTCGGTTTCGTACTTTCACCTTGTCATAAATTTTACAAAGAATGATATTTAAATAGATCTGTTCTATGTACATGTCTTCTTGTTAAATGTTCTAATTTCATTAAGAAAAATCAATGTGTTTTTTGTTTTTGTTTTTATTTTTTTATTTTATATTCATTTTCTTTTGGTCTTGAATTTTTGACTGACTTAGAGGTTTTACTGATATTCTTTTGTCGTTCTTACTATATTTTTATGTTCCTCTTATTAATATATAAATCGCCAAACAATCTGTAAAACCTGCTTTAAATATTTTACAACAATTTGAATTCTATTACTTGATATCGTGAACAATATTATGCGTTGGATTGTATTTTCTGGTATATATCCGAATACTAGATGAGTTAATTATCGAAAAGGAACGTTTTGCAATTATTGGCGATAGTTTGGATTTGGCATTTGTTGAATTCATGGGTATGCCACCTGTGTATAATGATCGCCATCCAAAACCACCAACACCTCGATCGCCTACACCAGTACCAGAGGAAGACAAAGTGACAACTACATCCACTGATGGAGTTGAAGACGAGCAAGCAATTACTGATATTGCTGCTGAAGAAGCGACCATAACGAGCAATGATTTACAAATGGAATTGATTGAGGAAGTTCCACCTGAACCAGCTGAATTGGCAGTACCACCACCACCACCTCCTTTCGAATATGCTCTTGATTTACCACCTGAAGGTGCCGAAGTACCTTACGTTAAAAATTACGAAAAGCCAATTGTACCAGAAGATAACTTACAAGAATCTATCGAAATGAAAGCAACTACGAACGGTCATGAAGAGGAAAGATCAAATGAAGCTACAGCACTTTCTATGCAGAGTATTGAACAAAGCCCACAAGCTATTGGGGTTGAAGCCACCGATCGCGATCCCGAAACTTTACCTAAAAACTCTTAACATCTAAGTTTGAAAACTTGTATTCGGTGTTACTGTTTCGCAAATTTCATGTAACAATTTAATGATCACAATTTGAAGTTTATTGTAAAAACTTCTTTCGAATTTCCAAAAAATTTTTCATTGCCTTCATAAACTTTTTGTTCCTTATATTTTGTTTTTTGTACATTTTGTTTTCTGTATTAACAATTAATTTTTCTTATATCTTAAGAAGGCCTTAGAAATTAAGGGACAACAATTCTCGCACTTCGTCTATTCGAGAAGTGGTCCGGGCGTCTCTTGCTTTTTTACGGCGTAATTTAAGAAAATATGCGCTTAAAGTCGGGTATTTGCCAGCACATGAAGACATGTCTTACTTTTCAAGTAGGAATTTTTACAATTAATCTTCCGAAAGCAATTTATTAGTGCATGTGTCTCTATTTAGATTGAATTAACTAATTAACTTTTTCGAAAGTCGAACTCGAATTTCCAACAATCAATACCTCCCTTTTTCTTTTTTTTTGCCGTACTTCTCGAACATATTGACTGTTGTTGCGAGTAGTTTGATATCAATTTTGAGGTTTCCGTTCAGCTATGATGGTATTTTTAAAACTCAGACGAGCGTTGGGAACAGGAAAATTAATTAAACTTCCTGTGCTCTATGTATTGAATTGAAAAATTTCGCATTTTTGTTATTACTTCCCTATTATATTGCACTAGAGGTCTTCTTCTCTATTTATTTGTTAAATTTTTTTAGTTTTCATTTTAATTTATTTTTTAAGTCTATTTAATTTTTAAAATTTTTTTGCTTATCTTTTTGTTTTTAATTATATAACGCTTTTCTTTTTCTACATTATTTTATTTTTCGTGCTTTTTCATGCTTCTATCACTCGCTTTCTACTTACAACAAAATTTTTCCATCTGACCTCACATACGATATCTCCTTGAATACTGCGTCGTTCGTCGATTACTCCTTCTTAGATGATTTAATTGTTGAAAAGGAACGCTTTTGTTTGATTGGCGACAGTTTGGATTTGGCTTTCATGGATTTGATACCTGGCTTGGAACCATTCTATACACCGCGCAATCCAAAACCACCAACGCCGAAAGTGCCAACGCCGACACCAGAAGAACTTGCAGCAATGGAAGCAGCCAAGGCTGAAGCTGAAGCAGCTGCAGCAGCAGCAGCGGAGGCAGCAGCAGCAGCTGCTGCAGCAGCCGGTGAGGCTGGCGAAGCAGGTGCTGAGGGGGCGCCTAAAGTGGTTGGCGAAGGCGCTGCTGCCGAAGGCGGTGAAGCAGGAGCTGCAGCTCCAGCTGCACCAGTTAAAGAACCAACACCCCCACCACCACCACCTCCACCATTCGAATATGCAATTGACTTGCCACCAGAAGGTGCTGAGGTACCTTTCGTTAAAAATTATGAACCTCCACCACCATGTCCTGAACCTGCGGCCCCAGTTGAAGGTGCTGCTCCTCCAGCAGAAGGGGCTGCCCCTCCTGCAGATGGGGCGGCTCCTCCACCGGCCGAAGGTGCTGCTCCCGCACCAGCTGAAGGTGCTGCCCCACCACCAGCCGAAGGTGCTGCTCCCGCATCCGCCCCCGCCGAGGGTGCTGCTCCTGCACCCGCCCCAACAGAGGGTGCTGCTCCCGCCGAGGCTGCGCCACCAGCCCCTGAAGCTGCACCTGCTCCTGTCGCAGAAGCACCACCTTCTTAAACATTATTGCCACAATGATTGAAAGTACAAATTAAATCACTAACAAAACAAAAACTTTAGACCTGACGCCATTTAATTCTTATACAATAAAAACAAAATCTCTTTGTAATAATGCGTGACCCATTATTAAAACAAAATTTAATGCATAGATTGAAAAAGTTCTGATGTGTTTTTTTTAACGTTAATCTTTAATAAATTAATTTTCATAAAAGAAGAATTTACAGCAACGCTTTGCAAACAAACATAAACATTATCTATGCTCCCTATTAACTACCCAATGGCGCCGCAGCTTAAAACGCGTAAATAAACGTTAAGGTAAATTTTCAGTTTTAGTTTTAATTTTTCTTTAATTGCGATCATATCAGAATATGCATATGTGTGCATGAGAGTGTGGAAGAGAATAGTAACGAATTATTTCTCAACGTTTTCAATTTTTTTGTTCGTTTTATATCGTGTACGACTTGCATTTTAAATGTATTTGTTTTGCATTTTTTTTGTAGTTACTATGAAGTTTTATTTTCTTTTTATTTTTTTATTTAAATAATAGACGATTTGGTCTTGGAAAAGGAAAGATACAAAGATATTGGCGACGATTTGGATACTGCCTTCGTGGAGCTTATTCTCAAGGAGTAGATATTCTTGCAGTTTTACAAAATCAACTAATCGAGGAGCTTTTATCGTCCATTGTCGAATTTGTCAAGAAGCACACAAGCGTTTGTTCAACCAAATGTTTGACAAGACAGTCTTCAGTTTTGTCTTCAGTTGATTTTTTAGTTGATTTCGTCGTAAAATCCTTTCTTTATTCGCTACATGTATTTATATCTTTTTAATTTCAACTGCTGTTTATTTATTGATGTTTAATTTACCATCCTTATGCATTAAAAATGTAAAAATAAAATCACGCCGTATTTAATATTAAAGCCAATTTTATTTGTATGTTTTTTAAATTTATTTATTTTTTTATTTTTAATAAAATTTATCGCACTTTTTTCAATTAAAACTGTTGCAACATGAACAAATTTTTGTTACTTTTTTTATTGTCAATAATATTACTGAACATATTTATTTTAGAGGAAGTGAGCAAAAGCAAAGAGAAGTACAAAACGATTGCTCAAGAGTTGGAGTATGCTGAACTAAATAATTATTAAATTTCCAATGCAGAAGAAGAAGGACTCATACAACATCATCTATCTATACATGTTTATAGCAGACTGGTTTATTTAAGTACAGAAAGAACATAAAACATTACGTATATAATAATATTAAAATTACAGTACTGTGAAAAAAAATTGACAAAATTTGTTTGTTGGTGTTATACGCATTTCTCGAAAATTCTTAGTAATAACATAACTAATCTTTTTAAAAATCAAGTAAGCGAAGAAAAAGAAAGAGCACATGAAGACGTTTCTGACGAGTAGCGGAAAACAATGTTCAGCCTTGACTGCTTATCATCAGTGCAGTCAATTTATAAAGGATCAAGACATACATATTCAGTACTTTGTTCAATATTCTTGAAGAGTGTATTGTAACATATTAGGAGTAATATTTAACAAAGCAAGTTGTCTGCTAGAAATGGTAACTAAAGTAAAATTGTTTAAGAGGGGAAACTACTGTGACAGCCCTTTTTTTTATTCAAAAATATCGATGATAGAACCATAATATTTTAGGAGCTTGTTAGGCGTACATTTAAACATTAAAGAAAACCAAAAACCTTCTGGAAAATATTAGAAAATGACTACATCAGAGCAATGCCTAAGAGTCATCCTTAGTGTAAGAAGGTATACGGCAAGCAACACAACTGGTCCAAATTTGAATATAAAAAATAACAATAAAAATAGCTAATCAACATTTCTATGTCTAGTGACATGGTGGATGGATTTTGAAAGTTTTGAGTCTTGCGAGATTGGTGAGCATTTGAATGAAAAAACTACGATCTTTGATAAAAAAAAAAGACAGTAATTGATCCAACAGGACCGATTGGCAAGGATTAACAACTTGCTATCGTAAGAAGAAAAATACATTAATAAAATTAAAAAACAAATATGTTTCCTCCCAGACTGACTGATGTAATATATATGTTTTCCGTTCTATAATTATGAAAGCCATGTTCTTATTGGTATAAAGTAAGATTCGTTCATCATGAAACTGACCATCTTTTTCATTAGAGAGGTGGCCGTCAATTCAACCTTGTACTCTCTTAATTCTTACTTCTTTTTCGTTTTCCATTCGAGTATTATCTAAATCTTAAAATGGTTGAATTAAACACATTCTTGCTAACCGAGAACCCATCGCAAACTTTTATGCTATGAATGACCATAAACTCCGTTAGATTTAAGATTCTAGCAAGGTCAGCATTACCGCTTCTCTAAACGAATTCGAACCCAACCATTAATGCATTTTAATTTTTCTACATTAATCTAAGTCTCTTTAATTTTTATAATAAAGTTTTATTTTGAGTTTTAGTCTAAAGGAAGAAATATTTTATTAAAATTTAACTGAAATCAACTTTAATTTTTTTAATTAAATATATCTAGAAATTTATTATTACGGCAAGTTTTTTCATAGTACTGTGTGTGCAAAAAAAAATAAAATAAAATAAAATCGTAAAACTGCCTACACACAAAAATAGTTATAATTAAAAATTCTTAATAATCGAATACAAAAATATTTATAAATACATTAAAATGTTATTCGAAAAGCTATTTACATTAAAGTATTGTTAGCAATTTTTATACATTATATCGATTTTCAATCATTACCCACCAAAAACTATTCTCATTATCAGTAAATTAATTGCTTTCACATTAGTTGCATTCATACTCTGATTTACACGATAATTCATGTTCATGTGTTTATATACTCGTCGTACTTATATATACTGACAACACATTTTTAAACAAATAACTTAAATTTAACTTAAAAACTCACAAATTTGCCTTTTTGTATAAGAAAATAACAAAAACAAAATATTGTGTAATCTTAACTTCAATTCATATGAAATAAATTTGTATTTAATATATATACATATGTACTTATGTATATATATATGTGTTTTAATGGTATTACATCACTTTCTATAAATAAAAATTTATTTTACATGAAATAACTAACTTGAATTTTATTACTACATTCACCTGGACTAAGCATTCGGAAATCCTCCTCACGGAATATATTCTCGACTAGAACATAATGCTTAGCGATATAGATATTTCAACCCAAAAATCGCCCACTTTGGGACTAACTATGGATATCCTTTTTTTAACGTCACATTAAAATGATTTTATGGCTCTAATAAATGTTTGAACTCATGTTTGCTATAACCTGCAAGATATTTTAGCTGACCTTTTAATTTTTTTTGTTTATTTACTTTACCTTGTAGTTCCCTTAATCTTTTTTTAGTTTTTGCTTGTGGGTTTGCGAGTTTTCGAACCGGATCGTCTCATTAAGTCTCAAAAGCTTAGTCACGATATACACAAAGAGAATAATATCGTTTTAAAGTCTCATCCCGGGAAAGAATATTTAAAACTTAAGCATAACCTTTAAACTTTAAGTAAGCATTTTTTGCTTCGATAGGAATTTTAAATATTTACTTATATCAATATATATATGAGAATAAATTTGAAACGATAGGATTATTCATTTTGTGGTTCCGAAAGTAAACGTAAATAAAACAAACTTCTGACTGAGATTTGAGTGAAACCTTTTCTTCAATATATTGTTTGAATCCTGCCATTATTTTTGCAGTATTTTACAAAGTTAAATTCTTTTGAGGTGATCCTCGATAACTTTTATGCACATAGCAGGCAATAACTCGACCATGGCTCGACAAATGTTAGTTTTCAAAGCGTCAAAAGTTCGAAGATTCTTCGCATAAACGCAATCTTTTGCGTGACCACGAAAAAAAGTCCAGTGGTAAGAAATTGGCGATTAGTATCATAATCTCATCATTTTCAGAAAAGTGTGGGCCTATCATACCTCTGAACCAAATATCACACCATACAGTGACTTTTTGAATGCAACAGTTTCTCGACAATTACTTATGGATTTTTAGTTCCCAAGGTAAGAAAATTTTGCTTATATTGTTATCCAAACGCTGTTGTTCAAGTAACCAATCAGAGCATCATCAACCGGTTTCAGTACGAGTATTAGATAAATTTTGTAATAATGGTTATACGAATCTAAATCTAAGATATTGTCGAGCGTTCCAGCAGAAGCATAAACAAAATTAAATCAATTTCGTTCTTTGCATTCATCAGAAGTCCTTTATACGTTGTGAGGTTTTCGAAAGATATTTTTATGTGTTACATACATTTCCCAAAACCGATAATAAACGAGCCTTTTTCTGATCTAAGATCTTTAAAAGGTAACCAATTTTATAAAAAATATTTCCCCACCGAATTTAAAATGTTTGAACAGGAAACGGGATTACCGGATCAATCAAATAAATGATGCTATTCCGGATACTCCTGCTGTTAGCAAGCCAAGCAATAGAAGCAGAGCTTGAATCTTTCGCGTAAAATGTGGTTAACAATTACATGTTAATTAGATTGTTGTCTTAATTGTTGAGAGTAAACAAAAAACATGATCTAAAAATTTCTTATCAAAAATTGATGGATCCAATCTTATTTAAGTAAACTAAAAACACATTTGACGAGAATGTTTGTCTAGCATAACCTGAACATTATTCAATCAATGTTTCGAAATGGAATAAAGCTTCGAAGCATTAATTAAATCCACTTGATTTCCTCTATGGATTCAAGCCTTTCTGCAAAGATATTACGAATAAAAGCATTATGTTCTTTTCAGTTTACAACTCTTAAACGTATGATTTCATATTTAACTTTATGTCAACTAAGGATGTGAAGTAAGAATTTTCATATTTTTTTTAATTAGTGGAATTTATAAAAGCTTCCGATGTAAGAGCGTACTTATTGCCATGGGGAGCGTAATTTGTAAAGTAATATTCATATGCTTTTGTGCTTAAACCAAATTGAAGAAATCATCTAAAATGTTATTTAGTTTATTTGATCCATTTCAAACGCCTACGCTTAACTGAAATACATTGTTTGCATAAAATTAGTTAGACACACGCGTATGCATATAATGAAAAATGATCGAAAATAATTTTTACCAAAATTACAAATATTTATTCAGCTTCTATCAACGCAGAAGCGTTATGTATTCTATTTCGTCGATTCTCTATCGGGTCACTGCTAACAACAACAACTGAATAAAGCTAAAGCACGTTTGGTTTCAACCAAGTCCAAATATTTGTAATAATTTTCTTTTTCTTATATATGCTTTTATTTGCTATCTACTTCATAGTAATAAGCACAAAAGGAACAATTTAAAATTTTGAACTTAAATTTTAATCTTCATTTGCAACTTATTGTTGTAGAAATTATTTTAAACGCTTCTTATACACGTAACTATTTATATATATTTATAATAATGTTGCAATATATTTTTACAAGTTTACAAGTTTTAGCTTCTAAGAGGTAGATCTAAAATGTAGCATCTTTCCCATCTGTCTGTCTCTTATCTATTGTGTAGTAAACCCATTGCGAGCAACTTACATTTATAACTAAACCGAACTGAAAGTTATAAGTAAGAAAAGAAGAACCTTAGTAATGTCTAAGTCTTTATGAATACGTTTGATAATTCTAAAGAAAAGGGGTTCCGTGTAATTAATCTTAGAGTTATAAACTGATAACGCTGAAGAATTTCAATGTTGGGTTTCAGAATTGATTTGTATGGCACCAATTTATTTTCCAAATCATTTTGAAAAAAAAAGTTGAATCGATAGCCTCGGTTGATTTTTTTTATTCTAAAAATTCATTTCATTGAGAGATACATAGCTTTGAGCAAGCAATCAACACATAAGTTTTGTTTTTATTTCTGAATATTTTTTTTTCCTTTAAACGACTTTTTCACATCAATCTCTTATCCCAATGGATGACTAAATACTTGATAAAGGAATTTGATTGCCGTTAGGAAATATTAGAGAAATAAATACTGCATAGCACAGGATCTGATGCGCTACCCTGCAAAATATCTACATTAATTTTATAGACCTCTGATATTTCGTTGTACACTACAACATAGAAAAAGCTATTTTGTAAATAAGAACACAAAGAAGTATCATCTGCAATGTTGGCTTCCGTCAGCGTCATATCCGACGAATAAGTAGTGTATAGAAGAGGATCTAATAAAGATTAAAAATAGAAGTTTTTCTAACCCCATTTATGACTTTAAGAATTTAAACAATAGATAGATGGATTCAATAGAATCAGAACCTTATTATAATTATTATATAGCTTTATAGGATCTTTAATACATATATATATATATGTATATGTCGTATAAAATTAGAAAGTATGCTCGATCGATTATGAACTTCTTTTGCTGAATTACACAAAGTTGGACTCTAGAAACTTAGAAGAAAGAAAGTGAAAAGCCTTAAAGAAGGAAAATATTAATATTAGCATCTGCTCCCTTTTCACTGATTGATTGTTTGACTCATTCGTCAAAAAAATTATTTATTATATCTTGAATCCCGATTTGTTGATTAATTAACTGACTTCTCGAAGAAACTGTTCATTGGATTTTGGATTCCTATTCATTGATGGATTAATTCGCTTGTCAAAGAAACTATTCATTGGCTTTTCGTTCGCATTCTCAATTTAAATAATTTTGTCGATGTTGAGACTATTACTACTTTTAAAAAACCTCATTAAAAAATTCCATTGTTTTTTCTTTAATAACAAAGGCCATGTTCACCAAAGGCAAGCCATAAGCACAAATGTACGACACGAGAATTTTTAGAAAACTTCAATATATAGATTTTCGCAAAACGCCTGAAAAAATCAAAGTAAAAAATAATATTTGAAATTTTAAGTGAAAGTAAAAATATTTGCGTCATCTCACAAATTATTTTAAAAAGTTAGGTCAATCGTTTAAATTCGCTAGACAAGTGATTTAGTTTACTTTCAAGAACTTTGACAACCTTTCACTTCAAATTTTTAAAGTGTAATCGAAGAAATCTATAAGTGAATGATTAGAAAATATATGAAAACTTTACCTAGAATCTCAGTCCTTTTTCATCATCATTGAAAAGATAAATGAATAAATCAAAGGTAGTTTTATGTTTAAATATATATATATATATATATATATATATATATATATTTATTTAATAAATAATTTATTCTGTAGGATTCTTTTCATTTTAAAATATCATATCTCTCATTAATTTTATTATAAAGTTAGAACTTGAATACGAAAAAAGAATGAATGTATACGTGTATGTTGTATATTTTAATACAATAGAAATCTATTTATAATATATATAACAGATCTCCGTGCATATATACATAATTATAAATGAGGTATCTACGGGAGATATAGACAATTAATAGCTAGAGAAAATTTTCGACTCTCGAATTAAGTTCTTAAGAGGAAAATTCACGAATAGAGAGAGATTAGAAGAAAAAAAGAATTGAAAAATTGGAAGCGAATTTCGGATACCTGTACACGCACGCGCTAAAAGAGATACACGATGATATTAAATTTATTTTAAGTTTTTCAATAAACAATAAATAGGGATAAAAAGAATAAAGAAAATGGTCAATAGAGGCGAGGACACACAAAAACAAATAAAGAATCCAATCAATTGTATCTTATATCCTGGATACCTATAAAAACTTTTTTGAAAACCTTCCAATAAGATCGTGGACAACAGCTGCTTAGTTAACAATTAGAAATTTTGCTTTAAAGCAAGAGATTCTTTTACTATAAACCTTGCGCATATAAGAAGAAATCAACAACACACCCACCCATCCACCCATGCAATCATTAGGAAATAAATTTATTAGAAATTTTACAAATCTTCTCTCCTGCTTGCTAATGCAAAACAAGAAAAAGATGAAAAACACAAGCGAATGGTGTGCAATAAAATAACATACAATACTTGCATGTGCTTGGGATAATAATGGGAAATTTTCAATTTCTTTTCTTTTGAGGGATATTTTCGAAAAAAAAAGAGTAATTTTAATAGAATTTTTTTGAGAAAAATTTTAACGTTCATATGTGCGTGTTTTCTGCATCTACATATGTGTAAAAACAGATTTCGAACGAAAAACTTTTTAGGCGTTTGTTGTTAAAATCAGAAAATATCAAAATTTGCTTGTTGGGCCTTCGTGTGGCTGAAAAGTTGGTCTGTATCAGTGTTCTTGGAATTTTGATAGCGTACAGAGTGTTTGAAACGCTAAGGTTAGTCTCGCTGGTTCGAATACAAACTAAAAAAAAAAGGATAATTATGAAAATTACAATCAATTAATTACAAAAAATTGTTAAAAAAATGTTTAACAATATAAAACAAAAAAAAAACAGAAATTAAATAAAAAATTTCTCATATAAAAACTGGTTATAAAAATTATTATATAAAAGTTTTAATGAATATTTATTAAATTTTTCAATCTATCAAAAAAGAAGCTAAAAATTTGTAGCTTAAGAAACAAAGGAAAATTTATTCTCTCAGCTTACAATATTATAACATAATTGTTAAATAATTAACTCCTAACTTAAAAAAGAAGTTTAAAAATTCTTAATGATTTCGAAACGATTTCCACGGAAGAAAAACAGAAAATAGAGCACTAAAGAAAAACATATTTTTCTGTCTCTCTTTAACGAAAAAAAAAAGAAGAAAGAAAGCAATAAGAAAAGAGAGAACTTTGTGGGAAATTTTCACATATAAGGCAGTTTGTAACCAAATCGCTGTTGGCCCATAAATACTTGGGTGTACTTCAGTGTGTTTGTTAATATCAACACATACGCATACGCTTAAAATGCTTAAAGTGAAATAATTTACATGCATATTTAATTATATACATATATACATATATATATATAAAAACATATATATATATATATATAAATGTATATATATATATATATATATATATATATATGTGTGTGTGTATGTATGTATGTATGTATGTATGTATGTATGCGTACACATACACAAGCATCGCTACATATGTGACATATGCACATATATAATTATAACAAACAAGCACATGCACGCACGGAAAAGTACACATTTGATCATTTAATAATTTTAGCCAGAGAAAAATTGAAAGAAGAAGACAAGAATGTTATATTAATGAACACATGAGTGTGTATGTAGACATATATATCTATGTGTGTATAAATAATTTCTCATTGTGTGCTTTTCTTGTCAAAAATTATTAATAAATATATTCTCACACATATGTATAGCGGTGGTTGTTGTATTTGTAAGGCAGACGAAGGTGGTGATATTAGTAAATACGTGATATAAAATATTTTTGGCTCAATTGCAAGCGTAAAATAAAGCTTTTCCGTTCAAAAGCTTTTTAGCCTTGAATAGTTTCTTTTCTTCTCAGTGTATAACACCCACAAAAACATGCTTATAGTATATAGAAACATAAAAAAAAATATAGAATTAAAGAGAAACTTAATATACATTTATGTGTATTAGCAAATTAGCAAATATTGGCCCCTCCTCCCTCCCCCCTTTCATCCTTCAATGAGAATAGAAGCAGTGCCCATCTTTACATCTTATCAGAGAAAACATTATTCCAGAGTTGATTTAAATAAATTCAAAGAAGAATATCTGATGCATGCTTGGAATTTTTGGTTTGCTTGCGTGCTTGCCCTATTAAGTTTATTGAATAAAATTAATAATTAAAACAATCATTAAAGAAATTTTATTAAAAATTTAAATAAACGTATTAAATGAATCATCCCGAATTTGTAAGAAAATGCCAAAATTTATTGTGATCATGGAGCATGGACCAGTCATGGAGTTAAAACTTTAATTAACTAGTCTGGCCTTCAATACATGTCCTTCAATTTATGTATTAATTTGTAATTATTTTTGTTTGAAATTTACTTAATTGATTTCGTATTTATCTAGAGGGAGAGAGAGAGAGAACGAGTGAGCGAGATAGAGAGATTATCTATAACTACTTCACCTAACTTAAAGAACATTAATCAAAATTTGGAAATTGTGGACAATTTTGTTAAAGTTTATTCTCTGAACATCTGCGATGCCAACGTTTGTTCAACGTGCCCCGTTGTATGAAAAAATACATAAATAATTCATCAACGTTGCTTCGCACGCGACCTATATATCTGTTTAGAGCACTTTTATGTTAAGATTTAAAATTCTTTGAAATTTTATAATATATATAGACAGATGGACAGACGAATAGACGGATACGTTTAGCTGCATTTGTGTGATATTTAAAGCTTCTTTGTTAACTTTGCAATTATTTTTACAAAAAATTAAAATCTAATACTATTATATCGAGATGGCGTAGTAGAAGCAGAGATGTTCTCAGTTCACGTTGTAATGTGGACGTGCACTTTGACTTCGACAAGAACTTTCAATGTTTCTTTGCGACCAATAGAATGTTTACCATGGACATTAAACAGATAGGCACCCGTACAGACCGACATGCTTAAATCTGTTATAAATTTGATGTTGATCAAGAATATACATACTTTGTTGGATCTCTGAAGCTTCCTTCAGGGTTTTCCAAACAAAATTACAAAATGAATAAATCCCGATTGTTCGGTGGTGGGTATAAATATGTTAAATCCGAATTTTCACACCTATTTGTGTTTTATGTAGCTTCTGCGCCGTTGCCGATTACAAATATTTGAAATAAAAAATAATAACGATTTGCAAGCAGCTTAAGTCGTGAATATTCAAATCGAGATAATTTGTTAGTAAATGTTCTTTCATTTTTTCCGTTGTTATTGATGAATTTATATCGTATATCCATATTTTGAATACTACTGCTCCTACTACGGCTAATAATACTACGCGTAGAAAAAAAATTGATTTTCAAAAATGTTCATAAAAAATTTCCAATCACGTTAGTCGTTCTGTAAAGCCTATATCGCTTTTTCTATCTGTTAATATTTATGTGAAGCTTGCTTTGGGAAGCGGTTATATAGCATTCACCATTTTTTTACAGGGAGGAGCCGTGTTGCCCAAGTATTTAATATAATATCTGTGCTATTATTGAAATCTGCACCTGTTGGTCGCAATCAAATAAACTCAAATTAATTGCAATATTGACCAAGTCAATACAAAAAAATTCGAAATTTTTGTCAATATAGAAAATTTCTAAGTTTTTGTAGATGCATTTAGGCAAATGTGATTAGAAACTAGAAACCAATTCGCGGATAGAAAAAGCCATTTTTAGTGAAATGAAATTAATAGATAAATTTTCATTCGTAGATTTTTAAATTAGGCACTAAGGAATTATTAATGCCTAAACAACAACAAAAACTTTTTTCTTAATTTTATTTATTTATTATTGTTTTTTTAATCATAAAAAGCGAATTAAAAAAAGGATTAAAATAATTTATCCTGCTAATGGTGACGACTTGATTAAAAATTCTTCCATTTTTAATTTCAAATCTGGAAGCCGTCATAGCAAGCATAGCAAGGGGGCATTAAATACCAATTCCACATGAACAAAAATTCACAAGAAATATTGGCCACTAGTTTCTATACTAGTATCTATATTTCTGTCGTCGAAACAAATTTTTTTTCATTTCAATCATAAAAAATTCTAAATATACCCATGATAACCGATACAAGAGAATTTTACGTCATTCAAAGCTTTTTCTTCAAAAAAAAAAGTTTATATAAACATTTATATAATTTGTACAAATCTATGTATCTACCACTCACACTCAAAGAGGTTTTCACGGCCACGCATGTATGCAATAGAACATGCACCTAAAATCAACCACGATCAAAAGAAATAAGACTTATATCGAAACTGTGAAGATGTAAGCCGTAGAGTAAACTTAGTTCAAAAAATTATCAGACTTATGTATTATGAATACATTCGATCCCATTAGAAGGTTCATTGTCTAGTGGGGGGTTGGAGAGGCTTCTTTGTAATGCCCATTTCTATGCGCTTAGATGGACGCTTTGTAAAACAAAAAAACATATAAATCTCTCTTAAACTAGCGATCTATTATAAGTAATTTCTAATAACTAAACTGAAAATAGTAAATTATTCAATTGATAAAAAATAATAGTTAAATTATATAAATAATGTTAAATTCACTTTTTTAAATACATTACAGAGTTTTCCTTCCTTCCTAATTAGTGATAACTGCGAAAGAAAAACATAAAACAGAAACATGGACGCGATCAAAAAGAAGATGCAAGCGATGAAGCTTGAAAAAGATAATGCTATCGATAAGGCCGATACCTGCGAATCTCAGGCCAGAGATGCTAACTCAAAGGCGGACAAATTGATTGAAGAATTGCATGATCTGGAGAAGAAATTAGTACAAGTTGAAGCTGATTTGGTATCCAATAAAGAACAATTGGAGAAAGCAAATCACGAATTGGAAGAGAAAGAGAAATTATTAACAGCCACCGAATCCGAAGTCGCTACCTTGAATCGTAAGGTACAACAAATTGAAGAAGATTTGGAAAAATCCGAAGAACGCTCCACCAGCGCTCAACAGAAATTGTTAGAGGCCACACAAGCCGCTGATGAAAACAACCGGTAATTTGAACGATAGATACTTCAATTTTATTAAAATATATATTGAAATGAATTACCTCCATTCTAGTATGTGTAAAGTATTGGAGAATCGTTCTCAGCAAGACGAAGAACGTATGGATCAATTGACCAATCAATTGAAGGAAGCCCGTATGTTGGCTGAAGACGCTGATACAAAATCTGATGAAGTATCGCGTAAGTTGGCCTTTGTTGAAGATGAACTGGAAGTAGCAGAAGATCGTGTTAGATCCGGAGAAGCAAAAATCATGGAACTTGAGGAAGAACTGAAGGTCAGTATTTAAAATTAGTGAAGTAATCTAAAGGATAAAGTCTTGAGTTTGATTTGTAACACCTAAAAACCGAACAACGGCATAATGGAAATTTAAATCTTCTTTTTATATAACTGAATTTCATTCAGATTTACCTACTTTCACTACCTGGTTTAACTAAAATAGCTTGAAAGAAACATCGGTAAATAAATTATAGATTTATGTGTGTGTATGAGTTTAAGCGGAGAAAAACCAAATCAGTCTCAAAAATAGCATAAAAATGAGTTAAAGGAATTTTATAATTGAAGATATAATGCTTAAAATGCGTATTATCTCGTATACAATATATGGGGGCAGAACAAATTTAGTAAAAAAAGTCGTGTAAACTATCACTAATGTCCACTTCTCCAGTCTTCCTTCCCGAACGGAAATTTCTTAGAATATTTTCATATGGATTGGTTGTACAAATAAGTACCCCAGCGATATTTTACGAAGAAAAGGTAAAAAATGTTTTATGCAAAATATTTTTGATATTCGTTACTTGCACAATTTTCCGACTCGCTGAGAAGATATGAAAACGTTCATCTGATTTTTCGACGCTTGGGTTCTTGGGATCGGTCTTACAAAAAAATTGAAAATTTCTTTCGTACTGCGGGCAATTTTGTTGTAATGATAGGACTGCATCGTCATTGGTAGCGTTTTTCAGGGTTGATTTTGTTGAGTTGGGGAATTTTGGAGTTTTACACATGAAAATAGGACAGAATTTATTTTCCCCCCGATTAGTTCACTTAAATATTTTTTCCTTTTTTCTTTTTTAATTTGAAGAAAACAATTGGAGAAACGCCTTTAACTTTTTAGGCCTATATATCCAGTATCTAAGAAAAAGGTTTCTCGATTGTAGAACCCCAAAAGTTCGAGAAGAAAGTATTCTCTTAAGAGCTTATTTTAACAGAAAAACAAAAACATTTTATATTATTTATTTAGAATAACTTTTCATTTTTATACTCTACACTATATATGGTACAGAGACTTCCATGTGTAGTCCTGTATAGCACCTAGAGGGATTATAAGATTAGAAAGATACATCCTCCTTTCATTATACCTGTGGATTCCAAACCATACTTTGAATCTGTCTGTCTGTCTAATGTCTGCCTGTGTATTTTTTGTTAGCAATTTCTGAGATAAATTTCAAGTCCATACCCCAAATAGAGTTGTTTTACTTATTGGTTCCAGCTACAAAAGTCTATTCTTAAAATTCATCCTAGAACTAAGCTAAGGATGGGTTTTAAGTTTCTACTTAAGAATCGAACAGAAACAAAGAGCGAAGAATATTGATTTTAAATTTTATTCTGAATTTTAGTTAGCGTCGCCCATGTGTGAATAATTAACCCTTATATGTATATAGTCTTTGCATAAAAAATGTCGATTATAAACTTTTTATACTCTTCGTACTTAAGGTTGTCGGCAATTCTTTGAAATCTTTGGAAGTATCTGAAGAAAAGGCAAACCAACGTGTTGAGGAATTCAAACGTGAAATGAAAACTCTTACCATCAAATTGAAGGAAGCCGAGCAACGCGCTGAACAAGCTGAAAAGCATGTGAAACGTCTGCAGAAGGAAGTCGACAGGCTAGAAGGTATGTCCTTTTATTTCATATTTTTATTGTATTTATTTTCGCAGAAAAAAAAAGTTTCTATTTTGATCAAAGAAGGTCTCTGGCCTGCTTTTAACCTTTATTTCAAATATCTCCCATAATATTATTTTGTACAAATATGCGTTACATACATATGTATAAAATATAAATAAATATTTGATTTTAAGTATTTTTTTTTATTTTTAATGCTATTTTAATGCTTTTCTACTTTGTTATTAATCGTGTAATTTACTGGTGAAATCAATTAACAACAAAAATGGCTTTTTGCAGACCGTCTCTTCCATGAAAAAGAAAAATACAAAGCAATCTGCGATGATTTGGATTCAACCTTCGCCGAACTTACCGGATATTAATAAACCAAACAACATCGCCACACTCAAAAAAAAAAAAAAAAAAAAGAGCCAAAAAAAACACTATAAACCAAAAGAATACTGTTGTTATAACAAAAAATACTTTTACAGCTTTTTTAACACTCTTTACCAAACGATATATATTATGTACCTACACATATACTGAAGAAAACATAGAAAGAAGAAAGTTGTCTTGGCCTATTATCCCATCCTACCAGATTGTAAATATCTAAACAAAAAACTGACTTAGATTCTTTGTTAAGCCCCCCTCCTCCATGCATAAGTATTTGGAGTATTTGTCTCAGACATTGCACACATGCACGCACATACACGGCAGACAATTTCTCAATTTAAGGTGCTAGTGTAAATTACATCATTCGCCATCAGAATCCTCAGAATCCAACGCATAGTCTCGTAATCATAAATATAAATACACCTACATAAAGACTCAAACGAACTCCCTTCTAGATCAAACTCAACATTATGTAAAATAATTCAAGTTAAAAGCAACAGCGTTTATTTTATGATTCAACCCGCCGCAAAATTTTCTGTTGAAAGTTATTATATTAAAAAAAAAGGTGATTTTTTAAATGCATAAAAAACATACACACAAAACTCTTGAAAAGAGTCTCTCTTCTTATAAATATCAAAGAAATACTTAAAAAAAAAACAAAAAACAAAAGAATTTGTTAAGTGTTGCAAGTCATTTTGTGTGTGCGTGTGTGTTAAAGTTATAAAATGTTTTCTTTTTACATTTTCTCTATAAGTTTTTAGTTTGTTGTTCCCTGTTCCGTTTTATATGTACAAACGTATGTTCGTATTTATGGGTGGCATGAATAATTAAATATTATGTGTTTGTTTTACATATACACATATATATAAATATATATATATTTCTTTATTACATTCTACAACGAGTTTCTAGTTAAAAAGACAAGAAAAGCAATAATGAAAAGAAAATTAGTTGATATGCTTTCTGCTTTGCTCAGTTCTTTCCCAGAACATCAAATCTGGTCAGCGAGAAAATAATTTCAGATATTCCTTCAAATCCCCGCTAACCAATTGATAGTATGATCGTTTTTGATATGATTCAACTTCAATTCGCTGATGCTTATTTATCGCTAGCGAAGCATGAACGTTTCGACATGATTTACCAAATTCGTATCTCATTCAAAATAATAAATCATTTCGAAAAGATTTCAGTTCCTTGCGATGAGTATGCACACCGCAACTGTGGCCATTCATGATCTTTTTCAATTTGCTTGCGTCCCGAATATTACCTTTTTCTAAAGAATCCAAGGATTTCATTTGATTTCCAATCGTTGTGTGAGGAATACAAGTTCAGCTGAATGTTTTACGTGAATGTTCCACGGTGCTTTAAACTATTTTTCAGCGAACGATAGCCGGCGTCCCTCAACTTGAACAACAATCCCTCTTAAATAGTGCTCTACCTATCACGAGTTTCTAAAATAAATACTCGCTATGTATAGTTTAGAATTTCCCTCCTGTTAGAGAACGTTCCTATCTAGGATTCGACAATCACCACGATACTCCACTTGGCTGATCTTATCCCCGCGGATTTAATTAGACCTTTGAAAGTACTATATATCTCGAAAGGTTCGTTCCACCGTTTTATCTAAGCTGGAAAGTCATCGTGATAGGGCTAACATTAACTACGCTCCCATGATCGATATTGCTTCAATGGACCATGAAGTTTCGCAAAGTAATATTAATATGATTACTTTGCGCTAATGAGCCTAAAGAAGACATATTCATTTTTCGTAAAACGGAAACGACCATTCCTTTGAAGACTTTCTCCTGCAATCCTCCAGAACCCGTCGCCGGGCATAAATCACAAACCTTAACCCTCCGTAGCCAATAACTGTTTCGGACGATCTTTCCCATACTTGTGAGAAATACAATTAAGATCTGTCTCTCTGTCTCCCTCTCTCTCTATCTCTCTCTCTCTCTGCCTCGTAATCTTTTATATCTGTATCTCCCGTAATTATGGTTAGGATTAATTTATCATCACGTGTCCAATATCTTTAAAATAGAATTTCCTAAAATAATTCCTTGTACCCATCAATTAATATCGAACTTTGGATATTCCTTTTTCGTGAAACGAAAACGTCCGTTCTTTCCCAAAACGAACCCCTTCTGCAATCCTCAAGAGACCGTTGCCGGGCATCGATAGCAAACCTTAACCTTCCTTAGTCAATAACTGTTTTCGACGATCTCTCTTATGATAGTGAAAAGCACAGTCAACATCTATCTCTCTTTCTTTCTCTCTCTGCCTCTCATCTTTGCGTTATTTTGAGAAATACGTTAAGAAAATCTCCCCGAAATAACCCTTGACAATATTAAACCCGATTAACAAAACCATATTACGCATAACCTAAACTAATATTAAATACCAAAAGAAAAAATCGGCAAAAGTTCTGCGAAACAATGAAAATATTTTCAATACATGGCAAACAACTTTTTCCTCAATTTTTTTTTTCAAAATTATTGGGACTGAATAATATCTTAATTATTCTTTAAAGCAGGTTATTTCATTTGCTTCATGTTTTCATAAAAAAAAAAGACGTTTTTTGGGTACAATCATAAGAACGAGCGACATACTCGACCAGGCAATAAGTCGTTGATTAAAATCAATGTTCATCAGAAGGAATAAGATCTTGTGATCGTAGAAAAGATGACATATTCCAGTTTTTTTTTTCTTTTGATAAATTTTGTCGTAAGGGGATTCAAACTTCTAATATATTTCTCCTAATTTCCAATTCATTCGGACAGTCGTTATTAGCAACCTTCCCTGATGTAATGTAATCGTTTTTATATCATTCGTCACCATTCAGCAATCGTTTCCTTTGAATTAATCAAGGAAAGTGAACATTTTTGTGTTTGGACTTTTTTTGGCCACCGAAATTAGTTAATTCGAAATTCTCAAACGCTGTTTTGGGTACTTGACAAGAGAATGGGTGATATTGGTGTATAAAAGTTAGGCGTAATATTTTTTCTTGAAGAAACAAGCAATAAATGGTTGGAATGAAGCAATAAATAATCACAAACAAACATAGCAAAATTGTTTTTACATCTGATACATCTTCGCGTTCGCCAGTGGAACTGCCATTGTATTAGAAGTGAATGGATAAGAAAAAGCAAACTTCACTAGGAAGGTGGATAAGATTTCCTTACTAAGAAAGAACAGCAAAAAAAAACTTTCCCTGCTAGATAAAAATCGGCATGTTAGAGCATGATAACATTAACATTGTATGTGATTTGCATATAATAATAATAATATTACTAACAATAATCGCTCTTTTCGGCGTAAGTGAAAGATTGTTGAATGTGAACACATATTGTACGTGAAAAATAGGCACAATGTTATACCTTTTTTCTTTTTTTTTTTTGATATTGACTCGTTTCCTAAGATTTCCTGTTCAATTTTTATGTAATTTCTGATTAAGCTTTGAGAAAATTAAACGTTTTGTTTTTTTTTTTTTGCTTTCCAATTTCATTTTTAGACGAACTGGGCATCAACAAGGATAGGTACAAGTCTTTGGCTGACGAAATGGACTCCACATTCGCCGAATTGGCTGGCTATTAAAGATATCGCTCTTCTCTACACAAAAGATACGCCTTTTAAGTTCATGATGAACTGTTTTGTAGAGGTTGTACTGCTACAGCTAAAATTTTACATTAATTGTTAAAGAAAATTTCTACAAAAATTGAAATGTTTTATTCATTATTAAATAAACGATACGCACCGGAAAAAAATATAAAAATCAATTTAATTCATATAAGTCAACAAAAATATTTTTAATTTAAACAAATTTTCACAAAAGCACTTTTTTAACAATATTTTTTTCTATTGCTATACGTACATAACATTAAATAACTGTAAACAAAACAAAAAAGAAAGTAAAAATCCAACAACAACAATATTTTTGTAGTATGTTTATGTAAAGGATCGCTAATCATATAACAGTAACTTCTAAGCTCTCGATTCTAGTGTCTCTGCTATTTTATTTACATCTCTGAGAGTTAATGAACGTAATGATCGTCTCTATAGATTTAGACAGATATGGTGGTCTGCTATGCTTTCTTAGTTCGAAATGATGTAATGATAGGATTGAATAAAAGAAAATGAACAAGTAGGAGTGAGTTAACGAGAAATTATTTTATACGTATGTTAATGTAACAGTACTAGCGCTGTTACATTAGCAGCTAATTGACTGCTTGCTCTTTCATTCTCATTATTTTTATGGGCAAAATGTATAGTAAATGTCGCACTATACCAAAGCAAATGATAGACATACATCTGCATATGTAAAGGAAAATAAAAAAGACAGCGCAACTGATTTCGTTTCATCGTTTATATCAAGTGAGGATTTCTACATTTTACATTCACTAGCCGCATGCTTCAATTAATTTCAATGAAAATATTCTGTAGATAAAAGATATTTTTCTCAATTACAAAAAATTATTTTTTTTACCTCTATGTCGTAACGGTACGGTATACATATGTATTTAATATATTTTATGCAATTTTTCGCGTCATCCACAAGACATCTTATTCCTTTATTTTACAAGCAATGTTCCCCAGAATATATTGCAGACCTACACACACCATAATTTCGTTAATATAAAAATAATAGAGTACACCAAATAATTATAATATTATTAAAATGAAGAATTGATTCTTCTTCAGGCAATTTGTACTGTGTTTCATTTTCCCAAGTATAATCAAAATCAGCGTATTGACCATTCAAGAATTTCGAAATATTGCACAATAAAATCCTTAACATAAAGTCAAATAAATGGCCTCCATCGGCGTCACACTTAAAAACACAGAAATGAATATATGCGTCTTTGTTTTGTAATGTGACGTTAATAGTCCTGTTCTAAATAATATCACTGATACATCGTTAACTATTTGCAAAAGCATTATAACTATAAGATGAAACATGTCGGTAGCAAAACTTCAGTAATAAAAAGGTTAGGACCTGTACGAAAAAGTTTTTGTGTTTAGAAATGCTAAGAAAGAGACCGAAATAACTACAAAACAGAAAAGAGCGCAAGTGTAGAATATTGTGCGGCATTTGGTCGAAATATTTGTGTTCGGTTGTGTGTGTTTAGGGCATCAGATGTAAGTATGAGCAATAGTAATAATAATACCGGCACATAGCCTTGTCACTATGATATAATGAGAAATCGAGGTGATGGTAAGAATGGCATTGGTTGAGCTACTTCGCGCACCATCTATGCCATGTACGGTAATGATGTATGATAGCTTAGCCAAAGATAAGAACGTGAAGCCATGGAATATTACTTTTTACGATTATACACAACTCCCGATATATCTAAAAATTACGGTAAGCGGTCGTTGGGAAATAATGGCTGGCATTTTCTTCTTACAAACGTACCTATCCTCTGCCTACGCAATCGCAGATACAACTGGTCGAGTCCAAGTTAATCATTTCCTTCTTTGGGCATCGATTCATATTGGTGTCTTGGGAAATGAGCGAACAGATGCAGAAGCCAAATCTAAAGCGTCGGTATCATTATTTACGGGCGGCGCAATGAAAAAGATTGATCTTCATAAATTTATTCGACAAAAATTACAGAGAAAATTGAGAAAAAAAATTATCGGTACTATCCTCGACATTATTCTCATGTTAATCCTAATCTCACTAAACCGGTATATACAAACCAACAAGGAGAACATTACAATCCAAACAATTGCGAGAATTCGCCTCTGTAGTACTATTGCAACACACCAATGGATCCTTAAGAAACCTCCTCCTCCAAATTGGCAATTGGATACAAAATATTACAATCAAACATATATCTTGCGAATGTCAAAAGCTTTCCACAGTCTCACAGTTATTGAACCATCTAGCCTCAAAAAAATAAATTAGTGGACGAATTTATTTCTTTGGTCTAAACATGTTATTTATTTATTTATTAGTTTATTTATATATCTATTTATTATTATTAAAAATTATATGATCAATAATAGTAAGAATAATAGCAATAGTGAAGCAAATTTCTCTGCATTGGTCCAGTTTTCTTTCTTTTAATTCTTTAATTCTTTAATTCGGTGAAGTAAAAAATTGGCATCAGTTAAACAGTTATAAAGTACTGAAGCAATTCTCTATAGAATTGTATCCGTTTTATATAGAAATTGTATTTGTATTTGAAAGGGACACAAACACCACTATCGACGGGTATCAACAGATTCGCTTCAAGCTGAATATAATCTTTATCTGGTTTCTTTTACGGTTTCAACACACAACAGCTTAATATACAACATATATAGAAATTCAAATATGAAATTTACTAGAGAAAGTTTGACGAACATTACACGATCGATATCAATGGAAATCATTATATAAATAAAAACGACTCAGTTAACTTGTAAGCAATGCGCAAACGTGCAGTTCGTTACAAACATTTGAGAGCTTTACAGCTAAAGCGCAATTTAAAAAAAATATTATCCCGAACAGAAAAGCAAATTTTATACGTGAATATATAAATAATCATGTGTTGATAAATATGCTGGTGGATTATGTGAAAAGTTTTTTTTTATGTTTGAAACAAGGCAACAACTGATGAATATTATTTAGAGCATAAATCATGAATCATTGCTTGTATGGGCCTTTTTGTTTTATCTTAATTTGTGTAAACGGTTTAAATTTTGCATTATGTAACAACTTTAGCACAATAACTGAAGATGAAAAAACCAATTCCCAGAATGAATCATCATTACATTCGTCTATGTTGTGGTCTCAATGTTTAGAGGACTACGTTTTAAGGTAGTGAGTGGATCATGCTATTATTTCATGATTTAAAGTTTATTTTTGCCTATAACTACCACCGAAGGATTTTGTTAATCTGTAGCAACACTTAATGCTTAACACTTTATAGAAATGTGATATATGTGTAGAGACTCCATACACATATAATAATTAAAAATGTCTTTATTGAACGAAGTATAAAGCGGGCGCATGTAATGTAGAGAACAAAAATATCCATGTTTCACAAGTATAATGGAAATATTCATTATGTCATATCTCCCACCATATACACTGTGGTGAAAATTGTCGATCAGTATTTTAAATTGAAAAAAATTCATATTTTCAAAAGAATTTCAATAATGAATAAAACTTTAGAGACCGGTTTAAATTTTAGCACACATGCTTACTACAATCATCGCCAAATATTGACGACAAATATTCTGCTCATAATTAATAAAATCTTTAGTAACGTGGTGGTGGGTTTTCTAGATTAGTACATTCCCAATTTTCTTCTTCAAAGCCCACATTTTACTTGTTTTAATTTTAGCCAAAGTTTCAATCAACGCTATCCAAAAGGCCTTTATTACGTAGCCAATATGAATCCTCCGTCAGTTACTCAGTCGACTTACCTACGGCCTCCTACTGCTACGATAAACAAGCGCATCGGTCAAGCTAGCATTGAATTGGAGCCTCATAAACGATCTCCTCTACAAATAGTGAATCCTCAGCTTCGTCCTGTGACATACCAAATGGTGCAAAATAGTCATCAACCTGGATTTTTTCAGCAATTGCTTGGTGTGGATCAGACGACGCAGCAAATTAGGCCCCCCGAATCTATGCCTATTCAACAACGCCCCGGTTTGCAACCGATTAGAACGGTTTCAGAAAACGATTTATATCTGTTGGGAGCCATTGAGAAATTAGTATATCGTGTGGATTATTTAGAGAGCAGAATACGAAGGACAGAACAACTGATTTACTATCTAATGTCGGGCAATAATCAAAAAGAAGGTAAAAAAAGAATTTTTATCTATATTTTATCTATTTATATCTATTTTGTATAATATATCGGGACTAAATAAAAGAAGAAAGTTCAACTTTATTCACCAAAATAGTCTCTTCAAGAGTGAGACAATCGATCAAACGCTTCCCTATAAAATAAAATACGCGCTTGATTCAAATATTTTTTGTTTTGATATTCACGAAATGTGGAGAATTCGATGTTGTATACGGTATTGTAGTCTTTAACAGCGAGTAAATGCAGAAACAACTCCCTATGCAAAAAAAACTAACGCCCTCCCATCCTTCGACAATAAGATGCTCTTTAAAAGCCTTTATCTTTTTACAGTGCGTGATCCTTGTCCGAGTAACTTTACACGTATTAGTGATAATTGCTACTACATCAACAGTTATCAGCGAGTTAATTGGAAAAGTGCCAATTCAGCTTGCAAAGCTTTGAACTCACATTTAGTAGAATTTGAAAAAGGTTCAGAAAACGAGGACGTAATGGCTTATTTGCTCAATCAACCACAACACCGTGGTCGGGATTACTGGTTAGGTGCTTTAAATCCCGGTTTGTTATGGATATGGTCGAACTCTGCAAAACCGGTTAATCCCCATACAAATCTAACTTCTATAGCTATGGCTCATCAGGATTCAGCTGGGTTCGGCAACGACATAGCCGCAAATAGTATTGATATCGATGAAAAAACGGAAGAGAAGCCAAGTAATGCGACAACGACTACAAATGAGAGTTTTGATAACAATGATGACATTAAAGGCCACGGCCGATGTTTGCGCTTAACTTATAACAGTTCAAAGCATACTTACTATTATTATGGTAATGAATGCACTTCAAGGTATAATTACATCTGTGAATATGAAGACAAAACTTTAGATAACAAAATTAAGAAAATTGCCAGAGAATTGAAATTGTGGCTGTAAAAGTGATTGAAGATAAAATTATTAATAAAGAAATTCATATTCTGCCATAAAAATATGAAATTAAATTGTGTTTTATTTCATCCACCGGAAAAATGTAAGTTCTTACATTTGTTGTTCCGCTATACTTAACATTCTAAAAGCAATATCTTTATCTTAGCGAAATCACTTCGTAATAAAATTCCCACATGAAAATAGGACCCTCTACCCGAATCGAAGGACATGTGAGGTCAAAATATGGGACGCTTTTGAGTCTTCATAAAGTAACTATAATTCATGGTATAATTTTCATATTTCATTCTCCAAAGTTTTACGTTCGATTTAGGCAATTATATAGTTTTTATGTTTCAATTTCTAACGTTCTCGTTTTCAATTTAAATAAAATTCACTTTGTTCAACTATAACTGCCAGAAGAAAGTTTACAAACGCGTGTAAAGTTTTTATGTGGAAGGTCATAGCATTTTCGCAATTGCTACGTAGGTATTGCAATCTGGCAAGCACATGTTTTTCTCACTTGTCAATAGTTTACAACTATATTATTTTGTTTCCATAAAAATTACAGTTTCGTACAAATTCTGTATATTTTCTTCAGACAAAAAGTAATCAAATAAACGTAATGAGTTTGCAGCCGGTAGGCTCTAACAGTGCAACGACATCTCAAGATGCTTGCTATATTTCACTGCTAGGATTAGCAGAATATTTTCGCACTTGTCATCCACCGAATATAAAGAAATGTATACAATGTTTACAAGCCCTATTCACATTTCAACCACCATCCAAAGTCGAAGCCCGGACACATCTTCAATTAGGTCAAATCCTAATGGCCTATACACGTAATATAGAAATGGCTCGAACACACTTGGAGGCCGCCTGGAAATTGTCGGAGCCTCTGTTAAATTTTGATGATGTTAAATTCGATACAGCATCTTTGCTGGCTGAATTGTATTTACAAATGGATCAAAGTTCAACATCGAAAGCGATTTTACGGAAAGCCATCGAACTTTCATTGAATAACGTTTATTGGCATTGTAAACTCCTGCTGCAATTGGCTCAATTACATGCGAATGACCGAGAATATACATTAGCTTCGGAATTGCTGGCTGTAGGAGCTGAATCAGCTGAAGAAGCTGGAGCAACTTATTTAAAAGTGCTATTTTTGTTATCGCGAGCCATGATTTTGATGATTGAACGTAAAACTAACGACGTATTAGCGCTTCTGAATTCGGCCGGTGCTATTATCGATAATCACATCAACAATCCGCACCAAAAAGAGTATTTAAAAGTATTCTTTCTGGTTTTGCAAGTTTGCTATTACTTAGCATTAGGTCAAGTTAAAACTGTGAAACCAAGTTTAAAACAATTGCAGATGTCTATACAAACTATTATGGCTCCAAATTGGCCAACAGACGAGGGTGAATATATATTACAAATTTATATTTTCACTCAAAAATTCTTAATCTTTTTTTTTTTTTTTTACGATTTTTTAGTTATTTTTGGACAAAATCCCCTGGAAATGTTTGTTTGGCTGCCTAAGGAACAATTATATGTGTTGGTTTATTTGGTGACCGTTTCACATTCTATGATGGCCGGCTACATGGATAAAGCTCAAAAATATACTGAAAAAGCCTTGACACAAATTGAAAAACTGAAAGTGCAAGATGACAAGTCTATATTGTCAGTTTTTAAAGTAATTTTATTGGAACACATTGTAATGTGTCGCATGGTTATGGGAAATCGAGAACTAGCTATACGTGAAATAGCAGCAGCACGTGATGTCTGCTTGTCATCAGGGCCAAATGGTCAGTTGCTTAAGCGTCATGCTGCTCAGTTGCACTGTTTAGTAGGGCTCTATGCAATGTCCACTAGTTTCTTCGGACATGCCGAAAATCAATTTCTTACATGTGTGAACCAAACGACTGAACGAGATTTGAAACTTTTTGCTAAACTCAACTTAGCCATCATATATTTGAGAACAAAGCGCGACCAAGACTTGAAACAAATCTTGGATGCGGTATCCACAGAGAATACACATACGTACAGTTCTCAAGCTTTAATGGGAGGTTTCTATTACGTGCAGGGACTACACGCATTTCACAAGGCCAGTTTTCATGAAGCCAAGTAATGTTTTAAGTTTAAGCCTTTAATTCTTTAATGTTTTCTTAACATTTTTGTGCGTTTAGACGGTTTTTGCGAGAAACTTTAAAAATGGCTAATGCAGAGGACTTGAATCGTCTTACTTCTTGTTCGCTTGTACTACTGTCTCATGTCTTCCTCAGCATTGGCAATTCTAAAGAAAGCATGAATATGGTCACACCAGCAATGCAGTTGGCATCGAAAATTCCTGACATTCATGTACAACTATGGGGATCTGCTATTCTCAAAGATTTGCATCGAATGTCTAAAGATGCACAACATGAAAAAGAAGCTCTGGCGAACCATGTTAAGTATTCAGAGAATCTAATTGCCGACCAGTTAAAATGTGTACAAAGTATACACCATAATTTAATTGACTGGCTAAAAGGGCCACCGCCTTCTACTAATACCGCAACAGTTGCTATCGCTCCAATTAACAAGATAACTTCAAATGATGTGCCAATAACCGCCGCAGCACCGCCAGTATCTACACAACCCACTGTTTTAATGAGCCCAATTGTACCACAACCAATCCAATATATGACCCAATCGTCAATGAGCTCGCCACATATGCCGGCGCAACAACATCATCATTTCCACCAGCAACAAACTCAACAGCAGCAGACACAACAGGCGCAGCAGACGCAGCATCAACAGCCATACGGTCAATATTACTAAAACAAGGAATTAAAAAATTGTAATTTTATATAAGTTAAAGTTAAAATTTACAAATAAACGAAAATTTTAAATTAGACGCAAATTAATTAACATATAGCTTCCATGGCAATGTCCAATAATTCCTCTTCATTTTGTGTACTTATTTCGATTCTATGTTCATTTATAGCCTTCCCTTCCTCCTTCGCGGAAATAGTGATAAGTTCATCCCCATCCTCATCCTCCATTAAAGTTATTTGCATTTCGGTTTCGTCTATGACGTCTTGTTCACTCGTGGCATCTCCATCTGTAGATGGGCAATGTTGCCTTCGCCGATGGTAACGCAAATTAGAGGATTTGGAAAATTTTGCGCCACACACACAGCTAAAATCTTTTTCACCATGGGTTCTTTGATGCATCTGACAATCGCCTTTTTGTGAAAAACTTTTATTACAATGTTCGCATTTGAACGGTTTTTCACCAGTATGAGTACGACGATGATTTTTCAATATATTCAAAGCCGTGAAACGCATGGGACAAAACTCGCAGGCATAAGGCCGCTCTCCAGTATGTTTGCGCCGATGCTTCTGCAATGAACTTGAAGATGTGAAACGTGATCCGCAAATTTCACAATTAAATGGATGGTCGCCTGTATGCGAACGTTTATGAGAAAACAATTCAGCCTTGGTCACATAAGCGTTTAAACAAACGTCACACTTAAAATTTTTCTCGTTCGTATGGCGCATTAAATGTTGCCGTAAATTGGAGTTTTGGCGAAAGCTTTTCCCGCATATTGTACACAGAAATGGCTTTTCACCGGAATGTATACGCATATGATCCATAAGTGATGTCTTCATAGTGAACACTATAACAGGCAAAAAATTTGAAAAGTGCAAGCTTTAGCAAAAAGAAAAAGTTAATCTCACCTTTTTTGCAAACGTTGCACTGATTACGGGGGTTTCGATTATGTTCATCGATCATGTGGGCGCTAAGTTCTTCTATGCTTCCACATGTTTTCTTACATTCCAAGCAAGTTTGTTCATTTGTATGCGTAGCAATATGTGCCTCTAAATTCTTTTCAGTTAAGAAAATTTTCCCGCAATTATCGCACTGAAAAAATAGAGAAAAGGGAGAAAGCTATATTTTCGTAGTTGAAGTAGTTTTAAGACAATCGAAAGTAGCGGCGATAACTTACTTTAAAATTATTAGACGTGCACAAATTTTGATTCATATGTAACGTGAGAGTTTTGCGCAATGCAAAGCCAGCTTTACAGTAATCGCAAAAGTACTGAAAACTTGTTAGTGTGGTTTCAACAACTTTTGGCGTTGAAACGCGGTCTCGTGGCATCAGACGAGGTTTCAATACGTTTCCCTTTATTACGATATCTTGCTCGTTGCTTAGCGATTCATCGATCAATTCTTCTATAGTTTTGAGTGATTTCTTGGCTTTTTTTTCAACAATAATTTGGGATGGTTCAAGGTCTAGGTTGTGGCGTTTGGATAAATGACGTCTGAGAGTTTTCAAACTTACAAAGGTCATAATACAATATGGACAACGATATTCCTCCCTATTTGAATCTATACGATTTGAGCTAATGATTGTTGCAAGTTCAGACTCCTTCTCTGACAATTGCGATCCGCTAGAGTTTTCTGCTTTCTCTTTATCCCTGCCATGACTATCTTCATCAGAAGGAGAATCATCAAAGCTTTTATCAATTTTACACATAATGTCCTTGGCTGCTGATAATTGATCTGTTTCGCAATTAATATCAGGAATGTCTACATCACCACAGGTGTAGTCGTATTCTTCCGTTTGATTTTCTTCCTCCAGTTCGTTTTCGTCATCATAAAATTCGAAATGATTGGATAAAACAACATTGATCGAATCCTGTGCTCCTATATTATCTGCTTCATTACGTATGTAAAATTTGTTATCTTCCGCTGAATTGTTGTTTAGTAGAATGAAAGCTTCTTCACGATTCATTTCTGACGGTTTGAAACTAGCATCTTCTAGATTATTGTCAAAACACATTCTATTGCAAATTTTCTCAGGATTTTTTTGATTCGACGATATTTGAACACTTTCTTCTAATTTAAAGTCTGTCGAACGCTTGCGATTAGCAATGCATGCGTTTGGGGACTCTGGAGATCTCCGGATTTGTTTCGCATTGTCAAATTTGAAATTTTGCATCGTTACAATGGACGGATCTTCTATTTCGGTTTGTATTTCCTTGTCCGTCAGCAAAGCACTTCTTTCTTCAAAAGTTTGAACATATGTAGAGACAACTTCTTTCTTATTTGTCTGCACTGCCTTTTCATAATGAACTACCTTTCTCCCTGTAACAACTGGCAAACATTTCAGAGCATTCGGTATTAACTGTTCGAGAGTTTTACTGGAATTTTCACATTTCAATTTGAATGAATAACAACGATTAATTTCACTAATGCATGAAAGACACACGCGTTCCGGCAGGTTGTCGTTGGATTGAGGCTGCAAGTTGAATTTAAAATGAAGTACAAATGTATTTACTTTTTGTTTACCTTAGTTACCTTAGTTTTAGTGAATTCCCGTAACATGTCCGCTAAACAACCAGAACCGTTCTTTCCGCCATCGTAAATTGAAAGCAATGGACCACTTAATGTCAAGCACGTTCTGCAAATCTTTTCAATATCCATTTTATTCGTGCCTTCTAATTTGGAAATTAAGGCATTCACAACAATCCCTCAAATTTCAGTTATCAACAACTAGTGCTAAACGACACTGAATGCGTACATATGATTTCACTACAAACGTAATGCTACCAGCTCATCAAATTATTTTTATGTACGCATAAGTCTACAACACAACGAAGCCATAATTTTCCTTTTTCTTAACGTTAAAATTATGAATATCTTATTTATTGTTTTCTTAAACTGAAATCTTTAATTGATTTTTCATAGTGTTTGGATTGTTGCAAATTTTAATATCTATTTTAATATTTTTATTTTTATGTTATTTCTGAACAGAAACATTCCCTGTTTTCTAAAAAATCACGCTAGGACTTGAAATTAGCTTATTACTCCTAGAACTTGAAATTAGCTTATTCCCCCTAGAACTTGAAATAAACTTATTCCTTCTAAAAATGAAAATAAATTTATTTTTTCCAGCGCAGATAAGGAAAAATAAGGAGAAAGCGACAGAATTGCTTCAAATTTAAAATTAATTTTTTTGGTTTATAGAAAGAATGTTATAAAATTCCACCAAATTATGAAGCCTAGCAAAAGCAAAAGCAATTTTTTTAATGAAAATGCATATTTATTTTTATGTTGATTTTCATATATTAGTTGTTTATATTGATTTTAATTCCTTTATTCTTATTTCTCAGTGCATGTTAGGTATTTACATAAATTTTCCTAACATTAGACGTAAATGCGAGAGCGTATTTCACAGCTTCTGTGCTTATATAACTTTAACAATGGCGAGAGTTATCAGTCGGACGTGAATGCGACATTTGACATAAATACAGGGATCACAAGTAAATTTTTGATAGTCACTTGCCACGTTAAAATAGAACTTTGTACGGGATTATGGCGGTAATATTTCATTTTTCATGCTCAATATTAGTGTAATTTGCAAACGACACTAGTTTTCGTGCCAATGTTGTGCCCTATAGACCAACCAACTTTCAATCAGCTACTTCGAAAAGTGTGTGTTTGATTGAAAGATATAATATAAGACTACATCTGCTAAAATGCCTTTATTCTTCATCATTTTTACATCATAATTTTCAAAATACTAATGCACGAATACTTCAACTATTTTATTTGAGATTGAAGGTATGGAAGTCCGGCAATTTTGGATGGACTCTCTTAATGTAAAAGTGGTCCAATAAGTTCTCCTGTATCAGAATTGTTCGCGTAATGTCCTTACCACAAAATCAGTATATCTTTCGAAGCGACGGCTACTGTTATCAAAGATGAAGTGGCTGACTATTATTTTAAAGGTACGTTCCGCTACTAGTTTCCATAGTTATCTTAAATAGATAATTAGGGAAAGTCCCCAAGTTTTTCTATTAAATGCAAAAGCAAGCAAGTAAACAATAAATTGGAATTATTCTTCAGAATTGTCGGAATTCTTCTGAAGATATTCTAGAACTTTTTTTTTTATTGACGCCTTCTCTTCGTCGCCAGCAAATGAAGTTTCTATGGCATTCATAGACAAGCGTTGAATATCATCTTTCGACAGTTGATAGAATTCGACTCCCTTTAGATATTCTTGTGTTAATGTACTATCAAATACTCCACAATCGTCGGTACATAGCACAACTTTACACTTTGTATTGCGAAATATGTTACGGAAATGATGAGAATCGTACGATTTTACGGTGGCACATTTAACATTACTTGTTAAACAACATTCTATGGTAACATTTTCTTCAGCACACTGCAGAAGTTGTTTTTCATTTAGAAAAGTGCCATGACCACATCTTTGAAAGCCAAAGTCCAACATTTCTTGAGTTTCTTTTTGATTATCTATTTCAGCGCAATGTAAAGCCAAACTAAGTTGTGCATCTTTAGCTTTCTTTAGCAAAGGCTGGAAAGAATCAAAAGTTCCTTTAAAAGGATCGCCACTTAAATCCAAACCTTTAACAATATTCGGATACTTGTTTTTCGTTTCTTCGGCCAAGCTCACAATTTCTTCGGCTACTTCTATCGATTGACTACGATCGATAGATATTAATAACTTAACTATGATATTGTATGCTTTTTGTGAGCTTTCTATGGCCTTTACAAGTATTTCTAAATAATCCCGACGCGACATACCAGCGAAGGATCTCGGCGTTGACCTTAGTTCTAGGTATACAACGTTATCACGCGAAAAATCTCTTATAACTAAGTCAGTAGCGGCTTCCAAACCCTTTCTGTTGGCGGTTAATTCATGCATGAAAGTAAATCTATGAAAACATTTCCTCAAATCATCCTTCTTATCAAATTCAATAAACTTTTCACTTAGCTCCAGAAATTCAGGAGTATTTTCACCGTACAGTAATATTCCGAGCTCATGTATAGATTTAATGCAAAGTGAACCATGCAGATGAGCATGCAGTTCTACTTTAGGCAAATGTTGTAAGAAATCTTCCATCATTGGTGATGCAAAACAATGCTGAATAAATATTGTTTATGTGAGCCAAATGTGAAGAGAAAAATTTACTAATGATAAAGAGGAAAAACATATGCCACTATTTACTATGAAAAAGAAAGAAAACTTCACAACCAGTACGTGACGAAACGAAATTAAAATGAAAACAGATATCTGGACCATGTAAGAAAGCAGATTGCATTTAAATTTGGCGACTCTTAATGAGAGACAGTTCCTAATGATAGTCGTTTCACTTTCTACGAAATATTCTTTATTTTGGTTTTTCTAATATACATTGATTTTGCATAACTTTATTTAGGTACTAACCGATCATTTTAAAGCCTGCTGAACAATTAACTTTTAAAAAATGTACATATGTGTATCTCAATGTGTATGTGATTTGAAAGACGCATCCAAATTTTTTTCTTAAAATTTAGAACTGTCTCTCGAGCAATCCGAAAGAACAACATTTGTGCAACGAATTCGGCCCTTTGACTTCTGTCTTTTTTAATTCGCCGTATGCATGTCGTTACCAAGAAGACTGCTGAGCAAATATAAGGAACGGAAACACCTGTACAAGACAAAAAGACTAGCAAGATCTACTTATATTTTTGCAAATGGTTGTATGACAATTTGCAGAATGCATTCGGTTTGGGAAAACATTTTAATTTCTAGTTTTCAAAATTCTGACACGGTTTGTTTTATCAATTCAATTCCAAAAATAAGATTTCACTCCTTTTTTTTTTTAATTGCTTAAAGCAATTTCATGACTTTTGCAGATGATAAAATTCCAATTGAGGCAAATTAAGCGCAATCTTTTATGTACCAATCACAACGTTTAGTCTCTTCGCTAACATTATCGTCTAAATATCTGAACTGCATGTGCAGCCTATTTAAAAATCACGCAAATAACTTTTCTTTTAAAGGTAATATCGGAAATTTACATTTATAAGAATCTTAAGCGAATTTTTTTGTTAACTAAAATATAAGATATAAATTTCAAATTGCCATAAATTGTAATACATAAGTAAAAACCGTGGCACATTAGTAGCATTGCCATTTCTTTTGTCTGTATATAGGATTTTCGCTCTCGGTTTTGATATGAATTTTCTATCGAACTGCGAAGCTTCTAATCACATGTAAATTTAAGGATTAAGGGGTAGGATATTTTACTACGATTATTTTATATTGGCCCGGTCCAAACTAAGTCTTCTTAAATGTGCGCAGACGGTTTTCATAAACAAAAGTGAACAAATTCTTCTCTAAAAATTTATTAGAAAACAAACAATAAATATGTTCTATTTCTCATTCATTTAGAATTCGACACGAATAGAAGTTAAAATAAAATATTACGAAAACTACGGGAAGGTACGCAATAAATAAATTTGGCAGCACTTTACAGGTTTGCTTGAATATGTGTGGAGGTAAGTACTATTCTTTAAAAAATGTCGACCAATGGTAACACCTTTAATTTTCTAAGATGGCGATATAACAAACGCGTCTTGTATAAATGCAATCACAACAAATTAAAATTGCTAAAAATAAAGTTGTGTATAATTTAAACGAACTGGTAAAAACGTAGTTCGATTAGATTTATAAAAACTGCGTATAAAAGTGTGCGTAAATCTCAAGTGAAAATGGCTACTAATATGTATCGTGTTGGAGGTGAGAAAAAATTTTTCATTTTTCCCTTCTATCTTTTGTGTTGTAATTCGCAGTCGGCTGATTGCCATATTCCATTCTTTCATTTCTGTGACGTCGAAGCATCTGAAAGCGGCGTCGCTGCTGCTGATCTTTCTATTGGATGCTACTAATGCATTGAATTGTGTATATATATTATTATGGCAATAAATATCTTGAATCAGTTTTGTACTCTATTCGATTGAAAATTAAATTTTTGCAAATTTTGTGTAGTAAAAACAAATTGTGTACATTCGATATAGGGCGAAATTTTTCGCACCCACCACTTCAAAAATTTTTATGTTAGTTGTATATCTAAATATTGCAGACGAATTTCTAGGCGAAGATTTTTGATAATATAATTTACAGTGTAAATCAGTATGTTAGGCTTTTGAAAAATTTTGGTCTTTTGTTCGTTTACAACTTTAATCTGTGAAATTGTTTTAAGTACACATTTGTCTACTTTGAAATCTTGTCGTTGTTTTGTACTCTCTATTATTAGAAGTTCAAAAGCAAGAACTCTAATAGCAGCGAATGTTACGCTGATCGACAATATAAATATATATATATATATATAAATATACAAAATAAGTATACCATTATCCTAATTAAGAGGCTAGTACAGCATTACAAAAGGAATTAAAATTACAATTTTATTCATAGGTTTGTATTTCATTAGGTATTTGAAAAATATATTAAATTGCAATCTTTAATATTGGGAAAGTTCACAAAAGAAGATATTCACAGTCTGTAAGAAAATGATTATTGTTGAACGAAAAAAAAGTAGACTTGTCTTGCTAAGATTTAAATTAAGAAAATGCGTAAGTAGATCGAATACTTGCCGCATTTTAAATCTTTTAGAAGATCTTTCAAAATTATTTTACTAATCGCCAAGAGTGATTGCTCAGAACATCATATTTGTAACAAATTATATTTTAAAAATTTAGTGGTTCTGTAGAAATTGGATAAGGAAATAGTAATACTTTTCCAAAGAAACGAAAAAAAACATCTTACATAAAGCGATGAATATTATGAATATTCTTATAAATGTATTCAATCTGAAATCATGGGCGTAAATTTGAATGATTTTGCTGTATTTGAAATATTATAGTTTAACATTTTCGCCAGTGTAGTTGGACACGCTTGGTAAAGGAAAGAAAGAGAACAGAAAGAGAGTATACCTGATTATTTACTAAAAACAATCGAAAAAAAGTGTTGAAAGGTGCCGTTCTGTAATCAAATCAAATAAGCGTCAAAATATGTCACGGTAACAAATTTTAATGAAAATTTTGTAGCGTACTAGCCAGATGTACAGACAAGCTTTATTCAGAGCAATTCAGAGGACGATTCTGATTAGAATAAAGATAATAAGAGACCACTTTGAAGACCTTTTGTACGTCTGACGTAAAATTTAATATGGGAACAAGCGATCTATAGTATAAAAAAGTTTGTACGCACGTTTGCTTTTTTCATTTACAAAATTGGAAACGATCGAACGTTTTTAATATTAATATTAGTTGAACGTTTTCATTGTGCAAAGTAGTAACAACATCAGTACTCTAAATATCCGTAGTTACTACTCTTCCCATCGTTCTGACAAATGATCTTTAGAAAGTAATTCAAGAATCGACAAATTTTTTGCATACCTTTTGAGGACGAAAGTATTGATTGAAACAAATAATAGTCAGAACGAATGATGTAAGGAGCGTACGGCGGAAGGGGTAGAATACTTCATTTGAGTACTTTCTAGTCCTTTTTTGTTACAACACAAGTGTTAGAGCATGTCGCGTCTGAATGAATTCATTATTGATCACCCGTTACGATTCGTCGCAAAATGCTCCTTCTTAGTGATCTTTGGAACGGTTGCGTGCAAACGAAATTTCCTTCTCACGTCTCTTCATTTTAATTAACTCAATTAACCAGCTTCAAAAGCCGTTCGCAGAACTTTTATCGTATTATGAAATTGCTCGTTGAATCACTACTAAACATAAAGCCCGTTTTTGTTTTTGAGACGCGTCTACTTCAATAATGACTCTAATTATGCACTTTCGAACGTTTTTGGCCAGGACAAACATTTCTAAGTCGAAGGAAGAAAGCGCCGTGTACCTAAACATATGCTTAACAACGTTTTGTTTAGGTTATTGCTTTAAAAGATTTACGATAAAAGACGTTGCTAGTATTAAATCGTGTTGGTCCATAGCGTGTGAAAGAAAATTTATTACTTCCAGATTTTAAATTTTAAATTAACAGTCAGATTTACACCTACAGTCAAAGCACCCTAGAGGTCAAAAATTACAAACATTTACGTGTTCTTCATAATGATTGAAAGGGCAAAAAATAAAAACTACAATTGAGTAATTGCTTTTTCAGATTATGTCTACGTGGAGACGTCCCCGAACAGTCCATATTTAATACGGCGAGTCGAGGAACTAAATAAAAATCAATCTGGAAATGTAGAAGCAAAAGTGATGTGCTTTTACAGAAGGCGTGATCTTCCAAACCCTTTGGTTCAATTAGCCGATAAGCATCAGCGTAAGTACAAGTTAACGACTAAATATAATGTATTGGAATAGCATTAGAAAGTGAGACAATAAATAAGTTTTCAACCTGTCAGTAAACATTTATTCATTTCTTTTTAGAAGATTTGATTAAATTTCCTGAAAGTCAATCCTTGCTTGCTTGCTTATACATACATATATGCATGTATGTGTGTTTACACATATACATGCACATATATATTAACTGAAATTCGGATGACGTTGGCCTGTTTAATAGACCCCACTCATAAAAAGTATGTGCTTACACGCAAACATAGTATAATATTTGCTATTTTATCGGCCTTACCCGACTTTCTACATTTAATTTCAAATATTTAACATCACATATTAAATTGAAGATGTTTGCACAATTCTTTCTTCTTAGAATAATTGAAATTTTCAAGATAAAATAAAACTTTTCGCGAAAGTGAAATTCATAATGTAACATAGGAGGATGTACTTGACTTGAGAAATTCTTTTTTCGCACCTATTTGATTGCAAAATGAAGTAAATTATCATTCAGTATATATCATTTATACATCATATTATTCCACATTTATTTTTATAGATTTCATCATAATCCCATTAACAGGCAAATTGTGCAAATCGATCATTTTATTTAAACACTTTGCTGTATTTATGTAAAAATTTATGGTAACTTCTACTGAATTAGCTGATATTTTACGTTAAGTCAACATAACCATTAGGTCATTTCAAAATTGATAAAAAGTTGAGAATTGATAGAGTGCTCTGTTTCTGAAACCAAAATGGAGCCGCGAAAATAATAAATAATATCCATATAAGAAAGTTTATAACCAATTTTAGAGTCGTTTTGAGTAGCACCAAAAATTGTAAGGTATAAGGTTTTCGAAAAAAAGTTTAACGAACAAGGGAATGAATCAATTTTGTGACTGGCGTACTGGCTTAGAATATCCAGATAGAATGAATGATAACGCCATGTCTGGTACTGATCTCTACTTGCCGGATTGGCATTAATTAACCGTGTTTGTAAGGCCTGCTCGTCCAAGGAAAATTGCATGGGGCATTGTCGGTATTACTCCATCTTCTCCGAGCGCACTCTACCTAATGATCACTCTAAGAGATCGCCGTTTGAAATAAAACTGTTTGCATATATGAAAAAGTTTTCATATTCACTGCGATTCATAGCAATTCTTTCAAAAAAAAGGACCTAAGGGCAGGTCAGTCCATTTGCAACTTGATACTTTTAGTCAAATATACTCGTAACTAGCAAGTAAACAGGACAATATCGATTAGTTCAAAGCTCAAAAATATCAAACAGTAGAAAGAGAAACTTCAAAACTTCTGTTGCCAAAAGTTGGTTTCAAAGCGATAATGTAGACGTTGCATGACGAGTAATAGATTTTAAATTCCAAAAAGTTGAATAGAAGCGATTTCCGTGGTAAATACAGGGATGTTCTGACAAATTATTGTATATAATTAAGTGAATCTCGGCTACTGAATCTAATGGATTCATTGAGCTATAAGAGCAAAATTCTTTTCGTATTAAGCCAGATGGATGGCAAAGGAATATGTAGAAATGTTCATTGAAAATAATAATTACGATAAACGAGATAACAAAAATTTTTATAAAAAAAAAAAGTTATGTTGTTCTGCTTGAGTACGATGACCTCGATTGTTCAAATCATGAATATCAGCTTAATATATTTAATGGATAAAAATGTAATGCATAAAATTTTGCATCATTGCAATGCTCAGTGCAATAATCGCAGTAAAAACTGGGTGATTCTATCCTTGAGGTTGCATTGTGCCTGTAACTCGTTAAAATAATGTTTTGAAATGCGACATACTTCTAAAATGGTACGTGCAAATGATTTTTTTTTTTTTTTTCATAACATTTTTAACACATGAACAGTTAATAGACGAGATAACAATGTACTGTAACAAATGAAACTCAATAAGCACGAAAAAGGAATTTGGTCTGAAATTTGATCATTTCTTGATCAGACGCGATGCCTTTCGTTATTTTTGACGCTAGAAATACCGAATATGTCATATTAATCCATTTTAATTTTGGATGTCAAAAGAGGTGGTTGTAATCGTCATAACATTTTTTGTTTGCTTTTAATATATATAAACCTATTTCGAACCGAACATGCTATTGATTGTGACCAACATATACGTAGTAGATATATACATATAGGAGATCGAAAGTTATAGACGAAAATATAAAAAAAATTGTCGGAGTTTGTTCGATATTGTCCCAGTCTCTAAGTAATTGCGAGCGTTTATGTTCTTAGGTTCTTGGAATATTCTTGCAAAATTCACCTTTCTGCCTTCATTTGTGGAACTGTGGAATTTGGACAATAAAAAGCAATCAAAATGATGTACTGTAGTAGAAATAGGTATAAATATGCAAATATAAATAGTCGGTAGCTCTAGCGTTAAATAAATTATTGATTTTTTTTATAAGGTTGGTATTAACAGCTTACTCATTGAAAGGTGGGTGTGTAAACATTCATATATGTATTTGAGAGGCTTAATAATAAGTTTTCTGCGTTTTCTATAAAAAATTGGGAATTTATGGGGAAAGAACGATATGCGCGCGTTATGTTTTCGGAGCATCGTCTTTCATTTGGTGCTGCTGCTTTTACCTCCTAGACAAAATATGAGTGTCGTAAAAGAAAGACAGTTTGCTTTTTGAGGATGAACACATAAAGATACACTTGTTTGGTATTGTTGTAACAATGGAAGCCCCACTCGACCATACAATAAGTAATTGGTTGTAATTGATGTTAATCAGAAGGAGCAATGTCCACTGATAACAGCGCAGAGGGCGATATTTTCGAACTTAATGCCACTGAAGTTCCCTAAGTGTATTTTGCTTTAGGAGGTCGAATTTCGTTACCCTGGAAATCCTTTAGAGTTAAGTAGAAAATGCAACATTTTCCGCAAATGAACTTATTCGGCACAAAACTTGACATTTTGGCACGAAAAAATGATGTGATGCTGACACGGAATCACTAAAACTTCAAAGTTATGTTGTTACCGAATGTTTTACATCTCACAATTTCAATAAAACCTTCTAATATGGCTATCTTGTGTCAAACGGTAGCAAATTATTTGTACTCTTGTGTTTCATGTAAGCAAAAAAAGTTACATTTTTAAACTACTTTTTTCAGCTTTAATGCTAAAATACCTCAGCTGTCACTAATAATAATTTCCGAATCGATTTAAGCATATGTAGCCGTCTGTCTGTCTCTAGGTCCATATATTTTCGTGTTCAATTTGTAAGTCGTGATTTCTAAGATATTTTGACGCGATTTGGTACACCGGAATAGTTTGCCCCAAGTATGGACTGTATTGAGAATGGGCTGGATTGAACCACTTTGCCATCACTATCCATTAAAACTCTTTTTCTTGGGCAAAGGTTAATTTAAAAAAAATTCAATTTTGAAATTTTTTAACAAAACGCGCTGAATAATAGTACTTCGGTACACTAAATTAATGTGAAAAATTTGGATCGAATAGCGTAATCTTTTGAACACCGTCAATTTTCACATAGAAAGAAGGTCTAATTTTGAATAACTCATGTGAGAAGTTGGTCCATGATAGTAATTTGACATAAATATTAATTGTAGCAAATTCGCATCACACAGGTCCGTTTTGTGGACTCCACTCAGTATAAAAGTTGAAAGCAGAGCCTAATTTATAGCTTTTTTGCGCCGAAAATAAGAAGAACAGTGAAATCTTTAAGAAAAAAAATTCTATTTGCAAAATTCAGACCACATTACTTTTAGGACACTCTCCAATATAAGGGATTTCAGGAAAGTTATTACTTTATATTAATATAAGAGGTACAATATTTATTGCATTATGACGAGAATGTATGAAGAATTTTGTTAGGGCAAGTAGTGTACCGGTCGTTCTTGACTGCTAGCAATGTGTTTGCTTGTTTTTATTTGTACACATTTTGCTTACAATTCTTAGCTTTAATGGAAGTTTACATACTCAACGTAAAACTTGTTACATATAAATCTTTGCTATGTGCGAAAAGAAAACATAATATTATCACTTTAATTTTTTTATTCATCATCTTTTAAGTAAGAATGTCATTATATATTTTAGGCAAAAAGCCAAAGAGCTTTGGAAGATTTCGCTCATAGAAATAATCTCAATAGCAGCTCTTTATACTTTATGCCGCTTGTAATACAGAGTATTATAAGTTTGCTCGAGTATATGTAACCACAGGAAGGGCTTATGATGTATTCACCTCTTATTATATCGATCGATTCAGTCACTTTCTCTCCGTCTGTCTGTTTCTGATGTTGTCCATGTAATTTTTTGTTCAACCTACAGGTCGCAATTTTTAAGATATTTTCACGAAATTTGGTGTACTGACGCGTTTTGGTCAAGGACGAACGCTGTTAAAAATGGATCCGATCACAACATTTTTACGATCATCCTCCTATAATGTTCATTCTGGCAAAAGCCCAGAAAAAAATTGGGAGAAACTAGTATTTTGGTATATAAAATAAATTTGAAAAATTTGGATCAGAAAAGACACTTTTTTAAACCATCTCCTATATAAGCATTTATATAGTAAAATTGTCTAATTTTTAATACATTACGATGCAAATGAGCGCTTAATAGTAATTTGATATAAAAATTAACTACACCAAATTTGAATTGCGTAATTCAATTCCTCTATTAGTATATAAGGATTCACGCAAAAAGTAAGCCTTTGCGTTGATAAAAGATAACAATGAAAATCAGTTCGTAATAGTAATATAACGTAAAAGCTAACTTTGTCGAATTTAAACCAAGTAGTTCGATTTTCAGCTCGTATAAGCGTTCTCATGAAAAAATGAGCTTTTATATATACAGATACAATTTTTAATATTTTATGATGAAAATAAGTCCCTTTATAACAGTGATTTAACATAAGAATTAACTGTACCAAATTTGGATTACATATTTTTTGGACAACATCGTAATATATAATTTTTCGTGTTAAAAAGAAGTTTAAGATTAAGTTAAGTAATGTAGGGTGTTTAATGGCAGGTTTGGCCGACTGTAGTGTTTTTACTTGTTTCTTATTATATTCTTTTCTTACTTTCTTTCCTTTAGCTACAAAGTTTTTCATATTAAAATAATTTTGTCATAATTCATGTGATATAGATTCGTGGTATAAAATGCAATAATTAATAATTATTGCATAGTTTTAAGCTTTTTTTTTTAGCCAACCGTCTGTCTCTGATTCGGAGTGACCTTTTTTGTTGTACACCTTAACTCTTTGTGACGAATATTTTCACAAATGTTTGCTCCTTCGAACACTCCAACCTATGGGTATAAAAGAAGTTGACAAGATATTCGATTTCGTAAGCTTTATTTTAGTCTCAATGACGCTACAAACCAGCTCCGAATAACTTATATCTTCCACCTATGCTTGTTGCAATATTTCCTTTAGGGGCATGCATAGTGGTACAGTTAGTTTGCGAAAAGTTTTCCTACTTTTAATTTGAAATTTTATACTGTCATAATTGAAGGGACTATTAAATGCAGGCATGTTTTCAGAAAGTTATTAATAATGCACAAATAAGCAAACTAGCCAATCAATGTGTTGGTTTCCGCTATGATATTCTAAATTTATTTACTCATTTTACGACACTAAATTCGAATAAATTGAAAAACATATGAAATTGAATGTGGCGTAGTACTCAAAGTCTTATTAAATTGTCGAACCTTTAATGAATGGTGTACACGCCCTACTATGTATCTCATATTTGTAAGTAAATGTTTTATTTTCCTCATCAATTATTATAATAGATAATGTTCCCATTTATTTTTAAAAGAAATTTATATTCATTTTATTCACTGATATTCCCATTCATAGTTTTCACGAAAAAATATTCTTTATTTGGTTAAGCTCATGCTTATTTCATTTATAAGTTTTATTTACTTATTATATAAGATTTTCGTTCGTTAATGCCTTATTTAATTGCACGTAGCATTGGTTTTATTAATTTTAGACAGGTTTTTATTATTCTTGAAATTTATTTAGCTGAGCGTTTAATAATTAACCCTTTGTACCCGAAGTTTTTTCCATTCTTATTATCAGTAACTCGAAACAATTTCAGTGGAAAGACCATATTCGCATATAACTAAGGCTCGCTAAACGCTTATTGTTGTGTGTGAACTTCCCCGGCATAATTTTGTTAATCTTTTTACTTGATGCATTATAAATAGCTCCGCTCCGGAGACCTTGTGTGCAAATAGTTGCGCGCGTGCAAAATTTTTTAAAAACAATTTGTTTATAAATAGACACCTCTTCACTGACTAGGAGGAACAGAACGACCAACATTTTATACTACATATGCCCATTTCTATCAAAAGTTATCAATTTGAAAGCTTGTGCAAATAAGTATAGAAGGATGATGTGATCAAATCTAAAATAGATGAGAAGAACTGAATGTCGGGACATAATTGTCAATGCTATATTTTTAAGTCATCATTACTTTTCAAAAGATTAAATATTTAATATGAATTTTTTTTTTTTTTTTTATAAAGCTCTTTCAGCGATTTCATCACTTCCAAAATTATTGTCTCGGTAGTTAGTTTGTAATGTTGTGTTATCTCCTTAACAGAATACTGATGTTATGTGCTGAATTTCAAAGAACAACAGTCTATACTAAGTCCATAAATTTAGTTTTAAGTCATCAAAATGAATTTTCAAAAATATATTTTTTAAAAAAACTATACACTCCGCTTAAGTTCAATACTACACTCTCTCTCCAGTTCTTTGTATTTATATCTCTAATGCTAATAAATGCATTTGTGACATTTTCCAACATTGTTTAGTGGCAGCCGCGGAAGACTCACCTCTGGCAATGAAACTGAAAAGAACATGGCTTAGAACACCAGTAGGAGAAGAACAAGCCGCTCAAGCAGTACTAGATCCTTCTATAGGTATCAACAAACAAATATTATATATTTAGAACAAACGAATAATTAAAAATTTATTACTTTCTTTAATTATGCAAACTTTACTTTTTACACACAAAATATATATTGTATTCGCCACTACACCCCTCTTCATATAGCAACATATTTTTTGTTCACAATATTTCTCCGAAATATAAGACATAAAACTCTTTAGCTTCAAAAGGGTTTGTTTAAAAATATTAACTATTACAAGAACGCATTTCCTAAAACATGGATTGTGCTTAATTATCTTAAGGTTATCGGAAAAATTCATTCGGAGTACTAAAGATAGATGAACTTCGTAGTATGTAAAAATACTTTCCCACAATTTGTAAAAAAATCCCTTATCTGCAGAATGTAAAGCTGCTTCGGCTTACCGCTTATTGATAATACGACCGTAACCGATAATGGATGTATATGTTAAACGTACGAAGCAGACCACACATTAAAAATCTTTCGATAGGCGCGTGAGGAATTCATGAACAATGCTAAATGTTTTATTAATCAATTGTGGCGATCAATTTGTGTGTGTGTGTGAGTGTGTGTATGTATGCGCAAGTGTGTAGTAAATGAAATAATTGTGGGCGACATAACAATAAATTTTTTTTTTTAATTTTTTACTTAATCTAAAAAATGATGTAGTGGTGGATATTAAAAATTTGGCTTAAGCCGAATAAGGTAGTAATCTCTGATTTTCACTTTTTTGTGTTAATTATCAATTGCATCTGCCGTGCACGGTAAAATGATTATAAATTTGGTTTTATTCGTATTCTTGCTTGTTTGCTTATACCCACTACTTGATTTTAAAGTAGTGCTCGCTCCAAAATACGTAGAAAGTTTTAAAAATTATTACTGTAGTAAGAAATTCAAGTGGTGAGTATTCTAATTCAGGAGCACAAGCCGAAGAATAAAGCCCAATTCCTTTCTTTAGTTTTGTAAAAGTAAATTTAAATTTCTCGATCTATTTGAATTTTTTTATATTATTTTTTATTTAATTTCATGCGAAAAATGTGTAATAATTTAAGAATGGTTTACATTTTTAGCTGCATTAGATGATGAACGCACAAGTCCTGTAAATATTACCATAACTGAAAAGTTAACAGGTGGTAACAATGCGTCATTGTCTGCAGATAAAGGAGAACATTTAACGGCTAAGCAACGTTATCAGATTAAACATCGCGAATTATTCTTGTCACGCCAGGTTGAATCCATACCCGCCACCCAAATACGAGGCAAATGTTCAGTGACATTATTAAACGAAACCGAATCACTGCAAAGTTACCTCAATAAAGACGTGAGTCGTAAATTTCAAACAAATATAATTTTTTTATTCTAAAAATGTTTCTTCCAAGTTTGCGTTGAATAATAAGAATAAGATATAATAAATAAAATCAATTCGAAGTTATATGTACACATAGTTGAGAAAATTTTAAAAAATATTAAAATAACTAACGATTTATTTTTAGGATACGTTTTTCTATTGTTTGGTATTTGATCCAACGCAAAAAACCCTATTAGCTGACAAAGGTGAGATACGTGTTGGAAGTCGGTATCAAAGTGAGATATCACCTAAACTCAAAGACCTTGTCATGGACGATCGAAAGTTAGAAGACTTGGAAACACTGATATGGACTTCAAATCACAGTTTAACAGATCGTAAAATTGATCAATTTCTGGTTGTATCACGTTCCATTGGTACATTTGCAAGAGCACTCGACTGCAGCAGTTCTGTAAAGCAACCATCATTGCACATGTCAGCAGCGGCTGCAAGTCGCGATATCACGTTGGTCTGTTTAAAAATAATTAGTCTAATATTTATAAAAAAATATTCGTTTTTTTTTCTTTTGTTATCTTTATAATACCGCAGTTTCATGCGATGGATACTTTGCATAAACACAATTATTCCATTGAGGAAGCCATGTGCTCCTTAGTTCCTTCCACTGGTCCAGTGCTTTGTCGCGATGAAATCGAAGACTGGAGTGCTTCTGAGGCCAATCTTTTTGAGGAAGCGTTAGATAAATATGGCAAGGATTTTAATGATATACGACGGGATTTTGTAAGTAGAAACCATGTGTATGTAATGAAAACTCGCTTTCTCACTATTATTGGCTAAAACATCTTGTTTTAGCTGCCTTGGAAGACTCTGAAGCAAATAATAGAATACTATTACATGTGGAAGACGACGGACCGTTACGTACAGCAAAAGCGTGTTAAGGCTGTAGAAGCTGAACTCAAACTTAAACAAGTATATGTACCACAATATAATTTGACAAAAAGTGGCACGAGTTCAAAGGGTGCAAACATTTATAATGGCACAACGAACAATGCTGCAGATGTCGCCAATATGGGTAAACCTTGCGAATCTTGTTCAGCAGTTAAATCTGCGCAGGTATACTAAGTCGTTGACGTTTCCTTCCCCCAAGTGACTGGTTATGCTTACGAATATTTTCTTCAGTGGTTTCCTTGGTCTAATGGTCATTTGTTAAGTCGTTTGTGCCAAAGCTGTTGGGACTATTGGAAAAAATACGCCGGACTTAAAAACTGCAACAAACAGGAGGTTACTCAGACGGACGATTCCAAAAGAAAATCGGGTGATGATGAGGAAAAAGTTAGTGATTTATCTAGCAGACAGTTACACAAGTACGTAAGTATTTATCTTAAAGCTCACTTTATTAAAGGTCTCTTTCACTTTTTTAGATGCTCAATTGTCAACTGCGGCAAAGAATTCAAACTAAAAACTCATTTGGCGAGACACTATACGCAGGCGCATGGTATAGCTATTAGCTCAGGCTCACCCAGGCCAATAATGAAAACTCGTACTGCATTTTATCTGCAAACGAATCCTATGACACGGCTGGCGCGTATAATTTGCAGAAATCTTATAAAACCTAAGAAAGCTGCTAGACAGACATCATATGCAATTAACACACAATTGATAAAGCAAGAATGTATGATATTTGTTTGTCAAGTTTCTTCTTTTTACTTTGTGTTCTTCTGATAAAACTAATTTCAGTTAATACTCGCATCGCTATCAGACCAGGAGTTGAAATTAAAAAGTTACTGTTACTTAAAAAAAAGGAGCGAGGCAGTGTAACAAAAATTGCAAATCGACTCGGCTCACCAGGCATAGGACCTCATGAATGGTTGATACTTACACCGAAAGATAAACTGCCAAAACCTGATGTGGTTTCATTTCCTAAACCACCAAAAGCCTCTGATGGCAGCTTACTTTACGATCGTATACCGAATAAAATTGTAGAACTCGAAAAAGATTTAACAATTATACCATCACCAGCACCATCTTCATTAAGGAAAAGAGTCCACGAAGAAGCGCAACTGAACGGCACCGAAGGTATTTATGACAAAAATATGAAACAAAGTGTTAACTAACAATATGTTATCTCTCTGTTTAAAGTTACAATAACACCTACTGGTCCACCGACAAAACGGCCTAATAAAGATCCGATGCCTTCACATTGTCCAAGTCCTGAGCAGTTTGCCGCTATAATGGCTGCCTCTGGTCAACCCTTGCCTCGTCATCATGTATGTTACACCGAGATTTCCAATTAAAAACATATTTCATTTCATTATTTAACAGCTTAACGGTAAACCGAAAATTGCTCAGATGGCACGAACAGGTAATGGTCGTAAACAAGTTATTAGCTGGATGGATGCTCCTGACGATGTATATTTTCGGGCGACAGAAGCAAGCAAGTGAGTTGCACTTATAAGATCAGTAGTATAGTATTTATGCGGGATCAGTTATTATTTATTCAATTACTTTTTTGGTGATATTCACAATGACTATATGTCGCTATTATATTGTATTGTTAAAAACATAAGAACGTTTTGGGCCAGTTCTATTGAATGTTCAATTTTGCAATTTTCAAAATCACTGATTGGCGAAAAAAGCGAAACTGACTCTAAACAAAACCACAAACTAGATCTTACATGAATTTTTATTTCCATCAACCACCGAAGAAGTATATTCATATCGATGTCAAATCTAGAATCGATTTGTGCAAGTCCCTCCGTCTGACCGCGAAAATGAAAATATCGGTTTCAAATTTGGCAAGAAAATTGGATGTTCTTGTGTGCAAGTTGATATTGAAAATAGTCGAAATCGATCAAAGAAGACGCCTACAGTGCAGTTTAAACCGACTGACTCACTTAAAAAGGCCAAAAATCAGTTTTTCTGCTAATTAATCATAAACTACAGCGGATACAACAACAAAAATTCCACGTATATTTTATGGACGGTCATGTAGAATCTGTGCAAAAATATTATAAATTTATGATAAGTATCAAATTCGGAATCTATCTACACATGTCTACCTATCCGTTTGTGCATCTGTTCGTTTGCTTACATGTACAATGAAGAAAACCTTCCGTTGGTCGCAATAACAAAGATATCATCGGGTTCAAATACATTTGCACGCAGGTTGGCACTGAAAGTGGGCTAAATCAATAAAAAGAGCTCTACAGCACAAAATAAATAACAAATCTTCTCTTTAGATTTTTTCTCATTACTCGCAAACTGCAGCAAATGCATCATAAAAATTTCCAGGTGTATTTCGTAAAAATGGAAAAAATCAGCCAAGCCCATTGTTAAATGAGAGTGGTGGATATAAGAGATTCGGTCACAATTCAAAATAATTTTCTTGTTTAATATAGCAATACATGCTAAGTTCAATTCGCTTTAAATAGCGCAATATTTAACCTTTTCACATATAGAGTTGATTTAAGTTCAGTTACTTCTGGTTTCTTAAAAATAAAAGGGAAACTTATGAAAAAATAGCAAAACCTTAAGTTGGCTTTCTTGCACACATATAACAATCCCAAATTAATACTTTTAGCTAAATTGATATCAGAAAAAATACTATCTTGAATTATTTGCAGGAAAGCGCGAAAAATTCTTTTACCTATAGTTTTGAAACGAGCGGCTCGAAAGCCTTGGCGTAATATTCCTATTCCTAAGCCCTTAGTAACGAGCAGGCCAATGGAATCGCAAGTTGTTATATTAGACTGACCGTCATCAGCTACACCATTGCCTCAATTCGCATCAACATCATTGTCATTACCAACAATTGCTGAAAAACAGCAGGTGCAGAGTCAAAATAAATTTCAACACCACCAATATCAGCGTCCTCATCTGCCACAGTCATATCTCAATAAACATCAACAACCTCCACTTAAGCAAACTCCTCCACCCTTTCCTTATACGATGGATGCTTTGTTAAATTAAAAATTTTTAAAATATGTATTTCAATTCATTGTTTGATTGAATTACATTCAATTCAACGCCTGTACATACTTATAAAATTATACTTGTTTACAATAATGTAATAGAATGCTTAAAAAAGTTAAGATTGAGAAGAAATATTTAAGGAAAATATTGAAAACAACGATGACTTAATTATGTAATTAAAAAAAAAAAACAAAAACAAAACCAAAAGCGAAAAGGGAAAGCAGTCAAGTGACTTCAGCAGTTTTTCTTCCAAACAGAAAACACTATTTGATTGATTAAACGGAGCCTCCCAAGTTTATCTACAATTCTAAAGGTAAATTAAGAAAATAAAATGCAATAATTCAAATTTGGTATACATATATTATTTTTCTTTTTAAAAAAAAATTTGTAAAATGTAGATTTAGTATACGTTAATTTATTTAGAATCATAAGAGAGAGACATTCTTTTTAATTCAAACTTTTTTAGGCTAAATAATATAAACAACATAAATGCAATTTCTTTTTTTAGATATCGTTCAGTTAATCTATTTTTAGCTCTTTTATATAGCAGATCTGAGTTATTTGCTATAAACTACGTTATATTTTTATCAGTAAGTACAAGAGACACTCAAGTTTCCTATGCGTGATTTGGTAAGAGCTTTAAAAACTGAATAACATTATATAGTAAATGCTATATGGGATCGGAAGTGAAAAATGCCTCCGAAAAACAAGTAAATAGTGGTTTGTACAGTTGTTTCCCACCGCATCAACGGACAGAGTGAGGTAAATTTAACGAACCTGTTGAAGAGTATACTTGATTGCTCAATGGTGGGACATGACTCCGAGAATTCGCATTTCTTTCCAAACACATGGGGTTCTTGATACCTAGTTTACACTTATTTTTATCACTTTCGCTCTTCTAGTTAAAACAACTTACATACAAACTGCCTATTCCTTCACTACATACTAAATATTTCTACATTGGAACATCTTACCGCTTATAATACCAACAGGCACGTGTCATCCGTCACCTTTCAATGATATTTTTTAAATTTGTTTATCTACATACACAGATAATAAATAAGATTGGATACCGAGCATTAATTTCAGTCAAAAAAAGTTACTGCTGATCGCCTAGTTGTGATTGCATTCTTTCTTGTTTTGGAAGAGATCTGCTGTTTGTCCTGTTGCTCCTATTTGTAAAACCGGCGCAGTATATATCTTATTGAAAAATTAGTCTTTTTGCAAATGTATGGCAGAGCTATTTGTGCCTATTGTATAACATCGAATTGGTTACAGCTTCAACGTATGATGCAAAGAATGATTAATCTCGACCAAATATTGCACTTGTTCTTAGACAAGTATGTACAAGGATATTATTCAAATCCAAAAAAATTTCTAAAATATATTAAAAATAAAGAAATTTGTTATTCGCAACGTATAGCATTAATTAAGATATCAAACAGTTATTGTGGAAAAATCTTTCAATTTCGATCACTAATTTTCACAATAAACAAGAAAAAATTTAGAGAAGCTCAACTTTAACCAATAACTTTTTAAATAAAACAAAATAAAAAATTTGTTTGGTGTTGTTTATGTAAACAAGTGCATAATTTGTCTATAAATTATGTAAACAATGTGTTTCAGTTCAATATAGTTCCATCTTACTTGTTCGTTTTCGTCAGTTCCACTTGGGGTTTTTTATATTTGCAGCATTGCCAAATTCCATTTTAGTTATCGAGCAACTTTTAACGGGTTAAAAAAAACAAGAACTATAAATGTTTGCACATAGTCGCTAATGTTACACATAACTTGCATCGCACGGTTGCAGCAAGTAAATCGAGATATTAATTTTACTGCATGTATTTGAATTGACAATCAGAGAAGTGGTGTTTATGTAAACAAAATGATACCATATGGTTGGATATATCAAGCACCATATGATTTTAAAATTGAACGCCGATAACAAATGTTGCTAATCATTACTGCAATTAGTTGCAAACACAGATACATTCGTTAGGATTAAAATTTATCAAAGAAATTTGCGTTGCTGCTTAACGCTAACGCAACCATTGTGTTAGCGTTTTCCTTGTATTTCGCAAATCAAATGTTAAACTAAGTAAGCAAGGATTTTTCTGTGTTAGCAATTTTCAGTTATCTAAGTTTATACATTAGATTTTTTATGCTAAGAAACTGTTAACTTCCGTTGCTAACATTTTACTTGACAGCTCAATAATGAATGCTACTTTACATTTTTTTCGAAAATGAGGACTTTGGGTACTTTGATTGGGCTTAACAACTTATATAGGATAAGCAAATGCAATATAACGAATAGTTTCGGCGAAATAAATGAACGGCGTCGAGTTGTAGTAACTGGTATAGGCGCAGTATCGTCTCTTGGAAATAACGTTGTGGACTCATGGCAAAAAATATTGAATTGTGAAGCTGGCATTACAAAGCTTGGAGATGAATTCAAAGGTTTACCATGTCAAGTGGCTGCACAATTGTCAAAAGAACAGCTACAAGTGGAAAATTACTTGAGCAAAAGTGATTTAAAAGTCATGAGTCCCGCTACACAGTTATCGGTTATAGCAACTGAGGAAGCCTTACAAACAGCAAAATTGAATCCAAAAGAATTAAGCTATGATACACTCGAACGCTTTGGTGTATGCGTTGGAATGGGAATGTTTGATTTGAGCGAAGTGTATGGTGCTTGGCAACAATTGCAGAGCGGTTATAATCGTGTAAGCCCATTTTTTGTACCCAGATTACTACCTAATATGGCATGTGGTCACATAAGCATGCGGCATCGTTTACGAGGACCTAATCACTCAGTGTCGACAGCTTGTGCTACAGGCTCACATGCCATAGGCGATGCAATGCGTTTTATACGAAATGGTGATGCGGACATAATGTTGGCTGGTAGTGGAGAATCTTGCATTGAACCATTATCAATCGCTGGATTTTGTAGAATACGGGCCTTAAGCACTGCTTTTAATGAAACCCCAAAGCAAGCCTCGCGACCTTTCGATAAGAAGCGCGATGGGTTTGTTATGGGGGAAGGTGCAGCAATATTGGTGTTGGAAGAACTTCAACATGCTTTGCAACGTAAAGCAACTATTTTAGCTGAAATTTTGGGCTATGGTTTATCAGGCGACGCTCATCACATTACTTCTCCTAGTGAGGATGGTTCTGGTGCTGCACTGGCCATGCTCAGAGCTGTAAAAGATGCGCAAATAAATAAAGAAGACGTGACATATGTGAATGCACATGCCACATCTACACCTGCAGGAGATCGCATCGAGGCGCAAGCCATATGCAAGGTTTTTGGTAATCATGTCAATAAAATCAGAGTGTCTTCTACCAAAGGTCATCATGGTCATCTCTTAGGATCCTCTGGCAATTTGGAAACCGTGATTTTAATAAAAGCTCTTATCGGTAATACGATACCACCATCGATAAATATAGATGAGCTAGATAAAGATATTTGTGTGAACGTGCCAACTAAAGCAGAAACATGGTGCCAGGACACTCAAATAAAACGTGTTGCTTTAAAGAATTCTTTCGGGTTTGGAGGCACAAATTCATCGTTGTGTATAGCTACTTATATTGATTAATTGCAATGTAAAAAGCAAAATGGAATTATAAATACTTATTTTTTAGGAAACATGAGAGATTTAAAGGAATTCTTTTAAACCGGCGTCATTCAAACAGCTCCTTAAACGATGTGGATAATTTCTAGAAATAACAATATAATTTTTTATTATCAAAAAAAAAAAAAAAAAAAAGGAAGAGTAACTTACTGTTTTGCAAAAGGGGCAAGTTCCAAAAGCGACGTTTAGGAAAATTTGACCGTCCTTTAAACTGCTGAACCATTTCTTAAGGCAAGACGCATGAAATATAAGACTACAATTAGGATTATCACAAGAGACCATTGGAATATCGCCTTCTTCCGATTTATGAGAGCAACAAATATTGCAAAATATTAAAGCTGTTTCGCTTTCAATTACAAGCGACATAGGAAAGAAACATAGGTCAAAAACGCGCAACAGGTTTCTGTGAACATTTAAGTCTCCATCCCAACGGTGAAGCCCATCGTTAAAGATACGTCTCAATGTTCCAACTTCTCCGGTTGGCCCAATTATGTTTACCATCATTGTATTAAGAGGAGCGAAAGGATCTTTAAATTCTATTTTTAGAAACGCACGTTCTTTCAATACAATGGTACGCCAGTTTTCTTTCGTTGTGATTTTCGAAGGCTGTACAACATGGCACAATTCATCAATATCTGCAAGATTTTCGTAAAATGGCTTCAACCCTTCTAAAAACGTACTGAATTTTTGAAGTAAAGCTTTTAGACTTTTACATTCTTTTATTAATGCCTGCAAATCTATACAGTCAGGTAAGGTGTGCTTTAAGGCCTGCATGGATGGCAATGATAATTCCAAATAATGGTCTTTGTGACATGCAAATATCTCAAAGCGCAAGCATTTATGGTTTTTGTCCAAATATATTTTGCAGTCTTCTGATAGCAAGGACGCTATTTCTGTGTAAATACTCCCACTTTTCTGCTTAGTTGGGATAATATTACTTGTGATATTACTTTGGTCCATATTGTTGTTCCCGTTTTTTTGGTTCTCTATATAAACTCCCTCCATCAATTTACTAATTTCTGAAATTCTTTTTATCTTTATATGATGATGATGTTGTGTTTGTACGCCGATATTTTTTAAATTTTGTAGAAGGGAAATCTGAATTTTTGTGTGTATCCATTTGTTCTAAAAAGACTAAATGGTTATCACATATTTCGCATTTTTGAAAAGGACATAAATACTTCAATTTTAATAGGTCCTTGCAAAGAGACCTTATTTGCATTGTAGGAGCTGGGCAGGAGACCTAAATATTTCTCTAATAGCAAATTTGCTTGAGATTTTCGTATTTCACTCGACTCCATTTACTATTACATTCCACCTATTTGCTGCCGCAAAAAAGTTAAATAACAAGAAGGTCTATTCGGGCGCTCATCAGAATATTCGAATTATTAAACAAAGGTGTATGTGATTTAAAAAATTTTCATTAATTTTTATATTTCATCAATTTTATATTTAGAGCAAATTTTATTACAGTAGTGAACGTGAAAATAACAACCGGCGAGAACAGCAAATAACTTATTATTGAACAACGAGCACAACGTTGCAATTTATTAGCAGCAAACAAATATTTTGTGTTTAGTAAAACTATTTCAAATTTTATATGTAAAAATAAAATAATATACATTCGTCTTTCATGGCAAAACTTACTGCTCTTTACTAAGAAATAAAATATATTTCCGTCATTCAATCATTTTCCAAAAGCGAAACTATGCCCGACTTTGTCGAATAAAACACAAATTTATCCCAAAATTTATCTTCAAAATAAATTCTGTGTTAAAATAGGGTTGTTAATTTACCAAAATAAGAAACTGTAGGGCTCCAATTTTGGTATTGCTTTGCAATTCCATTAGCACAGCACAAAAAAAGGAAAAGTACTGGCTCAATCTCTTACACAGTTGTATTTTAATGTAGAAAGCGACTATCGAAAATTAGATGACTTATGTTTGTTTATGTTTTGATCTCCCCGGCAATCACATTGTTGAGAAAAATATTGAATGGGCAACCCTAAGCTTAGCTTGGCAGGCAATTTAAAAACTACAGTTTAAATATTGACGCTACTGAAAAAAGCAAACAGAGTGAAAATTGTGAACGTCATTTTGTGCTTAATTGTTGGAGGATTGCGTCGAAAACTTCGTAGAGGTTATATTTAAAATAATGGATGTTTCTAAAGGTAAGGAAATAACTCAATTTTTTAAAAAGAAAACCAATTAAATCTAATTGAATAGAAGATTATCACAAAACTCCAGAAAAATTTGGTAAATTGTTAAACGAGGTACCTTCTAGAAAATTTAAAGAAAAGATGGATTCAAATACACAGGCTTTAGGCGAAATGCAACAAACGCCACGCCGAAGCTGCCGTAAAAGCATTAAACCACTTCAAGATTATGTACAAATTGTAAGTCAAACAATGCGGTCGACCAAAAAATCAATTTTTTCCGAAGAGGATTCCCAAGATAAGGATTACGAACTGGCCGATCAAGAGAAACCTAAACGGACACCCGCCAAAGCGGGTCGGCGTAGTCGAAAGACTCGCCGCGACAGTAAAACTAAAGTGAGTGAACTTCATGAGAGCAAAGATAAGGAACATAATACTACAGAGGATGAACAAATTAAACTCAACCATACCAGAAAGGAAAATAATTTGGAAAAAATCTTAGAAGATGTCGAATTGGAAGGACGCGAAGATGAAAACAAAGAGAATATTCAAGTTATTGGAAAAAAACGTGAGAACGAGGATGAGCTCAAAGAATACAGCAATGAAAATAACAATGAAGGAGATAAGCAGTTTCAAGTTGCAAAAGCAGAACTTCAGAAAAGTTTGACCATTGAAACACAAAATGGTTGCACAAGTAGTGAAAAGAAAGATACACGCTTATCCATCCAAAAAGGCAGAATCAATGATAGTGTGCATACTGAAGAGCAGGAAGAGTATATGTCCATTAAAAAAGATATAATAAATCAAGAAGAGGAAAAGCACCTCTTCACCAAAGAAAACAGCAATAATGAAATTGGGCATATCGAAGAACAAAACGAAGCTAAATCAAACGAGGAACAAGGCGACGTCGAGATGCATGGAATCAACGAAATAATTATCGAGCAAGAACAATATTCTATTAAAGGGCGTGTGCAAAAAGAAAATTGTAGGCAAACGTTCCCAGAAGGTGCTAATAAGGACATCACCTTTCAAGAAAATTGTAATCAAACGTATACCGAAGACGCTAGCAAGGATGCTGCCGCAATTGTTAAAACTGCTGAAGTTATCGAAATAAATACAATCAGTATGCAGATGGATCAAGAAATGGTAGCCGAAGAGGAAACTACGCATGCTGATGTATTGGTAGATGTGATAAAAGAAAATGAGATCCATGATGAACTTCTTAAACCTGAAAATGAAAACATTTCTAAAAGTCATGATGGGATATCGTTCGCCAAAGAAAACAGCAATAATGAAATTGGGCATATCGAAGAACAAAACGAAGCTAAATCAAACGAGGAACAAGGCGACTTCGAGATGCATGCAATCAACGAAGTAATTATCGAACAAGAACAATATTCTATTAAAGGACGTTTGCAAACAGAAAATTGTTATCAAACGTATACCGAAGATGCTAGTAAGGATGCTGCCGCAATTGTTAAAACTGCTGAAGTTATAGAAATAAATACAATCAATATGCAGATGAGTCAACATGTGGTAGCCGAAGAAGCTGATGTACTGGTAGATGTGGTAAAAGAAAATGAGATCCATGATGAACTTCTTAAACCTGAAAATGAAAACATTTCTAAAAGTCATGATGGGATATCGTTGCAAATACCAACTGAAAAACAAGAAGGCTTCGGTTCTTATTTGAAAACGAAGGATTTTGACATGGAAGATTTAGGTTTAAATCCATTGGAAGATGACACTGCACAACTTCCACAGAAACCTTATCAGAGCTTAAATCCAGCAGAAGTGAATAACAAACCCAAATATGAGCAAGGAAACGAAGAATTTGGAACCGAAGCTGTACTGGATAAGGTTTTTGGTGAAGACGATGAAATGCCGTCTTTAATATATTGCGATGACGATGAAGATGGTGATTACGATGATTATGATATAGAATTTAAAAAAATTGATTCCACTGTCATCATTATTGAGGATGAAATAGTGGAAGATATTAAGTCGACGACTTTCACGAGGGACGATGAAGTACAAACTTTTGAATTATCCGATGATGAGAGTGAAGACCTAACCAAGACTCCGGTGAAGTCAAAGCCAGTAATGATCAGACCAACCTGTTCTGAAAAACAAACTCAAACTCCTTCGACCACAAGAAAAGTCAGAAAGATATGCCGTTTTCCGACTCCACATAGTAACAAACTGAATCTTTTTGCAAATAATATGAAAAATTACGAGCAGCGACCAGATCAAGAAGACAGCTTGGACAAATTCATAGATTCGCCCGTCACTATAACTACTAGCGAACCTAAGGAGGCACTCTTGCGAGGAATACGTAAACGATCTCTTTCACTTTGTATTGATGGAATGGAAAACGATTATAACCCACCACCCAAAGATAATCTAGTACGTCCACCGAAGATTGTCAGCTTCCGAACTCCGACCCTTGGTAATCCACAAAAGAAGAAGGAAATAATGAAATCCGACGTGGAGGCGTTTAAAACTTTTAAGAACGAACGTAAGGAATTTAATTAAAATATAATTTTCTTTTTTTTTATATTTTTATTTATTCTTTTTTATTTATTTATTTTATTATTTCCAGACGTTACTAAACGGCGTAAACGTTCGATGTCGTTGGACGAAATCATGAATAGAATTCCTAAATTAAGAGGAACTGGTGAGGATTCTCATTTTCATATTTAATATCATTCACTTAGTTATGCTTGCTTTTGACAGGAGGACAGGTCACACCCAAAAAAACTGAGTTCAGCGCATTGTCCCGAACTAAACTACCAAATTTCGCTGCTATCCATGAAAGGAATTTTCAGAAAATGGAAAGTTTAGTTGATCATGTTGTACGCAAGAAAGAACGCTCCAAAAATTTGATGAATTCAACGACGAAGCACTGTAAGTAAAAATATTATATTTATTTTCTTAAAGTTTGTAAGATTTTAGCACATTTTTCGTCAAGCAATATCCATAATTCATTAAGGAAATCATGTCAATCCCAAAAGAATGAACTTATTCGTGTGCGATATTTTATAATTTTTTTTTTAAAAGAGCAAACGAGAATTTCTTTCGGGCATTAACGTCTATTACAATAGCCATTTAGCGGAAAACACTACACAAGTAAAATGTAGAACTTAATGATTTTTTCCTTTTTCCTAAGTTTGGAAAATCTAACTGTATGAATAACGGTCTTTTTATTTTAAAAATATACGACCCATTTCTGAAGAAATTGTTGTCAATGTATATAGAACTGTGATCACCAAAAAAAGCCTTTTTAAGAACAATGAACAAGTTTTTAAGGTAAAATGTTCTTACAACGAAGTTCCTATCGTTGACTTAGCTTGAAATCATAGGTCAGGTTCATCTTTAGAAAAACATGTCAATGTACAAAATGTCATCAAAATATATCAAAATTTCAGACATGTAGTTTAAGTGTAAAATCAGAAGGGCAGGCAGATGAACAGACTGACTTAGTTATTTTAAAATGATTCTGAATTCGATTGACTTGTGTAATAAGAAGAATTAATCTTGGTTTTGCATATTTCCACAAATACTTAATATACTTCTTGCAATAGGTTGTACGACATATGAGAAATACAAAAGAAAATATGAATAAGTGCAGTTTACTTGAATTTATTACATTTTTACTTATCATATTTTTTAAAAGGAGCGTAAAACCTTTAGAATAAATGCACTTCGCTTATTTGTATGGTTAACAAAAACAAAAAGCCCACACTGATGAATTGTTTTGATTGTTTCTTTAACTATCTTATATCATTGGGTTCTTTTTCTTTCATTTTCTCGCAGTGTCCGCTCAAAAGGGTTCAACTCTGAATAAGGAAAAAGCTGAAAGCACTACGCAATGCAAAAAACCTAAGGCATTGAAAAAAATCGATTTAAGAGAAGTTGAAAAGTTTAAATTAACCAGTTCTACGTTAACATTGAACCCTAATGATACACGCAGCAAACCAAAGCAGCCATTGCCAGGTATTTATGATGTTCGCACAGCTTTAGGTAAACCCTTTGCACGTGAAAAAGTAATGCAAACTGAGGTAGCAACGTCGTCCAATACCAATACTAATGTCTCCAATATTAACACAATTAGCATCACTGAAAAAAAAGTCTTGAATGCTAATCAAACAAAACTTGGTGGTACATTATCGACATCGGCAGTTCCACTCAAACCACCTTTCAATTTGTCTACGTCTGTAGGTGCATCGGTATCAAATGACAAATCAAATAGCCTGCAAGCAAACAGCACTTTCATTAAACAACCGAAACAACCAGATAAGTCTTCCTTACGTTTACAAAGACACATTGATTTGTTTAAGAGTCGCAAGCCATCGAAAGATGTCAAAAATGATGTCATTATAAAAGGTGTGCGTTCTAATCGCCGTTTCGAATTGCAAATGCAACATCGCAAAAATCTGGAAAAATGAATACTTTGAGACTCCGTAATGAAGCTATGTAGTGTGTAAATTCATCAGTTACATTACATTTCTGTACTTTAATATTTTTTATAACCTTTGTATTTTATTGCTTTATTCTTTTGTCATATATTTGTTCCTTTCTTTTTTTATATCATTAGGAAGATGTGTGCTTTCTCTGAGTGAAATTTATTTTTATCATTGTCCCACATTTTTATAGGGGTATTTCAATAAAATTGATTGTATTCATTACTTAATTACGATTTGTTGCGAAGAGTTCATCAGCGAGTATGCGTGCATATATCGGCAGGCGACACTGGCAAATATTAAAATGTAATCGACTCAAATTGGAAACTTGTAATTTTTGGGTACGGTCATTTGCTCGCTCAAAAATGTTCTTGCTCAACAATCTAAGCCAATATTGTCCAGCAACATTTAAGTTAAGAAAAAAAAAGTAATCGCCGTTATCTTTTAGAATTTAATCGCGCCATTGCTTACGTTCTTTTTCTTGTTTGACCTCACCAAAGGCTATTTTCAAAGCGGAAGAGCTCAAGTACTGCACCCCACACAAGCAAATAGATGACGGCAGATATAGCACATTGGTGTACAGACGTGGTGCCAATTTACTTTTTCTGTCAAATTTCTGTCATAAAGTACTAAAATCCAAACTTTGTTACGGTGTAAAGGCCTACTTTTCATGAGAACCCTTATATGTTGCGGGTCTAAAAAATTTACTTGTATGGTTCAGATTTGTTGCAATTAATCTTTATATCAAATTACTATTACGGACCAATTATCACCCTGAAATTAAATATCAGACTTTTTTGCCATATAAAGGTTTATTTTTCGTGAGCAGTCGTTTATGGGATGTGGCCAAAAAAATCGATTTAGTGGCCCAAATCTACAACAATTAACTTTTAGGTCAAATTACTATTAAGAACTCGCTTGCAATATAAAATATTAGAAATTAGACTTTTGTACTATATAAGACCTTATTTTTCATAGGAAGAATTGTACGGAAAATGGTTCAAAAATGGTCCTAGCTAAAATTCAAAATTTTCACATTTATTTTATATGCCAAAACACTAGTTTTTAACGGTTTTTGTTGAAAAGTAGTAAAAGTTGCAATTTTTGTCATATGAAGACTTTTCACACGCGGCGCTATATGGGGATATGGAGATTGCAGAAACCGTCCGGTTGAATCGGTTTTCAATAGTATCTGTTCTTGGGCTGGGACACGTTTATGTAGCAAGTTTCGAGAAACTTTGTGAACAATTGCGAGGTGTAACTTGATCACAGGAATAAATTGATTCGATCAGGCATGCAGACAGACAAGCTTAAATGGGTTACGGAAATAATTCTAAGGTTAAAGTCAAGATAAAAAAACATTAAAGAAAGTTTGTAGTTTTGCTCATAAGAAACAGAAGTGTCTTAATTTACGTAAAACATTGTTTGTACGTGTTGATTATTGTTTGTTCATACGACGAAACATTCTGTTCTTTCTGGTTTGTTTGAAGAATTGCATCAACAATAGACAAGAGCGGAACATTCTCATTTTTGAAATTTTAGGAGAGGAAATAATCTATTCACATGCATCGCAAACACTGCGAATTTTCTCACAAAATTTGAAAAGCATTGTCGCTTTGATGAAAGCGATATAAGGAATCTTCCTTTTAGATTTTAGGTTAGAAACGTGTTTGCTTTCGATTGAATTAATAAATGTCACGATGGCTTTCTTATTTTTCGTTATCTATGCAGAGATCAGAGCAGTCATTAATAGGTATTATCTTTTTTTCTGATAGAAAAATTCACCTTTTTTTTATTATTTATTTAACTTAGACCATATGTGCCTTTATTGTCATTTTTACTAACTCTACTGCAATGGGCTTTGAGAACACACCTGCGGTGACTTGCTAGTGGTACTTTTTAACAACTCAGCTTCTATTGAGGAATATTTGAGAACTTTGTCTCTATTTAAAAATCTGCCTCTCTTTGTCCAATACTATTCATTGATTGCAATAAATATATTCTTGTGAAACGTTCGTTGATTGCTTCTGAAGGATCATTAACGAAAGCTTGATTTAATATTTCCAATTTAATTTGCTGAAAGAAAATTGTTTTATGAAAAACATTCCAAGTACAATTCCTTCTTACAAACGTAAGTAGAGGTTTGTATTTAAAATTTTTAAGTTTAAGGTATGATTGTGATAATCAGGAAAGAAAAAAACGGTTGACGACTTACCGGCATTTCGTTGATAATTTAATAAGTAAGATAAGTAATTATTTATTTATATTCGTAACACAAAAATCAAAATATGTGTCAAAACAAGCATTGATAAGAATTCTCTTCCTTTCTCATCATTTATATGCGTGAACTAATATAATAGTTATTCCCTTTTGTATTTATTTACATATCATCGCATTTAGTAATATCATGGTACATGTTTTTAATGAAACTACACTAAAGTGGGCTATACTCTTTCCTTTTCACAGACTAATGTTCATAAAATTTTAAAAGCTTTTCTAATTCAATTATAGTTAAGCTACGCTGGGTTAATTTTTTCTCTTTTATATTATATTGTTATTCTTCTTTTAATTTATAAATTTCTTACTTGATTTTATAATTCTTTTTTTTTGTTTTTGTTTTTTTTTTGTTTAGCGATTTTTATTTGCTTTACGTTGTTTCGATATTTGAAATTTTGTTTGTAGTACGTGGTGGCTGCAAATTGCTGTTCCTTACCTAACTTCTCAAAACATAGTTAACCTAAGTTGTGCATACAATTGATTATTTCTTTTAAAGGATTTGTGTGTGTGTGCATTTTAAAATTTTAGTTTACCGCTTTTGTTTCGTTTTCAATTGCTGCTTAATTTAAACGAAATTTATTTATGTCAAGTAGAGCATTAAAGTTGAAGGTTGAAATTGATGATGTGTACGCTCAATTTAAGTTTAGAGCATATTTTGTGTGAAATCGGTGAATAAATATTAGTTTGGGGAAAAGGTAATCCATTATTTTCCAATTCGAAATGTTAAATAAAGTCCTGAAGTTCTTATAAGATTGGATGGATTACCTTTTCCCCAACCTAATATTAGTTTCCAATTCGAAATGTTAAATAAAGTCCTGAAGTTCTTATAAGATTGGATGGATTACCTTTTCCCCAAACTAATAGAATTAGTCTTTAAGGTGGAAAATGGGACAAGAAATGGAATTATAACCTATTAAGTATCTTATCTTCGCCCGTTGCAATTCGAAAATTCAGAATTGATTAAAAAAAATTATCAAAATGGTAAACAAGTGAAAAATAAAAAGACGTATTTTTCTTCAATTATTTACGTCACAAAATATCCAAAAATTAGATTGAATTTTTACATAATTTTTAAGAGAACTGTTCTATGTGAAGACATCCGAAACACAGGGTTATCCATTTTATGGTTCCAAAAGTACATGTGAATCAAACACGCTTTTGGTTGAGATTTGGATCGCATTTTTTCTTCAATATATTGCTTTGATCTTGCCATTATTTTCGGAGTAGAACATCATTCAAATGTAATTAATTTCTTGACATTGGATCATAGTGGGTAGGAATACGGGATTTGCTTGACTAACCAAGACGGGCAAATGTAGCAGAATCGATTAAAAGATTACTTATAAGAGTGCTTGCCTAAGGAATAACTTCTCTAAAGAAGGCACTTAGCCAAAGCGACTAGGATGTTCAATAGATAGCAGAATTTTCAAAGTTCATATTTCACATGTTGTAGGTAAACTTTTGAGTTTAATAAATATTTTATTTATTTCTGATTGCAGTGACATTAGTTTGATCTGAAAACTATTAAATTTAACAAAAATTATTTTTTCGAGCTACTGGTCAGACTTATTCCTTTTCTAAGGCCTTCACTGCCTTTTTAAATTCCTGCTCTTTACTTTCTTGTACGACTCTTTCTGCTACTAATTGCAGTAAGTAGAGAAGTGCATTATTGAAATATTGAAATAATTAAGAAAGTTTAGAAAAATAAACATATATATATGTGTAAACAAAAATAGATCAGATTTATTTTTTGGAAAATTTGGTTGTTAGAAAATTCATTAATTCATTTGTTGACACTTAAAACAAACAATAGAAATATTATATAAAATATATATAAAATAAAGAAAATAAATAAAATAAAAAAAAGCTAATCGGACTTGACTAAATAACAACAACAACAAAGAAAAACAAAAAGTAATAAAAATCAACTGTTCAAGGAGTTATAATTTTTTCATTGTTTTATAAAAACAATTAAAAATTTGATATAAAACGTGCAGAGATCATAAAGAAATATAAATATATTGTTACGAAAGTCAGCAAAAATAGGCCTGCAGTAAATTTGATAAAATCTATGACAGAGAAAATTCCTTCTAATACGTTATCTGACGTGGTCATGAAAGAAAAGACAGCCATCGATGAGAGCAAAGATTGCCGAAAAACTTACGTGCGTTTGTATCAGGTAAACGGTATGGGATGCAGCGTTAGCGATGCTCGTAAGGCTTAACGAAACTACCCCGGGAAATTCAGCAGCAAGGGACTAACAAGCGTAGCAGAAGGGGATACGGCGTTTATGATTTTCGTAAGGTTTATAGATTTGCTTAACACAGTTCAGTCTACCAGCATTATTTCAGAAGCAACTAAGCGGCAGAGAAATAGTTCCTTTTAAATAATTGTAAACACCATTGTAAGATTGTAAATATTACTTTCGGAGTTTGTGTGTGTGCGTAAATAAAATATGAGCTTTTTACGATTTAGCGATATTGACTTTGTTTCAAGGAAAATACAAAATAAAATAAAAACAAAATGCTCAAGTAGAATCTCTCACGAACGCGCGTTTAACTTGGCATGTTACCCATATATTTAAATATTAATACAAAAAATAGTCGCATAGAAATTAAAACAATAATTTTTAATAGTTAGATTAATTCATTTTTAATATTTCTAATTTTATTAAAAATTTTTCTTTTGTTATAGAAAACAAAATAAATTAATATAATTGTTATTTAAATATAAAAAAAAATTTATATTTATTATAATATGTATAATTTTTTCCTTTAAAATAAAACCAATTCCTAAACTGCGTTTGATTTTGTTTTTTATGTAATAACTTTTTGATTCTTTTCTCCTCGATATTTGCGTAATTAGGTACTGAGTGGTGAGGTGAATTTAGGCAAATATTATATATTATTTGTCTTCTGTTTATAAAGGTTTGCTTCTTGAATCTCCTTTTGGCGACGAGAAACTCCATTATTTTTATTTATTTTTTTTTTTGAGCCCTTTGTAACATGTTACAAAAGTTGTATTCGTTTTCAGCGAATCTTTGAAACCCGATAATTCATACTTCATGTCGCTTCCTGGATTCTTGGACAGTAACGCAATTTAATAAAGTTTCAAACGATAAGAAAGTGAATGAATAGACAGACGGAACTGAGGATATCTAAAAATATATGAACTTCACACGTTTGTAATCAGTTGAACGAAGCACTGAGTCCATGGGGACGGAATAAGATCAGCTCAGAACGATCTCGATATTATACGAAATCTCTTTAAATTTTTTAATCGGACAGTAAATACAATTGATAAATGCATTTTCTGCATTCAAAATTTATATGTATTTGGTTGATTATCAATTGATCCTTGACATGGTTTCTATGCCAACTTTTAGACCAAAATACGCGTCATGTATTTTGTGCTACAATTTGCTACATTCTGTGCTCGGGAATTGAACCTATTTTCAAATTTGTGGTCTGAACAAACAACAAATACGTTAAGTTCCGATTTTCTGCATAATTGTTGACGACCATGAGCAGGAAGAAGGCGAAAGGAAAGAGGCAGATGGAAATCATTTTAAAACCGTAGGTGATTGTGGGCTTTCTGAACCGTTCCTGCAGATGTATTTTGATCCTGTATTGGTGGCGGATGAAACGCAAGAAAAGTTGAAGTTTTTTAAAATTTCGTACCAAACACTCTTTAGATTGTAAGAGAATTCGATTAACATGATTTGTTTACGACTCTTTATTGAAGAAGAAGCACTTTTGCTTGGTTAGCGGATTAAGAGATATTTAACCTGAGCAGTACTAATATCTCTTTTAGTGGTGATTTCTCTCTTTTTATTGAGCTAAAAGTTTTATGGTTAAAGTCAAAGAGAATATATAAGAATTTTAATAAACTTTCAATAATTCTTAGTTTGCAGTGCAGTGTCTTTTATCCGGGCATGCGTTCTAAAGTGAAAGCAACCTATGAAAAATACCTAGACTGCGTTTACCGGCACGTGACTTTTGTTTACAATATTGAAACTAAGTTTTGTTTATAATATTGAAACTGATGAGAAATTTACAAGGTAAACAGGATACGCAAAAAGGATACATAAAATGCTTAAGCATAAGGATCAACGGCAAAAACGATGAGATTTTTTTTCTGGTTGAATTTTTATTTTGTATTTAGTAATAAAAAAAAAAGTTCTTTTATATTAAAAGAAAAAAAAAAAACAAAAATTTCAAACAGTTTATTTGACCAAACGTTACTGCAATTTGTTATGGTTGCGCGTTTATGCACGTAAGGGGTTGTTTCTTTCTAATGGGAAAGGGTTTCGAAATTTTCGCTCTAATTAGTGTGCAGAGCGTAAGGATTTTCATGCTTTTCATTTTCATAGGTGTTGTAGTACGTCTTTTTGCTTACATGTATCCGATTGTTTGTGTATTAAAAAATTCTATCACACTGCACGTATGTGAATGCATGTGTGCGTTATAATGGTTAACCGCAACTAACACATCTGTGATTATTTGGGTGTTGGTTTATAAACACGAAATGCCATTGTTTATGTGAAATTGGAAATCTAACACTTGTGGCTTAAAAAAAAAAAACAAGAAAAATCCAATAAAAATCCAATACAAACGAATAAACAGTCTCCAGCAACAAATATGGTTATGCGTGATTTTCCAAAGCAATTATTTGGGTTATAATTAAAAAGAAACCAAAACTAACTAAAAAATATTCATTACTTGCACTTAGAGATTTCAAATACTTGTGGTTTCTTGATATCATAACATTTGTGCGCTGATTTAATAAATGAATGAATGATGATAACCAAAGCACTAATAATCACGATGTAGACTAAGTGAACCATTACTATGGAATATAAATTTGAATACGCCTGTGGGCCCAATTTAAGGGGCCAGATGGTTCGAACGTTTCCTCCAATAAATGATGAAGTTGCCAAAAGTGATGATGTCGCGCGTCAATATAGGGCAATTCGACCCCATACAGCAAAACTCGCTTAAGAAACTTTAGCATTAGATAATTTGGAATATGCGTCATTATTCCTTCTGACTAATATTGGTTACGACCGATTAGTGACTGAGTGGTTGAGCGGAGCTTCAATTCTTATAGTATTACTTAAAACTGAGTAATATTGGGCGCAGCTTTAAAACGCTAGTAGTCTTTCCCTTACAAAATTTATATTTTCTTTGCAAGACGCAAGATTTAGTAGCTATGGACAACGGTGGTTTTGAGTAAAATAACTTCTGCTAGTTTAAACCTTAATAAAATATCGGCGAAATATCAACCATATAACATATAGTCATAATGAATTAAGAATAAGTAAATAGAGAGTATTATCAGAAAAACTAAAAATTGATATCCTGAGTTTGACTGTACAATAATTTTATTTTTTCGATTTGTTTTGATTAGAGATAAAAACCGGAGAAGCTATAAAACACACTGTGTATGCGTCAGTCGGAGCAAGACGTGGGGTTTTCTCATATCTTATGCAAATTAAAGACGTAGGTTCGTTTTGATTTGGCACATGTCGCAACGGTTGACTTCGAACCTGATATAATCGATTGATCAATTAGTCCGTTTGCCTGCTGTCGTGGAATACAGTTTTAGCGATAAAAAGCCGCGTTATTTAGATTAAATTTGAATCGTTGGCACTGTGCACCTTTTGACCTTAAAAGGTTTATATTAATTTGGATCGAAATAGCACTTTTGAAATCGCATGATTACGTAATTTAATTTTAATTGACTTTAACGTATATTTACAAAAGGTAAATCTAAAGCATAACTTCGTGAATTGAAAAATATGCTCTGTAAGTGACGAATTATTATAATCTTTTCGAAACAATAAATTAATTATAAAGTGAACTCTTAGAACATATCAATACCCCTGACATTAGAGTTCGCGAATATAGATATTCTGTTTTTGACAACCCATTACGGGAATCATATCATCAGCTTCCATGTTGATTTCACCACGCAACGTCCTCTCCATATTAATATTATAAATTAATCTGAGATTATTTCTCTCAATGTGCGCCAATGTCTACCCGTTTGTTCACATATATATATTTCTAACGGGTGCATGATTATGAATCGATTTAGATATATTCGTCTGTGCGTCAACTTTTGAGGGTCTCTTTCTGTCCACCCGCCGATCTCAGTATTCATACATATTTATTTTTCTTTTACAAGTACAGAAGAAGATAGACAGACTCCTCATAAAATCGTATAAGTCGTAAAGAAAACCGTGTAAGTCAAGCCACTCAGTAGATGTCCGCTATACATTTAATAGAATTCTATCTCGTTCTATTTTCAACAGCGTTTTTTCTTTTTTTTTTTAATGACTGCTGGTATATTGGTTAAGAAAGATTTTAGGTAAAGGGCAAGCAAACAAACAAGCAAGCATAACGCATAACCAGTTGCTGAAAAGCGCGACTATTAAGTCTGGATACCTGGTTTCCATACCGTAAGTACAATTGGTGTGTGGCCGTGGCTATAGCTTGATTGGATATATACTTTCCAGTATGCAGGCACTCCCCTTTACATCTCTCTACAGTTCTTGGTGAGCATTCTCGTGCTACGTATAAGACTACAAAAAGTGACCATAAAAAGTACATGTTGCCTTGATTCGTAATTAATTAATTTGTAAAAAATATGTAAAAAATATATGATGTTATTTCAAAACTTTAGCCTTTAGCTAACGACCGAAGTACACTTATATTATTATGCCTCATAAGTAGCATGCATAAGGAAGCTTTTAGGATGAATCTGAATTTCTTGTTTATTTTTTCTCTTCCCATAAGTAGTGTTATAGTAGCATTAGTAGGAGTATATTTTGGGAATTTAGAGTTTGTTTTGTTTGTTATCTTTGATTTTAAGTTAAAGCGTTCAACACTTTTTTGCCCCTAATCCTTTTGAATAAGCTTAAAGGAAATTTTGATAAACATCTGTAAAAGTCATGCGAAAGAAAATGCGATAAAAGTAAGCTGGAAGATATTGTAAAGTGAATGTGCGAAATGCTAACTTATTTATTATGCTCTCGCTTTAGTTAGAATTTGCAAGCAATCACTTGCAGTTGAGCACGCGAATGCGACAACATATTGGGGGAGTACTTTAACTCGATTCGAGTTCGTTTTTGTTTTGTTTGCTGTAGTAGATAAGAATGTTACGATTTTGTTTATTCGCACAGAAGTATAAAAAGAGAGTACAGAGAGCGAATTTCAAAGCAATGTTCGCACGGCTCTTACTTTTGTTTGTCTATTTTATTGAAATGCATTGCCTTGTATAACAAATTTTTTGTTAAACTCTATACAGTAAAGTGTCTTTTAAAGAGAAGTTCACACACACACCTCAGCTATTAAATATGATTTTATAATTGCAAACACATGGAATTTGAAATCATTTGTTAAAGTTATAATATATGCTCATGTGTAACGAAAGAAAAAAGATGCTTAACACGCGCTTTACTGTAAATGTGTGTAGACTTTTTTCTACATGTGTGGTGGTGACATGTGCTTGTAAATATTCATTCCTACTTATGTTATGTTTAAGTATTTGATTTCTGTCTTGAGCCTAACTAAGCGCGCGTGGAAAGTATGATCAATTTCTTCAAAGTGTTTGTAATTAAATTAAACCTTTAAAAACCAACAAATATAGTGAGTAATTAGCAGACTAATGTTCGTAAGGTATTCTAACTATTTAAAATTATTTATTAGCATTACGTGTTAAGCATGAATCTTTTTCGTCGCAATATTTATGCATTTTTATTGGAATTTTCAAAATATTACTTCCTTTAAATCCTTTATTATCAGCCTTATGTATACAATTTTCTAACGAGAAATTCTGGTTGATATGATTAATATTTTTCTCTGTAAGATGTCTGCCTATTCGTTACTATTAGTTATGAATATCTTTTATTTCATTCCGTACGAAAAGTTGTTATGTACTATTCATTGTGTACGATTTTTTTTCTGATCAAACGCGAGAGACAACTTTTATTCGGAATCTTTAAAATCGGACTTTATAAGTAACAAATATATACAGTTGCGAACAAGCTTCGTTCATAGGAACTTACAATAAATCCATATGAGCTCCACATGAACGCATAATAAATTCCAAATTGGTCTGACAAACAGTCAGGTAAAGATAACGAAGACTTATTTAGTTTATTTAATAGGAATGAGAAAACTAGTTGAAAGAAAAAGTGAGTCGTTGCCCGATTTGCGAAATTCTAATCAGAAAGTTAATCGAAATTTTCAAAATATTTGCATTGCCTTCCTCGCAGATAGATAACAGATAGCTCAAGTACCACCATTTGAAAATCTTCATAGACTTTTTCAATGAATGTGCGACCAGAACGAGGTGCATCTTAGACATCAAAATTGCTGAAACGGAATCGAGCAAACCACTCCTGCGGCCTTCGCTCGACTCATACTCGTACACATTACAAATTTTTCGATATGTTTTTGCGGCGTTTTTATCTTTTTTATAGTAAAAAAGTATCACATGGCGTATTTCCTCAGATATTTCATTCATTTTCAAATTAATATAACTTCTTACAGGGAGAAAGAATTCGAAAACTATCTCCACAAGAAAAGTAAGCTGAAATGTCGTCTTTTAAGCACATGTTCGTTTGAGAAATCAAGTAAGTGTTGCCAGATATATACAGGCATCAACGCTGTCCAGTGGCGAAAAACCGCGGAGACATAACATATCACCTGATATATATTACATGTGTCTCTACAAGAGGTCCGCTCTAAAATAAGCGAGTTTATGAATCTAATCTGATAAAATTTTAACACAAAATTTTCGAGTTTGTACTTAGTATAATTAAACAGACAGACAGACGGGCGTATTCAAATTTATTTCAACGTTCAACTTCAAGTTGATATAAAAAAAGATTTTTCTAAAATTTTAATTTAATTATATTTCTCTCATAGACTGCACGTTATTTACTAGTTTTAATGGATTTTTTTCCTTCTATCTACTCGTTGAGTGTCTAAGATTCGTTTTAAGATGATGGTAACTTTTGTGTGTGCTCTACTTTAGAAAATTGTGGTAAAGAAAGCAAAACATTTCACTGTTTTTTTTTGTTTTTCATCAATATAGCTGGTGTTTCTTTTCCCACAAAAAATTTTTATCTGGTAACACATAGGAAAAACTAAACACACGCGTCTGCATTTGGATGAAAGCAAATTTAAATTTCCGTTTGCAATTTTTGCTGTTTATCTATCTAACATTGAAAAAAATTCAAATGAACAAAGTCGACAGAAGTAATGATCGCAGCAAAATCACATGTAAAGCGGATGTTTTTCATTTTATCGGAAATGATAACAATCGGAAATGATTGCAAATGCTAGGGTAAAATAAAGGACGAAAAAAAAGTAGAAAAATTTACAACAAATGTCACTGAATGTTGTGGAAAAATCAAACATACCAAAATATGTTAAAGTCATTCGTTTAAAGATAAAACGGGATTATTTAATTTTTTAAATTTTATTTAATTTCAAAATTTATAGCAAAATTTTATTATTTTTTTTTCTTTTCTAATATTGACAGAATTCCGTACAGTTGCGGCGGGGAAGACACTGGAACAACCTGAAAAAAGCTTCTTTTTTTGAAATTTTTTTTTAGAACGAATAAAAAAAAAGTAATAATATTCCAGGATATAGTTTTACGCATATGTTTATAAGGTACAAAAAATTATTATTATTATTACAAAATTACTATGAAAAACATTAACAAATGGCAACATTTTTTCCTTAAAGTTCTCGTTGGTACATAGCTGAGGTAAACTTGTAACTAAAAAAAAAATTGTTTAAACACATGTCTATAACTAGAGTAGAAGGCGGGATATTTTAAAAATTGTATATTTTTCACTTAAATTAAATTATCAAAAAATATCCACGTTTTTTGCCTTAGAATGTTATTTTAAAGATAATACAAGAAATGTGAATGAAAAGAATTGAAACTATTAGAGTTATGCGAATCGAATTGGACAAATATTGGACAGTAACTTCCCAGCAGGGATTCAATCTAGATTTTCGGAACGCTTGACAAATAGTTTGAAATTTCAAGGAAAACAATTTTCTTCAGGTAATGAACTTTTAAAAGATTTAAAGCATTTTTATGACAAAAAAATTTTGAATCTTTAGCAAAATTAAAAATTTTCGAAAAGACAAAGTCTTATAATTAAAAATTCTTGAACGCTTAAGTGGAATTGTGTATAAATGTGCATTAAATGAATAAATTTGATTTTAGTGTAGGCTTGTTAGTCAGTTGCCCACAGTTATTCTTAAGTCAAATCCTTAGAAGTCCCGATCTTTACGTTTAACATGGGTTTTCTAAAAATTTCAATTTAATGATACATGTATGGATATAAATTAAAGTATATGTCACAAAAATATAGTTTTGAAACATTGAACACCCCAACAATAGGAGGCGGACGGATGGACTCAGTAACATGTATTGATAAGAAATGCTTACGTTTTATCCATATTTGTGTTTGATGCTTTATTATGTCTGAACTTATAAGCGAAATCACCAAACAAATATGCCCCCATTTTTTCTTTTTAGTTGTTATCAAAAACACTTTGGTGTGTGACTTAAACTCTTTTCTTTGCCTTGGATTTTGCTGAATAGCTTTTTGAATGTAACAAATTGAAAAATTTTTTTTCGAACCTTTTATACCAAACATCTTTACCTTAAAAAACGAATGAAAAAACTGAGCTTTAATAAGTGAGTGTGGCAGATTTTTTCTATTTTTATGGAATATCGTAGAAACTTATATTGTGTAGTATTCTATGAGCACTGAACAAAACAGTCCAAAAGCGGACGTGTATTCAGCTTATTTTTTACTTCCAATACTTCTGCCAAACTTGAGGCTGAATTCTCTATTTTTGCTGCTAGGAGAATATTTACCACAGACCAAACTGCTTGCAAGAAGTTCCAATGCTTCTGCCAAATTTGAAGCCGATTTTTTGACTTTTGCTTCCCTGACAATGTTTATCACAGACATTGTACAGACGGGTAGATGGACATGATTAAATCGATTCTAAATTTTATCCTGATCGATTTGTGGCGTGTTTGAAGCTTGTTTCTGCGAATTACAAACAAAATGACAAAACTAATATATATTCATGAGTGTTAGAAGAGTAGGCGAGATTGTGTGGAAAATGAGAGAAATAAAATGTAATGATAAGCAAAAAAAAGAAAAAAATGTATTCAAAAATGAAACAAAAATTATTTTTCAAATTAAAAAAAGCTAAATATAGCGGATATGAAAATAAAGAGAAAGATGCAAATTTTCATGCGTATAACTCCCGTTGCAATGTAATAACCATAGCTTATGCAAATGGTGCTCCGCGAAGAAAGACGAGACTTAACATATTAGATAGTCAGTAGAGAAATTCAAAAGTCTGTTCAGAAAGCTGATAATTATTTAAATAATAGTAGTACTTTGCTTCTTAGTGCCAAATAATCAAGAGCTAAATGAAATTTTATTTTTTTTCTTCGTTTTTCTGCGGAAAAAATGATTTTTTTAATCAACTCACACACAATTAGCTGATGACATTTAATTGCGACGGCAGACCAAAAATTGGACTATTCAATACAATGGTCGTAGATATATATTTCAAACTATATTTCTGTATGATTGCTATAGGTGGTTTACGAATTTCTAGTCATTCTCTAGACATACTTCAATGTAAACTGTAAACTGAAAATTAATAACTTGAAGCGTTCCTTTGGGTAACTATCTTGAAGTATCTATTACAAAATATATCTTCGCAATGTGTTCTCTTATAACCAACTTTAAAATATTGATTTCCTATTTTCTATTCATTGAGATGCATAAGCTACGGTACTTGCAATATTTTATTAAACTAATGCAACATATATTTGAAATATCATTCCTTTGCAATACTTAACTGGAAATCATAACAATTTGAAATAAATAGATTTTTCAATATAGGAGGATAGATTTTAATTAGCATTAGAATCGTAGAGTAAAGACGAACGAGGGAAAATTCAAAAAAGGAAACTTTTCCCAAATTAGCTTTATATGCCTTCAGGTTAAAAATATTCAGGGCTTTTGTTTATGTTACGTATAAATAAATAAAGTAAAAACCGAACACAAACCCAATAGAGTATATGTCATAGTCATACCTAATAAAGGTAACAGCATAAACGACAACAAAAATGGCAAGTGCAAGAGAAAAATTGCTTTCATCTGATTTTAGTCGAAGCGTAGACACTTCAAACTTCAAAATATATCGCTACATTCAAGTTTAAGTAATACTTGAAATAAAATTAAAATATTAATTAATTTAATTAATTAATTCAATTAACATAAATATATAAATAATGAAATAAATAAATATTAAAAAAGATTAATTCATTTAACTAACCAAAAAATTAAAATTAATTAATTTAATTTATAAATTCAATTAATATATATATATATATAATTAAATAAATAAATAATTGAAAAAATTAATTAAATTCGTGTTTATTAAATAAAATTTTTTTAATAATTAAATTATTATTCTTTTAATAATAAAATCAATTAATCCAATTAATTTTTTTTAATTAAATGGGAATATAATACTAGGGGAACTGTATTTTCTAGACATGACTGCATTCCGGATATTTGGTTGTTATAGTGAGTTTACTAGGGATTCCGTTATTTCTCCTTCTATCCTATTTACCAAACAAATAAAATATATACACATTCGCCTAAGGAAGTTCGAATTATAGAATGAATTAGATGCATAAATCTTGAATATTTGAAGAGCGATCACTTAAAAATAATGCCAAACTTAGTTTATTGTAAAATTAGAAAATCGATCTAAATTTTCTCTGCTCTTATAACACAAAAAATCGACTAGAATAGTTTTTGTGAATCGCTCTTTCGTGCTACCAAGTATATTACATATGAAATAGCTAGCGAAGCATACTCAACGGATGCGTCATTTCCTTTTTCATATGGTGAACACCAACACATTTCAGAGTACGTTGTGGTAGATGTAATATTTGTCAGATGAAAACTATATATGTTCATGTATGCGGTATATATGCATAGTCTCCGAAGTCGAGAACAGTCAAATGGAACAATTGAATAGAAATGATAAATGGGATGAAATGAATTGATGGTTTTTGTTAGATTTTACTCGAACGAAAATGTTAGACGTGTTTTCTTGTTTACGTAAAGGCTATTCGTGTAAAATTGTTGTTTATGACCATCATAGAATAACTCAGCATATACATATACATTTGCTTTAAGGCTGACAAGTTACATGCACAACTTGTTTGTTCGAGATTTCGATATTATGCCCGAAAGGACACTTTATTTGTATTGAAAGAACAATGAAAAAGTAATGATGGAACTGATTTTTTCTTGTATATTCTTGTATATTCTTAAATATATATATTTGAATATATCTACATAAATATGTATGAGTATATACACGTACACATCTGTATACAACATATTAGCAGATGACTCTTTTTCTCAAGTAATAAGAGTTTAGACAGAAAGAAATGAAATTTAATGCAAACTTTTTTTTATTACAAAATATATGCTATGCACCTAAAAAAAATCCCATTTTTACAAACTAACAATACAAGCAGAAGAGATTGAAAGTTTTACCTTAGCTCTTGCTACAAGCGTCAGAAGTCTACATCATATGCCTACAAAGTTAGAAACTTTCTTATTTGTCCCTGGTTGCTGGGTAAATGGTGTTAGTACCGAATCCTTACCTCTCCGTGATCCCATTAAGCATCTTGACGGTGATTGGGATCTCACTGACCTTCAGGCGATTTATACTGGATTACAGTCTCTTTCTGCGGCATGAATGCGATCGTCAGAAACAGTTACCGCCTAAGAAGGGTTACGGTTTAATTATCGATGGCTGGCCGAACCTTTTATACCGATCACCTCCATCTTAAAGAAAGGGGGAAAAGCTAAATTTTAATGGGTGGGCGTGGAAAATAGACGGACATGCTTAAATCGATTCTAAATTTGATGTCGATCAAGAATATATACATTTTGTGAGATCTCTGGAGTTTTTTCCGGGAGTTACAAACCAAATCACAAAATGGAATATATCCTGGCCTTCGGTGGTGGGTATAAAAAAGATATTTAGGTTGCCATAATTCTTTCAAAAACAGAACAAAAATTTGTTGTACACAAAAATTATTTTTCTTGTGCAAGACGTTTATATGCGAGACTTTCACGTGACTGTTTAGATGGCCATCTAGGTAATGCATATATATAACATAGGGATAATTGGACAAATGTGAGGAGAGAGGTATGGTAGGGCCACAATCTAGGAGGTGTATTCCTTTACTGTCCGAGTGCTCAGTGTAGCTGTAGCCAGTCTTAATCAAAAGTGCACAACACTGTTTTTTTGATGTAAAGAATTTGGGTTTTTCAAAATGTTTCAGATAAATTACGATATTACAGATAGCTTAACTGTGCATTTGTTTGGATCTTATAGCTATGAAAAGAGATCCCTATTACTTACTCTGAATGACGATCAGAAGACTTTTATTTATTATATTTATTAATATATTAATTAGTTTATATAATAATTATTTATATATTATTTTTATACTAATTATTTATCTATTAATTAATTTGGTATTAAGAAATATCCAAGAAGCTTCAAGAACGTTCCCTTAGGCTTTTCAAAACGCTGCACACATTTTGCAAATTCCTGGTTGATTACGACAACAAAGTCGACCGAGTTAACACATCTTTTCAAGTCTATTTTTCAACAAATGTCAAGTTTTGCAATCAATTTTCGTGTGGTTGATAATGGAAAATGTGAAAGACTGTATCATGCGCATGGCTAAAAAAAAATCCATGGCACACGTAAAATAGATTGCGGTTAAAAATCTCTTCCTATAACAAGTATTCTCTTGCATTATAAACGTTCAAAAATTTAATAAAATATTAAATAGATTTTATAAAAAAGAAATTTAAATGATCTAACAGGTGCAAAATAATTGCTTTTGTGCGCATGTGCATAAAATTTTGGAGCGTTTAAGGGTTTTTATATGAAAGAAATTCGAGTTTTCAAACTCTACAAGCTTTTATACACAACGTGAACTGAGAGTTAGAATGTTAAAGCCTTCTAAGTAAGACTAGCTCACACTATAGCAAAGAAAAAAAGATGGACAAGGCATAGTAGGTTAACTTATAACGGTATAGATTTTGCTTCAATACTACCTTTAAAAATTGACCGTTAACGCTGAAATGACCTTAAAAGTCAGTTCGTTGTTTGAATTCCTATCACTAGCACTGAAATTGAAAACCAATTTCTAATTGCTGGATCTCTGGAGACCTTCACTGTATATCCCAAATACTTTTTTTGCGCTTAGCGTTTTCATTGCATTTTAAGGATTATAAATAACAAATGAATAAAACGTGCAACATACAAAACATTTGTTCGAAAACTGATTGCTAAACCCTTGTCTATTTAGTGGAAGCAAAAACTCGTTTATTCCGGTAACTTACAGTAGATAGATACGAATATGGTTCTACCTACCTAGATCGGGAATGGGAAACATTTACGTATTTTTATCACTTGAATGGTATAATCTTTTTTGACTACCAATTATGTAATTATTATTTGTTTGATTAAATATGACCCATTATATATATATGTAATGAATATAGTGTTCACTTTTCAACTCCGTTTAAACTCCTTTCATTTTTTTTTGGTAATTTGTAGACTTTTCTAACGAACGCAAGGATCTAAGAATTTTGTATTATTAAATAAGTTGACGCCAACTGAAAGAAATGGAAAACTGAATAAGCCTACACGATAGGGTGCACTATCTTTTGATCACGGTATCCGAAAAGTATTAAGATTTCTTACTTGAAAGAGATGCAAGAGAATTATAAATTTGTCATGAGAAATTCATACATAATAGACGCTTACACTACTTGATATCTTTTGATATATTTTCAAGTGCCACAGAGAACAGACAAAAATGACAAAATTAATTCTATTGCGTGCAATAACGGCACTTCAGATATTGCAATTGCAATCTCCTTAAATCATGTACATTGAATCAATTTATCAATGTAAACAAAAATCGCAATAGAATTGAATTAAAAGAGAATTAAGTTTTTGTCAAAATATGTAAAAATGACACAAAAACTGAAATGATAATAATAATGCTGTTAGTGCGTTAGTTGTTGTTATTGCTGCTTGTATGACATCATTTACTTAATTAAATTGTTACGATGAATATATCATAGAATATGTAGCTGCATTTATGGTCCATAGCAACGTCATCAGCAGGTCTTTATGAAAATCACTAACACCAACTTTGGGGTTATTAAAGCTGTCAGTAACGGTGTTAGTAGAAACAACATTACAGTTACCGTCATCATCGCTACCGCCATGTGTGATTGTGAAACTCACTTATACACTAATACTAGAAAGTGAGGAAGTGAGAAAGTGAGAAAGTGAGAAAGCGAGACATTGTAGCACCAGAATGTTTGGACATATAATGCATTAAATTGACCACACACGTGTATGTGACAAACTATGACATAATGGTATTCCGTGTATATAACTGAAAAGGGGGTGGAGATGTTGTTATTTTAAATATATTACGCGATGGTATCGTTTTTAAAAGTTGCAAGTTGCAAGTTTAACCTGAAATTATAAAATACGGAAATAAGCCGTGATATTGAAACCTTCGTTATTTTTTACATGCCAGCTTCCTTTTCATTTCATCCCATACACACTTACAGCTCTTACGTGCAAAAAAAATATACGAGAATATTTGTAACTATTTACCGCTTGGCGGGGGTAGAGTGAAAACAAAAATTATTAATTTTTTTTCAATATAAGTGAAGTCAAACGTTGCCTTTAATTTTAATTATTAATGAAAATACATTTTGTTTTTAAATAAGAGTCGTATTCTTTGCAATGAAAGCAAGATTTTGTATTAAATGATACCGATAATAGCACGTTTGCAGACCGTAAATAGAGCCATTCATTCATTCATTCATTATTCCTTTTATAATTGAGTTTAAGTATCCTGTCAGATATGCGCATGATTTACCATACAATGGCGATGTTATTATCAAGTAAAGCTTGTTTGGTTTAATTGGTTAATTATAAACTGGAATACCGGTTTTCCTTTCATTTGGGTCGCAATGTTGTTGTGCGCTAGATAATGTTGATTAAAAACTATGAGTTTATTTTTCGAATATTTTTTTTCTAATAAAACAAGAGTTATTGCAATATTTCATGTTGTACAATGATTTACTTTAATTTTCGCGTTTATAGTGCTGTCATCTAATTTTGTTACTAGCATTCGATTTCCGAAAGGCCATCAATCGCTTAAGGTGTACGTGAACCATTGTGCAAACAATTAATTTATGGATGTAGTAGAGCTGATTGGATTTTCAGATCCCATAAACTTTTAGACACGCACTTACATTGCTATGCTTGTCAATATCTTGCTGTTGAAGTTCCCGGCATAGTTTCATTAAACTTTATGAACATCACAAACGCTTGATTAAACCACTTGCATTCAGGCTAAAAATTGCTAAATCGCTTTAAGATTTCAGTAATGACAATTTTGGGAAATGCCTTCTGTGTTTAGGCACTAACTTTGTCTGGAGGGACTTTCCATTCCAGCGTCCGTCCAGTATACAAGGCCAAAGTAGTAGTATTAGTGATTTTTTTTTCCATTTGTGGTATGATTTATGTTATGTTTTCAAAATAACTGGACCGTTTTCTACACTCATTTATTCCATGCTGTGTCTCTAACCATGGTGTTCGTATTTATTTTCGATGTATTAGACGACCATTTTGTAGATCATAAGTTGTTCCGATGTGTTTGCTCTTTATAATACTTAGAGTTTTGCACTTTTCACGTGTAAATTTCAGGTTTATGTCTCTTAAGATGCTTCCCTCAGACAATCAAAAGCCTTGAGAGTTTGCTTTGATTTACTGAATATAATTTTATATCATTCGTAATATCACGTTGTTCGATTCTCTCTTCAAGACTTGAGTATGATTCATTGAGTTTGACTATGAGTTCAAGCTAAAGATGATGGAACACATAAGGCTCTTTTTGTGGCTCTTTCTCGTTACGTTTTTAGTGATGATATAGCATGGTATAGCTTGCCATTACATGCTTCAAGAATTTTATAATTTTTGTGTCTTTTTTCTTGTAGTGAGGTCTAGTGTTTCTTTTTTCGTAGAATGTGAAATGATTCGAATCCAATGTGGAATTTTTATATTGTAAATTCGCCCAACTTTCTTAGCGGTTTTTGGTAAAGTATTCGCTGTGTATGTATGTATATAAAAGAGACTTGCAGCAGCATTATTCTGATTAATCATTTTTATTGTTTGCTTTTCTTATTAATTTTGTTTTAAAAGGGAATAATTAGCAGAATTATTGACGTGAGTATCTGTTGCCATTGAAACCGTTCATTTCATATGTAATGACATCAATTGCATTACATACTTAAATAATTATCATTATAAAAGTAAATTTGCATAATTAAATTAAAAACGTGTACCGTGTGTATTAAATTTTATTGTTAAAATGCAAACGTTATAAAGTAAAGTGAACCAATGAATATCCAAAGTGTACGAAGTGCCTCAATGAACTGCTGTCAACAAGCTAGAAATATATGAATGCCTGCATGCATGTAAGCAAACTTCAAATTTGTCTGTGTGTGTGTGTATGTGTGCTTATGTGTTCAGCATTATTTATTAATGAGTGCAAAATAAGCAGTAATTAAAATGTCATTCACCTCATACACGTTTCCTTAAAACTCAAAAGTTGAGGAGTAAAGAGATAACAAATGAAATATGTAGGTGGGTGTGTGTGCACGAAGTTAATGTCGAATAATAAATGATTTTGTTGTAATTAGCTGCAAAAGATGTAAAAAGTAGAAATGAGTAGAAATTTAAATAAAAAATATTTTCTTTTTTATTTACACCGCAGACGCGACACAAATGACGAGCGTTTCTTGTTACATTTTTTTTGTTTTTGATCAGCACGAGATTTTGATTCGCTTTATTTTTATATACCTATATAAACGCGATCAGACGGACAGTACATCTACATTGTAAAGAAACAAAATTTAATTTTTTTTTAAATTTCTTGATGAATAGTTTGTGATCAGAAGTAGATATGGAATTGAAATTTATTCCAAATGTTTTCCAACCCAATCTGAAAGTAGTTCTGATAGTTCTACTAATGAAAGATTTATACAATATTCTTAAGTAAATGTATACAATTTATGAAGACTTTTGCGGAATATACGATTTCTCTTATGCACTTCCTGTCAATGAAAATGCCAGCGAAGGTCATCACCACATTCGTGCCTTTAGGTTGGATTGAGTTGTTAGAATTTCGTAATCATCTCCCGATCTCTCTCTTCTTGTGAAAAAAAAATGATTTTGTCCAATACACCGAAGACGAAATAAACGAAATTAATGTATCAGAGGTGTGGACATTAAAATCACTTGAAAATAGTCTATTCATGCTTTTATTTACCAACACACTAGCGCATAGCAGAGTAAAACTCTTGGAAGCATGATAGTAATATTAAAATAAACAAAAACAAAAAACAGAAACGTCGATAAAAAACGAGTCGCTTTTCTTTTTCTTTTTGCTTACAATTCTTAGCATTCATTTCTGTTAATATTATATTTCATATTGTTGTTGTGATTGTTGTTATATTTTTTTGGTTTGTAGTGTTTACACTGTTGGAAAGTCTTCATAAAGCTTAACCATGTATGTTATAATTGCTTCGTGTGTGCATAGGGAGAAGCAGCTGAAAACTACCGACCAAGCGTTATCGTGCATATATATGACGATAGAGAGAAGTATACCGTGAAACAATAATAATACAACAACAACAGCGGTAACGACAACGACAGCGACAGCAGCAAAATGTGTGTTAAGAGATATTTTTCCTCGTGTTTCCTTATTCTGATAAGAACAAAACCATTTTATGCAAACAAAAGTATTATATTAGTATAGCTGTTGTTGTTATTGTTATATTTTCAGCTTTAATCCTCTGGTTTCCTATTCCTTTGAATAGCATTGTTTATCCTGTAATTGTTACTTGTATTCTCTGGATTCAGGAGCCACTAAGGGGTAACGATAAATGTTATGGTATCCGTGTACACTTTTCTCCGCTGTCTACTGACTTTGGCTTTAATCATCTCATCACGTGACTATTTCGTGATAGATTGTAGTTGTGGTATCTCTTGATGCGCTTGATACGCTGCCTGCGTCGATACGCTGTCTGTTATGAGGTCCAAGTCGAAAGAATGCAGCAGTCGCAATATGTTAAAAATTGTGCAGAATGAGAATGATCGGTTACGCATTACAAATCCTTGCTCTTAAGACAATAGAAGCGCTGAAATTAGATACGCTAAGCAAAGTTCAGATGTTGTTGCTTCCATTGTTTACCTCGGCTTTCAGCTATCGGTAACTTGTCGACTCCTTGAGCAGGGCTTTCATTTTTCTAGGACGCCATAAATAATCTCAAGAGGGCGCATGTTCTTTCAGCTCAAAGAGCTCAAATGTTGGATGGAGGATACTTTCAATTTGTCTCTTCATAATAACTGGTGTGAAGTTAGTCCCCACTTGTCTGGCCCCCTTTTTTCTCTTTGCTAAAAAAGGGGCTAACTTCACAGTTGGTTCGTGTCTTTGCTAAGATAATTGATAATAAAGCAGCATGGAAAAATAAACAAAATACTTACGAAAACTAAGCAAAAATAGAACATATAAACATAAATGAAAAACAAAATCATGCCTTATGTTATAAAAAATATAAAAAATAATTATTTAACAATATTCATCATGCACAGTGCGCTTGTAGTTTGACAAAAATTACAACGTACAAACCACATTATAAAAATTTTTAAGAAATAATACATCTCCAATTTTTTGATATATGTTAAAGAGTTGTAAAAGCTATCAGAAAAACCTAACTTCATGATCCAAAGTAAGGGACATCATAGTGAAATGTGTCAATATGTACCATTTCCCATACGTATATGTGTTCACCATAAATGTTAAAGCCCCCCTAAGTAAGCAGCGCTTTTATTTATCGCTAAACAACAATATGACGCAATGTAACGACGAGTTCAAAAGATTATGGAATTCTTACCACATGAACTTCATATTTCATCAAAAACATCTGTGACGGATAACGAAAGAATGCGGTGGATAACGCTGGACTATGCTTCAAATAAAATTTATTTCATATAATTTTTGGTTTTTCTTTTTTGTTGACAATCAATACTGCAAGAGCTTTTGAAATTTAATTACAGACGTATTAGAAGATGATTGCTCTATTTCC